>JAFEMH010001180.1:0-521081 GCA_022495995.1 Adenophora triphylla var. japonica
AGCCTCGTAAAACGAGTCTTTCTGGACACCCCTAACATCCCTTTTAAATGTCAGGGTACAGGTGTGTGTGTGTGCTTTTTAAAAATGCATGTCACATCTGATGTTCACATTGTATGCCATGTATGGAAATGTATTGAAATAGTATAGGAAGGAAGCCTTACCAATGTTGGTTCGTGTCCATGGCTCTTCCGCCTGTGGAATGGGTGTTTCGGGCCTGAGTAGCGTTCCGGTACGGATCGGGATTGCTTCTGGGAGGGACTTTCGCTGTCCGCCTACGTAGCTCGGCGTGAGTTGAGGCGTTGTAGGCTGCGTTCGGGCAGAGGTCTCGGCGTGGGCGGTGGGATCAGCTCTGATCACTCGTGGCGTAGATTCGCGCAATAAGGGTGTCGGGAGTCACTCTGGGCAGAGGTTCGGGGCGTGCGTTGTGGTGGCAGGAGTCACCTCGGGCAGAGTTTCTGCCAGGCGTCAGGTGGTGGGCGTGAGTCACTCTGGGCAGAGTTTCGCGTGCGCCAGGTGGCGAGCTCACTCGCAGCTCGGCGTGGCCTGGGGATCGCTTCGGTTTGACTCGCCCGCTGGAAAGAGCCGTGACACCGCTGGAAAGCACCAGTGCAAGGCTCCCTCGAGTACCACTGCAGGGGCCTCAGAGTACCCTCGAGAGTGCCTGGCAGCGCGGGAGCGTCTCGGGAGCGCTCTGGGAGGCTTCTGAGCACCACAAGGGAGCTCTCGGAAGGCCTCCTAAGGATCCGTAAAGGGGCCGGAGTGCCTCGAGAGGATCTCTAGAGGGGAAGCCAGAAGGCCTAAGGGAGGAAGAGAGAAGAGGGAGGTGTGTGAAAATGAGGAGGGGGAGCCCTCTATTTATAGTAAAAATTTCGAGCAAAGAGGTCCGTACGGACCTTCTTGGTTATCCGTAATTTTGGATTTCCTCGATTTGGAGGGAATCCGCAATGATGGCGAATATTCGAATGATGGTGTCCCCGAAAGCAATAAGGTCCGTACTGACCATCTTGCATGCAAAGAGGTCCGCACGGACCAACCATCTCAGGGGAGTAATCATTTTCCCTGATTTGAGGGAATATTGTGGACTTTAAGGGATTAGTAATCATTGACAAACAAAGAGGTCCGTACGGACCAATATTGCTTTCCCAATTTCCCCAAAATTCCCAAAAGGTCCTTTTGTCCCTTTATCCCAAAGGCTCCTCCCTTGGTTTGGCTCAGGGGGTTTGAGAGGGTTTTGAGTGCCGTAGGTCTCCGAGATCACGTCGATGAGTCTCGCGGTGTTTCCCGTGTGTTTGAAAGGGGTGATCCAGATTGGGGTACTTACAAGCCCTCGACGACGTCACTTATGAAAGAAGTGGGGTCGCCGATAAGATAAGGGTCCTAATCTGATCGCGAGAGGAAGTGACCGTGAGGGTCAATGTGAGGACGTGGTGGTGTCCTTTGTGACCGTTTAGGTCAATAGGCCGGACCCGCGATAGGATTCCTACGTATCCTCGGGAATCAAGCCTCGGTCGTAGTTCGGGTGTGGGGTGAGTGTTTTGTGAATGCGGGCGTGGTGGTGCCCCGAAGTGTCGCGTGACCGCCGAGGTCGGTGCGGACGCTGGGCGGTGTCCCGGGTGACCGCATGTCGAGGACGTGGTGGTGTCCTAGGTGACCGTGATAGGTCGAATGGCCGGGACCCCGTGATAGGATTCCTACGTATCCTCGGCGGGAATCAAGCCCGGTCGTAGTTCGAGGTCGTGAATTTGTGAGTGCGGGCGTGGTGGTGCCCTCGAAGTGTCAGGTGGACCGCCGAGGTCGTGGTAAGGACGTGGTGGTGTCCTAAGATGTGGTGACCGCCGAGGTCAATTGTGAGGACGTGGTGGCGTCCTCGGGATGGAAATTTTACGATTTTCCTAATCGGGTGGTTTAAGGCCTTCCGGCCGGAGATAGAGTGAGACTTGAATCGTCTTCGATTGCGGCTGGTGCCACGCTCGGGAGGACTTTGAATCGTCGGCGGCGCGCCGAGGACTTCATGCCACGCCGGAGGACTTTGAATCGTCTTCCGGCGGCGGCTGGTGCCACGCCGGAGGACTTTGAATCGTCTTCCGGGCGGCGCGCTGGTGCCACGCCGGGAGGACTTTGAATCGTCATCCGGCGGTTGGTGCGCGAGGACTTTGAATCGTCTTCTAGCTGACGTGCCACGCGAGGACTTTGAATCGTCTTCTAGCTGTTAGCTGATGCACGCGAGGTTGATGTAATGCGCTGAGGACTTTGAATCGTCTTTCTAGCCGCAGCTTGATGTAATGCGCGAGGACTTTGAATCGTCTTCTAGCCGCAGCTTGATGTAATGCGCGAGGACTTTGAATCGTCTTCTAGCCGCAGCTTGATGTAATGCGCGAGGACTTTGAATCGTCTTCTAGCCGCAGCGGAGGCGTGGCCGCTCTTGTGCTTCGAGAGGCGTAGATGCCTTGTGTTTTTGCATGTTGAGTAGAAGGTTGGACCTTACGATGATCGCCAAGTGCTTGCGCCGCCGTTGAAGTGGGCAAGGATGACGGCCTGCGATTGCTTCCCCCATTTGGCATTTTGAGAGGCGCTTCGTGCCTGGGACTTGTACCTGAGGTGTTGGCTCCTTCGTGCTTGTTTTGGCCGTTGAGTGGGCAAGGATGATGGCCGGTGCCGGGGATATGCAGCCTGTATGACTTCCCTTTCGACTTGTCGGGAGGAGCTCGGCCATTACTGGCCGGTGCTTCCAAGGCCATTGGCTGGCGAGAGTTCGCCACATTCGACTCGCCGGGTGCTTGAATTGCGGGACGCATGACCCTAGGGCCCTTCTCGTTGGGAAGATGACTTCGGACCTCTTTTCAGGCCGCCGAGTTGTCGCTGAGCCGCTGGAGGCGTCTCAGGCCTTGATATTCGTGGCCGGGAGGTGTCAGCTCTTTCTGAATTGCCGTCTGGCGCCTGAGGCGTCTCGTGCCTCGGGATTCGTTCGCCGAGGTGTCGGCTCCTTCGAATTGCCGCTGGGCGGCGGTGGTTGAATTGCCGTCGAGGCGAGACCGGTCTTACGCTGACTGGGCCGGCTGGATCGAATTGCCGTTGAAGGGGCGAGGACCTGGTCTTACGTTGACGGCCGGTGGTTGAATTGCCGTTGAGTGGGCGAGGACCGGTCTTACGCCGACGGCCGGTGGTTGAATTGCCGTTGAAGTGGGCGAGGACCGGTCTTACGCCGACGGCCGGTGGTTGAATTGCCGTTGAAGCTGTGGGCGAGGACCTGCCTTACGCCGATCACGGCCTGGCGGTTGAATTGCCGTTGAAGTGGGCGAGGACCGGTCTTACGCCGACGGCCGGTGGTTGAATTGCCGCTGAAGTGGGCGAGGACCGGTCTTACGCCGACGGCCGGTGGTTGAATTGAAGCGGTTAGGGACCATTCTCGCACTTGGATTTGCCGGAAAAGGCCTTAGGACACCTGGGGCAAAGATTATAAGGGCAGAAAGTAATTTGGCCACCCTTGCAAAGAGGTCCGTACGGACCAACCTGTTGCAAAGAGGTCCGTACGGACCACTTTGGTTTTTTACAGCTCCTGTGTTTTGACCGGGTTTAAATGCCGAGGCTCCCCATTCACTTCTTCTTCTCCAGCCCGTGAACCGAGAGAGAGAAAGAGAGAAAACCTCCATTGTTAACCAAAATCAAAAATTTTTTGCTTGAATTGCTTGCCATGGCCGAAGGATCTCGAAGGAGTCGTCGTCAACGCAGCCAAGAGGTGGTCGAGCAACGGATGGAGCTCCAAAGGAATTGGATTTCGTTCTGCTCCATCTTCGAAGAACCCGGATGTCTTGTATCCGAACCGGAGGTGCACAATCGTCGCTCTACGAACGTCTGGGAGGTAAGAAATCTGCTCCGTTTGATTCCCTCGTCGAATTTTTGAATGCTAGAACTAGGTTTTAGTTTTTCGCATTTTTTTTGAATTTTTTTGTTATTATTTTATGCCTTTTTGTGAAATTCTTTGATGAATTGTTGAAAATGGACATGTAAAAATTGTGGGTATGTGTATTTTGTGCGTAAATGTGTTGATTAGCTTTTATTTGTGAAAATAAAGTGCTTCTCTAATGAAATGCATGCTTTGGTGTTTTGTACCGTATGCTATTTATGTATGTACATTATGAGAAAAATTATCGTGTAGTGATAATTTTTGTGAAAAATGTGACATGTGGCCGTGTTTTGTGACGGGTTATATGTGAAAGTGTGTGCCGTGTAGGGACGGATTTTTTTTTTTTTTTTTGAAAAACGTGTTATGCATATGTGTCGTGGCCGTGTGTGCCATGTTTTTGGGTGACGGACTTTGTGGGGAAAATATGTGCAATATGTGCCGTGTTTTTGTGACGGGTTATTTTCTATGTGCCTTTGCCGTGGTTGGGACGGATCTTTTTTTTTTTTTTTTTTTTTTTTTGAAAATGTGTCGTGTAGGTTTAATCCCCCTTTTTTCTTTTGAGAAAATGTGTACAAAGGTGTGCCGTGTTTTGTGACGGATCGCATGGGAAAAATTATATGTATAATGATATATGTGAAAATTATGTGCAATATATGTGCCGTGTTTTTGTGACGGGTTATATGTGCCTTTATATTAAGTACCGTGATTGACGACCTTTGCCGTGTTTACCCGCAGATGCGGGGCTTATGGCCGGGAAGGCCAAGAGGATGAAGACTCCTGGGATCGCCGAGGTCCGTTGTTGAGCCGTGCGCCGGATGCCCGATATTTCCGTGGACGGTAGGCCGAGTCCCCTGAGGCCGGTTTACGCTTCGGCCCGGGTGTGTTCGTTGAGAACCCGCCGGAGTTTCGACACGAGGAAGAACAAGAGCGTCTTCCTTGGCCTTTCGAGTACCGGTGGATACCACCCACACCTTCCATCCGAGCCGGGGAGAGGCGACGGTGACGCCGACCGACTTTGCCGCGATCACCGGGCTTTCCTTCAAAGGAGAGCCGGTGCGGTGGAGGGATATGATCTCCGATGTGGTGCTGACCGAGCTGCTGGGCTTTGAGCCTCGTCCTCGCAGGGGCTCGGGCATGCCGTATAGCGACGTGGAGCCGAAGATCACGCCGCATTTGGGCCTACATCCGGTACCGCCAGTGACGGCGGAGCAGCTGGCGCGCTCCTTTTGTGGTATGCACCGTCCGAGACTTTGTTCTCGAACCACGCGACCGCGGCCTCCCTTTGCTCGTTGGAGAGCTTCGATTGACTCGGGATAGGGTCTCGCGACATTGCTTGGGGCGAGGCGTGTGCCTGGCCGAGCTCTACTTCTCCTTGGACCGGTTTAGCCGGGTGTGGCGCTCGTTGGCCTGCTTTTGACTTTGCTCGAGGTAATGAGTTTATTGTCGTTTTTGATTTAGCAACTTGTCATTTCTCCATTGTCTTTTGCACCGAGCCTTCTCTCGTTTTTGTCACGGTGTGTGTGGTTTTATGAGGTTTTCCAAGTGCTTCCCGTGGGATAGAGATCCGGGGCCGTTGCCGCGCACCCGCTATGCCGGGCCGGGCTCGTACGGCGAGGAAGAGGAGGACCAACAGGGGGAAGCTCACCATCGCCTACGGGGATGTGCAGTGAGCGTCCTGGAGAGGGATAGCCCTGAGGGGTTCGTCTTGTTCCCGTGGGCTCAGATGAGGGGGATGAGTTTGAGGGGGCTCCCGAGGTGACACGCGGCGGAAGATGCCGCGGGGCTTGACTTGTGATGTCATGTATCCGGGAGAGCGGGTCTTCCGGGCAAAGCATGGCCCCGGTGTGCTTCCCGTGGCTCCGAGGGACCCTCCCTTTGGGATGCTTGATTCCCGGACATGGACGTGCTCGATTTCGAGAGGTACCTTCGCGGTGTCGGCGCCGAGGAGTTCATTTTGTATGGAGAGGAGTACGGGGCCTTCGTGAGGAGGAAGCCGAGGACGCCGCAGTAATCGGCGCGGAGAGAGAGGCCGGCCCGCAGCTCCCCTGCAGGTTCCGATGCCGGACCGGATTTCACGTACGTCCGCGGGACGGATCGAGGAGGAGGGTGTCTCAGTACTGCTCCTCGAGCAGTGCTCCCGCCGCATACAGAGTGGACCCCGATAGATCGGTGAGTGTGCTTACTCTTTTCCATCTTGGCATCTTTTCCGTATTTTTCTTTTTGTTGTCGAGTATAACCGTATTGCCGAGCGTTTCCTTGGCCGCTTGTTGGTGCAGTCCCGGGAGAGCCTATGATATGCCGACTCGCCTGTTACGTGGCGATGAGGTCGTTTGCGAAGAAGATGGCTTCGAAGATATCTTGCCGGTCTTCGCGACGCGTGCCGGCGCACGAGCCTATGCCTTCGAGGCACTCTCAGACGTTCCTCCGCCTAGAGCCGAGCCTGAGCCGCAGCAGAGGGACCTTTGAGGGGGCGGCATAGCATGGATGCCGGGACGTCTTCGGAGCCGCAGGCCTTCGAGGGAGCAGCCCTTTTATCGGGCCTTCATGCCTCCGCATGGCGCACAGGGTGAGGGTTCCTCGTGAGCCTTCTTTCTTTGATCCTTTCGCCGGATTTGATCCTTCCGAGTACTTTTCGTGGAGCCTCCGGCGGGTGCTCGGTATTCCGACGACGAGGATGTGACGGGCGAGTTCGCCGGGATGCCCGACTTTCTCTTGAGGACCTCGGCGAGGATGATGATGCCGAGGAGTCTCGATTAGTATTCATTTGCTTTCCCTCTTTCATATCCCTCTTTTTTTGTTTAGCAACAGACATTTATGGTACCCGTAATAAAACACTTGTATTTGCACGGCAAACAAAGATTTTATTTTAAGATGTAATGTCAATTTTGTGATTCCCGGAATTGTCCTAGAAATTGTTGCTATTATTATTTTTTATTTTGTGCATGCCACGTGAGCCGAGAGTGCATTTCCATGGGTAGCGTTTGTTTGCCGGGAATGGCTTTGGCCGTTGTTTGGGCGCTTTGGAGCAAGGTTTTGCCGAGGACAAATGGCTTTTGTACCGTTTGTCGGGGAAATGGGTTCTGCTTTGCAAGGAGGTCCGCACGGACATACTTAGCATGCAAAAGAGGTCCGTACGGACCAACCTTGCTTTTGGGAAGGACATAAATGCTTTCCAAAGGTCCGGTTCTTCCTCATTTCCCCATTTGTACCATTTTCGAGCTTTCTTCCCCATTTTCTCTAGGAACCTCCATTTTTGCCATGGATTCTTCGTACGTCCCTAGAATTTTGCCGAGGCTTTCGCAGGAGAGGCAAGCACACTTCCTCGAGCAGCTGAAAACGTGGATGCGGCGCCGTATGAGGCATCGTAGACGGGCTTTCGAGGTAAGGTTTCGTCTTTGCTCTGGTTTGGTCTTTTAAGGAGTTGGTTCCCGATTGGGATTTGTTGCGGGCCGCCGCGGTTCTCGGGATGTTAGGAGGCACGTGTACCGTTTCTCCTATAATGAAATGGTGCCCACTTTTGAGGATTTTCGGCTTTGATTGGAGGACCGGAGGTGGAGGCCATCTCGCTTCCTTTGATTGGTGGTGTTGGCTGCGAGCGTGAAGCTTGCACTTTCTTCGTACTTCGTTGGAAGAAGTGCAGGCATGATCCTTGATTCGGGTCATATCGACATTTCCGAGCCGCCTGAGCGGTTCATGGTTGATGATGAGAGTGACGTCTCTTGGGATGTATTTGCCTTGTGCGTGATGGCGACGCTTTTCCCGGGCCGCCTCGCATTTGTGGATGGCGCTTGCTAGATGTGGTAGGCACCGCAGAGCCGGAGAGGATATTGTCCCGTTGGTGGCCGGGGGAGACTCTTCATGGTATCGACCGTCCGGCGACCGGGGATCGCTTTATGAGAGGGGGAAGCCCCGCTTTGCTCACCTTGTGGCCGCGAGAGACTGTCAGCCATGTCCGAGGCTCCGACGTCGTTTAGCCCGTGGTCATTTGCTCGCCGACCTCTTGTGTTGGATATGGATCACCCGCCCGGGAGAGATGGATGGCACAACCTTGGTACGCATCGATCCGCCGGTGGGTTCCGCACCGGAGGATTGAGACCGTGAGGGTCTTGCAGAAGGGTCCTACGTTGTCGAGTTCCAGTTTGTCTTCGTCCTCCTTCTATATTCCGTCGCTTGTTTCCCCGGGCAGCTTGGGGATGAAGCAGAGCCTTTGTTGGCCGGGATGACCTTGCTACCGCGGAGGTAGTTCCTCTTTGTATGGCAAACTTCAGTGCCTTCTTGTATTTTCCGAGGGTATGGAAGTATTCCGCTTCCCTCCCGCGGTACTCCTTAGACGCTCTGGGGAGCGTCAGATTGACGACTCAAGCATCCGGCCCGGTATGAGCAACAGAGCCAAGGCAAACCTCCCAAGTGGTCTCTTGAGAGCAAAGCGTGTAGCGATTCTCGGGACCCGCTGCCGTAGTAGCTATTGCCTTAGGAGTTCCGAAGCTCCGGGTCTCGACCCTTTCGATGTGACGGGAGACACTTTGTTTGACTACGAGACTAGAGTTGACCGACCGACAGGGAGAGGTCCTCTTTGCGTACTCGCAGGAGGAGATCCGAGCCGAAGCACGGGCGAATGAAGCCCCGAGAGCTACCGGATTGTTTGACTCTACGGGAGGACCCCGCATCTCTGACCGAGAGACGCAGAGTTGGTTCACGTGGAAGCGAAAGAAGACTCGCCGGACGAGGGAAGAAAGGAAAGAATGGCGAGGGGACAAGCGCAGATGGCGCGGAATGACCTCCTAGGTATCCATTCATTGCATTGCAAACACATTATTAGTTAAATGTATTAAGTCAGTCTTTTAGCATGTTGTGAACTTGAGAGTAGACCGTGCTTGAACTCATCAAGAAATGTTGTAACCGTTAGTGATTTGTGATTTACTTTTAAAGCTTTGTCGAGACGCAAGATCTCTTGTTTGCCTTTGCTTCGTTGTGCACTTTGTCGGCGTCCATCTGACTTTTCGTTGCATTCGCGGACCGAAGGGCCTGGGCCCCGACGGCAATCCCCTTTGCCGAGGCTTTCAGTGCTTGGCCGAGAGGTTGAATGCTCCCTTGACAAGTCGTTTTGACGGTCTTTTCGTAGCTTCCTTGCCTCTTGTTGGCGTTTCCGGCTCTTTGACCTCTTTTTGCCTTCGCTTGAGCTTCTTGTTTTTTTTTTTTTGTGAGCCCTTGCTCGAGCTCTCTTTTTTTTTTTTTTTTTTTTTTTTGTGAGCCCTTGCTCGAGCTCTTTTTTTTTTTTTTTTGAAGCGCGTGAGGGCGAAGACAAGCCCCCGGCTTGGAAGCGTACATGAGCCGAGCCGGCCGTTTGATGCCGAGCGACCCTCGGATGTCCTTGATGTTGCCGCCGTCGTTTGACTTGGTCAAGGTGACTGCCGGGGCGTGTTCTTGAAAAGTGCGTAGCTTGATGGAGGTCTTGATTGACATTCAAACTTTTTGACTTTTTTTTTGTGTATTTTTAGACCGGACCTAATTAAGGTTGCCTACGTTCCCCCGGACTAGAGGGCTCGAGTCCGCGTAGTTCGACACTACATGGAGTGCCAAGAGATGCACGCTGTTCTTCTTCGGCGAAGTATCTCGCGAAGTTTGCTTCCGTTGACCGGATTCATGAAGGGATTGCCGCCTAGGTCCGTTAGCTTCATGGCGCCTCCGGAGAAGATCTTTTGAACCACGAAAGGGCCGATCCATGTGGGTTCCCATTTTCCCAGTGGGTTGGTTCGAGTGGGAGGCTTTTCTTTGAGTACAAGGTCACCTTCCCCGATGTCTCGGGATTTGACTTCTTCTTGTCGAAAGCTCTAGCCATCCCGCTTTGATAGGCTCCTGACGTGTTCCATGGCCTTTAGTCGTCGCTCGTCTAGCAGAGCCAATTCGTCATGTCTGGCTTGAGCCATCTCGACTTCGTTGATGTCATTTTCCAAGCAAAGACTGAGTGAGGGAATTTCCAGCTCGACGTGGAAGGACTGCTTCCATCCCGTATGTCGTGGCAAATGGGGTTTCTCCCGTGGTCGTTTCCGATCGATGCTGCGGTAGCCCCAAAGTGCAAGGTGCAGCTTCTGGCCAATCTCGTCCTCGGGTGGTCATTTTTCTGATGATCCGTTCGAGGGTTTTGTTTGCCGCTTTCCACCGGCGCCGCTTTGTTTGTGGCCGGTAGGGAGAAGATTTTGTGACGTGTGATCTTGAATTCAGCCACAGCCCGTCGAATTCCCCTTCGAAGTGTGAGCCGTTGTCCGATATGACCTCATTTGGGATGCCGTATCGGCATATGATGTTTTCCTTGAGGAAATGCGCGACCTTCTTGGAGGTGAGTACCTTGTAGGACTTGGCTTCGACTCCATTTCGTGAAGTAGTCGATGGCTACTAAGATTGAACTCGCGACCGTTGCCGTCGGGCGGAGCGATTTTCCCGATGACGTCAATTCCCAAGTGGCAAAGGGCCAAGGTGTAGTCATGCAAGAGGAGATCGTGGGGCGGTAGATGATTGAGGTTGGAGAACCGTTGGCACTTGTCGCAGCCTTTCTGACAAAGTGGATGCAATCCGCTCCATGGAGATCCAAGAGGTAGCCCATCCCGAGAATGATTTGCATCGTGGCTCGTATCTCATGTGGGGACCGCAAGCTCCCACTATGGGACTTCGTTCATGAACTTGTCTCGTTTCTTCTTGGCCGACGCAGCTAGGGAGTGGCCCGTGGTAGCGTTTCTTGTATAGCATGTCCCCGAGGATGACGAAGTGAGAGGCAAGGCGTTTAGTGGCCATGATGCTCTTGGTTTTGACCCCTTCGTGTGTGGGTCTTCCTTGTTCATGAAGGTGGTTTCCCGCTCTTGAGGTATTGGAAGATCCTCGTTTGTGCCGGAAATGGCGTCGGACTTGCGTCTCTTTGGCTCTTCAAACAATCTTGCAAATCGTTGTGATTAAAAACCTTCTCGTGCAAATTGGGCCCGGTTTTTCTCTCGTTCGACAACATGCTTAAATGTTTGCTTGATGCATTTATTTAATTAATGTGTTTGTATTTTGTATAGATGAATTGTTATTAACTTGTTTTGATTAGTTAATATCATCATTTGTTAAAGATGCAATGAGATGATTTTTAGGAAGGTCGGACCTTTTATTGAAAGCGTGAAGATCGTGCATATCAAGTTGATCAAAGATTCACAATCGTCGGCGTAAAGCCGTCAAAAGACTCAAAAGATGTGAATACACGTACAACAAGACTCGAAGCTAGACTATAGGCGACGAGGGATTGGACCAGGCTTCATTACTCTCGGATGGCCGTAGCTCTAGAGGGAGTGGTGGCCGGTTCGGGTGGCCAATCTTCCCTTGGTACGAGTCCCGGAAAGTAGCTTGCATGCGGTTCGATTTCAAACTAGATCGCGGAGGTTTTTGGCTGCTCCCCCGATGATGTCCCTCCATTAGTGTTGCCACCACCCTGGGGTTTTTTGATGATAGAAGTCGCCGAGGGCCACTTCTAGGAGGGCGAAGCATTCGCCGATTCGGAGTGGATTCTTGCCGATGTTGATCACTTTCATAGAATCTCGCTTCTTTATCTCGGGATTTTTGCTTGGACGACGTTTTTACAATGTCCGATTCGAGCGGGCATGCTATATCTCCTTCCCCGATTAAGCCTTGGAGGAGGTTGCGCCACTGCTCGTCCAGTCGGACACCGGAATGTTGAATTGAACTAAGCCGGTGATTGGCTGTCCCGTAAGATCCGAGAGAGTGCTCGGCTAGAGGGTTGTCTTGTACCGGGGATCGGTGATGAGCCGGTTTGCAAGAGGGTTTTCGGCGAAGTAAGGGTCTACCTCGATCAATCTCCATTAGGGCATCCATCTCTTGATCCTCTCTCAAGCATTCTTCACGCCGCATATGTCGTAGTTGTCATCCCGACCCATGAAGTTCTTCAATTTCCACTGTCGCGGCTTAGAGCGTGGATGTAAGGATCCACTTCGTGAGCGGGACAGTGGTAGGAGAATCATCCGGAGAAGAGTATTCGGTCATGCTCGGGACCTTCTTCGGGTCATAGCTTACCGGCCAAGCACTTGCCATCGCACCGGCTTCCGCGGATCACTTCGACGCTCCATCGTTGGCATTGATGAATTTCACGCATTGGTGAAGAGTAGATGATACATCGTTTCATCCGATGTATCCAAGGCCGTCCCAACAAAGCGTAGAAGGTTGGTTTGATTTCCACGACTTGGAACTCTACCGACCTCAGCTTGTACGTCGAATTGGATCCTCAAATTGATGACTCCTACGATTGGTCGTGCAGTTGAGTCGTAGGCTCGGATTACCCGAGGTGAAGGCCTTATCGCAGAACGGTCGATGCGGAGTCGTTTCAATGTGCTTAAAGCGATGATGTTGATCAAGGAGCCGTTATCAATCAAGACGTTCGGGAGGAAGAACATCTCTATTTTTATGAGGACGAGGAGGGCTTCGCTGTGCCGATTCTCACATATTGGCAAGTCATCGTCCGCGAAGGCTAAACCGCTTCCCGTGCTACCGTTGACTCGCCTCAACTGGGGAACGCTCGATCCATCCATTTGTATGCCTTGGTCGGGGCAAAGATCGTAGGGAGACAAGCTGCCCTTGGGCGTTCTTGTCGGAATTCCCGGCCACGAGATCTCTTGACTCCGGTTTCACGCTCCCAACCATAGCTGACAAAGATGCCGACGGTTTCGGAAATTGCAGGCCCGCTTCTCGCTTGGAGTTTCGTCAAAGGCTATGAGTTTACCCCGTCGTTGGGGGAATGGATTTCCGATGGTATCGGGACCACGAGGGCTCCAATTTTCCCTCCTCAACGAGCCCCCTGGACCACCCGGCTGAGCACGAAGCAATTGCCTGCGTGGTGTGGCCGGGTAGTTGTGGAAGGCGCAGTTGTTTGCTCATATCCATGTTGGGTTTGAGAGTCTTCGGGTTGGAAATTCTCGAGTGGTTTCGAGAAGATTTCGCTTCACCAAAGCTTCAAATACTTGACCCAAGTGGCATTTCCAAGTTATCTAAATGCCGGAACCGTGGGAAGCGAGGGGGTTGCTATTCTTTGGGGCCGCTTGATCGCGGCTTACTTGAGCTCCGTTCGAATGTAGTGCACTGTTCCTACCGCTTCCTTTCCTTTGGTCGGGCAGAGTTGAAGTTGCCAGTTTGTTCGATAGCGGTAAGATGAGGCAGGGGTTGCCGTTGCCTTTTGAAGACTCGTGGTCTTTTCAAACTTTGTCCGGCGTTGACCATGGCACGGAGATCCTGATAGAAATGGTGGCTGATCAAGGTTCTCAAAGATGGCTTGAGGCAGAATGGAAGATGTCCATCTCGCTCTTCTTTGGAAAGTGGATCCATTATCTCGCTTAGCTTCCAGCCCATCTTTCGTAGAACTCGCCCACCGGTTCGTCATCCTTTTGTTCGGTGGCTTGCATGTGTCATGGCGGTTTGTTTCCATTCAAGATTGGCGCGGTACTTCTCTCAGAAGATTTCACCGATCCGATCCCACGTGAGCGGTTTTCTCGCCTCTTCACATTGGAGGAACCACCTTAGTGCCGTGGATTTGAGGGAATGCCGAAAATGATCTCGCCATTTGTTGAGGGGTTGCCCCTTTGGCTCTCATACCCGTGACGTAGGTGTCGATGTGGGTTTTGGGCATTCTGGCTCCGTCAAACTTTTCCATTTCCGGCATCCCGAACTTTGGAGGGAGAGGGACCACTTTGTTCGGATTCCGCAGGCAAGTGAGGGAGTCCTTCCGAGAACTAGCTAGCTTGCTCTCAGATGTCTTTCATTTGTTCAATCAAACAGCCATGTGGGGATCACTGCCCGAGGTGGGTTACCGTTTTCGTGGACGGACACCGAAGATGGGAGGTGGATTGGCCGATGGGATCGCCATTCGGGAGTCTTGGGGAGGTAGCTTGAGCGTATACCAACCCATACCCCGGGGTGTTCAAGTTGAGGGCGTGATTGCCAGTCCGCTAAGGGTTGTGTTTGGGAACCGGGGAAACGATTCGTTAGGGCCCCACCGCGCACTCAGCAGTGGCAAACTTGAGATGTCGGGATATCCGCCGTGATGTGCCCTCCTCGTCCCTCGGTGCAAGCAACGGGACTTTTGATTGTGGTTGCATGAGCAGCTCGCATGTAGGCAAAGGATTGAACTCCTCGGGGATACCGAGATGCATCGGGACTCCGCGGAGCAGCACGTATGTGTGCCGGTTGGTACCGAGCTTGATGCAAGCGTAGCCGGAAACCAGACCGGTGGCCGAGGCGCGTGCACGTCTCTGAAAGCCAGTGCTTTGACTCGACGCCCTGAGGGGGAGCTTTGAGCAGTGAGCCGTCTTGCGTTGCTTCGGGATCTCGTAGCTTCGGCGGAGGCGGTAGACCCCGCCGCATAGCTTTGAATCAAACCTGGGAGCCGGTATATCTTCTCGCCCTCTATGAGAAACAAAGGTTCCATCGGGCTCGGGAACCGCAATCTGCTCGAAGACGCAAGGTGTCGACGATCCAGCTTGGCTCTGCTGCCTCTCAGCGCTTCTTGATGGTTTCGAAGGCTCAGCAAGCCACCTCCTCCATTGTCCTGGAGGTTCCTTAGTGGCGCGGGGTTCCGTTTCCCTCACTCCAAGTATATCCGTTGATCCCGTCATGGGGGAGTACCGGACTGGGTGCGTGACCGCCGAACCTGGAAGCGGCTATCTGGACCCCGCGACCTCAATACCGAAAAGGCGTCTGTGTGATTCTCAACCACTCTCGGTTCGCTCAATGAGGGGGTGACAAGGGCAAGGTTTAGACACGTGAATGAGCGGCCTGGAACGGGATAGAAAGGGGGACAAGCTCACGTGGCATGCTGTGTTTCCGTTTCTTTTATTATTTATGTTTTTGATTTTTTTTTTTGTTGTTTTAATTTACTTAAAAACAAAGATGTTTTCTCGTAATCCTAGGTAGGTTGGAAAAGATTGCTCTTTGCTTTTTCGCAACTATGCTAGATCCTACGGGTCAAAGGAGACCATCTCGTGCGGCTATAAGCCCCTCGCTTTGCACTCCGTGATTTCGACATCCCAGTGGACAAACTGTTCGAGTGGTCCTATAGTGCAAGCGGTTTCCACCGGCCTAAAGCAAGAAAAATCGAACCTGTAAGGACACGGGAAGCTCCTGGGTCATGTTCGCTTTTGATGCGTTAGCCATGTGAATAGAGTGAACCCGAGCCTCCGCCACCGAGTCAAGATCAGCGTCAAGAGTTCGGCATGACCTTCTCTTTGCCTTGCTTCTGCGCAAGGGATCCGTGGACGTTAGGGCGTTGGTCAGTCAATATCAGTCATGGCTTACGTATCAAAGGCGTGATGACATGGTGTCATGCGCAGCATGGTGGATGTATACATCCGGGACGGAACACTCGCTCCTGGTGTAGCTTCAGAAATCAAGATCAGTCAAGATTTTAGCAATGACCTTTTCATCGCTTTGCTTCGCGCAAGTGGATCTTGGAGTTCCCGAGCCTTGACTCGGTAAAATGGCCTATGCATGGTATATGTATTCAGCCGTCATGACACCTGGGACCGGGTAAAACCAACCGAGTCCGACATTGCAGTGTGACTCCAAGACTCAAACGCAAGCGTAGGCTGACGCTGGCTAGGGATGGGATGTTTGGAATGATCCCGTGCGCGGTCCAAGAGGCTCATAGGAAGATTCCTCCAATCGGATCGCAACCGAGACCACTCCTGGCCGAGGGTTGCAGGGTAACAGTATCCGAGGCAAGCCAGGGCCAGAAGGTGCGTGTAACCGAGGCAGAAATAGCGTGCGGTGTAACCGAGGCGCCAAATAGGCCAAGCGTAGTGTGCGGTCTCTAAAATTCTTTTTCAGTAAAACAGGAGTTTTTGAAGAATTTTAAATGTATGCACAGATGTATGCATATTTGATGCATTTTTTTTTTTTGTATTTTTATTTTTTTTTGTAAAATAAAAACGTAAAGCACGTGCACACACACACAACATGCTTAAAGGAAGGGGTAAAATGAAAGTTTGACCCTCATCATCGTTTTTAAAAATCTTTTGTTTTGTTTAAAGTTTTTAAAAAACAAAATTGTCCTGGCCAATGAGTCGCCAACCGAAATTACCCGGATCCAGAGGTGAGGCAACGCATTCAAGCGCCCGGCATCTCGGCATCTTTCGCAAAGGTTGGAGCGATTTGTCTCGCCGTTTTTGTTTTGTAGAGTCGCCACGCCCGTTTTTATTAAGCCCAAAACATTGAAAAGGGCACGCTTAAAGATAATTTTAAACCTGTTTTTGTGTGATGAGATTTTTGAGTTCGGAGGTCGATGACTCTCCCGGAAGAGAATATTAGAATATTAGATTGCTCACTCCGAGTAGCCTCGTAGAAACGAGTCTTTCTGGACACCCCTAATATCCTTTAAATGTTGTGTGTGTGTGTGCGTGCTTTTAAAAATGCATGTTGTCAGATCGGATGTCTACATTAAAAAAGTATGCTATGTGATGGAAATGTATTGAAATAGTATAGGAAGGAAGCCTTACCAATGTTGGTTCGTGGTCTCTGTCTTCCGCTGCTGTGGGCAATGGTGTGTTTGATGGCCTCAGGTGTAGCTGCCCCGCACGGGATCGGGATTGCTCTCCCTGGGAGATGCCGGCTGTCCGCTGACGCAGTTTCGCCCGTGCAGTTGAGGCTGCGCCGTGTGCCGCGTTCGGCGCGTAGGTTCTGGCGTGCGGTGGGGATCGTCGGGATCACTTCGGGCAGAGGTTCTGGCGTGGCAGGTCGTGGTGTGTGGCAGTGGAGTCACTCGGCAGAAGTTTCGCGTGGCTCTTGGGATCAAGTCGGTTTGACTCGAAAGAGCCGGGACACCGTGGAAAGAGCCCGTGCAGTAGGCCTCTGGAGTACCACGAGGGGCCTCCGTGAGTACCCTCGAGAGTGCTCTCGGGAGCAGCGGATGCCTCTGAGCGCTGGGAGGCTTCCTGAGCACCACAAGTGGAGCTCTAAGGCCTCTAAGGATCCGGAAAGGGGCCGGGAGCGCCTCGCAGAGGATCTCAGAGGGGAGCCGTAAGGCTAAGGGAGGAAGAGAGAAGAGGGAGGTGTGTGAAAATGAGGAGGGGGAGCCCTCTATTTATAGTAAAAATTCTCGGAGCAAAGAGGTCCGTACTTTAACTCTCTCTTGGTTATCCGTAATTTTGGATTTCCTCGATTTGAGGGAATCGCAATGATGGTGAATATTCTCGGGAATTGATGGTGTCCCCCTGATGCAGCATAAGGGGTCCGTACGGACCATCTCAAAGATGCATGCAAAAGAGGTCCCGTACGGACCAACTCTCGCATTTGGAGTAATCATTTCTTCCCGGATTTGAGGGAATATTGTGAAAGTTTTAAAACAAAACATGTTCGGTCCCACAGAGTCGCCAATCGAAATAGCCCGGGATCCGAGAGAGCGCGCTCGCGCCCGGCATCCGGCACTTTTTATCCCGCCTCGCGGCGGTTTGGTTGGGGGTTTGTTTTGGAGGTGTCTCGCCGTTGTTTCTCGACATTTGTAGAGTCGCCACGCCTCGTTTTTATTAAGCCCAAAACATTGAAAAAGGGCAGCGCTTATGATAATTTTAAAAACTGCTTTTGTGTGATGAGATTTTGAGTTCCGGAGAGTCCGATGACTCCATAGAGAAAGCGTATTAGAATATGACCAGAGCTCACCCGAAGATGAGCCTCAGTAAAACGTAAGTCTTCTCAGGATACCCCTAATATCCTTTAAATGGTTAGTTGTGTGTGCCAAGGGTGTGTGCTTTTAAAAATGCATGGCTTGTAATCTTCGGACAATGTCTACATTGTATCTAACCGTATGGAAATGTATTACGAAATAGTAATGGAAGGAAGCCTTACCAATGTTGGTTCGTTATACGTCCAACATCTGATTCCCTTCGGCCATTTTGAGGATGAAGCGTTCAGATACCTGGGATTATCCTCTGAGATGTGGTCTCGAAACTTTGACGGCGAAGGAGCAGCCGTGAAGTATCGGCTTGAGGTGAGCCCGAGGCAACCAAGATGCGTCCGAGGTTCGGCGTCGCGTGGACCATCGAGGCCCACGGATTCACTCGAAGGAAGAGGTTCGGGTTTGGGCGTATGTGGCAGTCGCAACATGCAGGATTTGCATGTTAGGTTTACTTAAAACACGTTTTATTAACCTGGACATCGGTTGGAAAGACCAAGATTTCTCTTTTTTCGCAAACTATACGATTCCTGGATCGGTGGAGGCCTCGTCACTACGTCTATAAGCCTCGGGCATATTCCACAGTGACGTTTCGAACCTCCCGGGGGTGGATCATTTCCCGGCCCGTACGGCGAGGGTCCTATAGGGCAAGCGTCCCGCGGCCGATCGAAAAAGAAAAAAACGATCCTAAAAGTCCGGCGGGTAATCGAGTCTTAACGAGCATTCGAAGCACGATTACGATATGACAGTGGACAAGGCGCGTCAAAATCAAGATTTGTCCCAGGGGCTCGTGAAAGTCGTGCACCTAAAATAGCGTCCTTAATTGATCGATTGACCTTGTACAGTCCACAATTAAAGATTTCCTTGATTTGTCGAATACGCTAAGCCGTAATTGGGGTACAAATAATTGATTAATCCTTGGTGTCATCGATGGCAATGAGGATCGGCTGTCGGGCTAATTTGTGCCCGATCGACAAGTCAAGGCGCCGGTCAATATCTTGAGTCAAAGTCTACGGCGGAAACCCATAACCGGCGAACTTCGGCGATGACAGGTCCCCAAAGATATTGAGCTCTGCATGGCCACCGACAAAGGAGAAAGGAAAGGTCTATGTATTACTGCAGGACGGGGGCATGACACGTACTTTCCCAGTTTCTAAAAGCCTCAAGCAGGTCGTCTCTGGACAAAGTGTGTCACGGACAAGTGCATGGTCGACACGAGGCTCCACATGGGATGTTTGGGTAGTCCCGTGCTCATCCGAGAGGCGTAATAAGATCAAACGGACCGCGGTGGATTTCCCGGGTTAAGGACGTAGTGTGCGGTGTAACGTGCGCGTAGTGTGCAAGCAGTCTATCTTCTTTTTCTGAGTAAAATAGAAATTTTTATGTGTCTTAAAAGGCATGATGCATGATTTTTTTTTTTTGAAAATTTTTTTTTTTTAAAATTTTGAAATTCTTTTTTTTTTTGAAAATTTTTTTTTTTGAATTTTTTTTTTTTGAAAGTAAATGCACACATAAGCACAAAAATTCCAACAGTTAGGGACATGATTCCGACAGTCAAAATTTTGACTTTTTCCGAGGCGGCCAAAACAACACGAAAATGTGCAAAAATCAACACACACAACAAATGATTCTTAATGCCGGGACGGAAGCTTGACCCTCAAAAGCTTTTCCTTTTTTTTTTTTTTGAAAACAATGATACCGGTACGTGGGATTGTTAGACCACAATTTATCCCCGACTCGTGTTAGGAGGCGATAACGGGAAGTTTAATGGTTTCCACCAATATACCAAATATCATTTTTTTTTTAGAAAAAGCTTATTTGTCCCCAGCAGAGTCGCCACTGTGATGTACCCGATTTTTTTTTTGAAAATCAAAACGGAGTCGCCACGCCATTTTTGTTTTGAGGGCCAAAACTTTGAAAAATGCCCGAGATCAGAAATTTAGGTTCGGAGGTCACGTTACGCGCCGGGAAGGACGTTAGTGTGCACCCGGCGCGCCTCGTAAAACGAGTCTTCCAAACATTTGAAATCCTTTGTTGTGTGTGTGTGTGTGTGTGTGTTTTGACCAAAATGAGTTGAAACTGAGAAAAACAAAAATGGGGAACTCTTTATAAGACTTTGAACAATCCCCAAGATTTTTGGTATGATTTTTGGATTGAGTCTTGGCGCTCAAAATATTTTTGGATTTGAAAAGCAATTCTGCCAGAATGAAAGAAGGCAGTTGACCCTTGACTTTGAAATGGACTTAAAGGCTTCAAAACCTCAGAATCTGGGGAAAGTCCGAGAATAAAAGTTGCTTAAAACACCCTAAATAGGGTTTCTGCAAAGGAAATTTCTATTTTTGAAGTAATTTGAGGGGTCAAAACCTTCTGGAAATCTCAGATGTGAAATCTGGATTTCCAGAAGCTGATAAACTGGCCTCTAAAAGAAAAATTGAAAAAAGGATTTTTACTCACTAAAAAAATAAAATAAAAATATGTATGGAAAGATCTGGATGTTGGCTACAAAAAGTGTTTTGTAGTCAACACCAAATTACACATTTATCTGTGTCCAAAAAATTAGACCATGGACTGAGGTCTGAGAAAATTGCTACTGGACAGCAACTTCTCAAGAAGGAAAATGTGATTTTAAAGGGGGTTTTGCATCCATGCTTGTCCCCATTTTCCTAGGTTTTGGTTAGTGATCACTTGAAATTTTAGTGGTGAATCAACTATACCAAACCATCCTTGGGGTACATTAGGACTAAGCACTTCATTTGCTTGGGGAAGGGGGATTTTACCCTTTGAAATCAAGATTTGATGCTTGAAAATGGTTTTTAGGGTTTTGAAAATGTGTTTTCTTTGCAAGCAAGCAAGAACACTTTGAAAATAATGTTTATCTTTGTAGAAGATCATCCATGGAGATGGGCTTCCATGGTGATCTTCTTAGATCTAAGACAAAAGGATGAATGAACTACATTTTGTAGTTTAAAATGCATGCATGGAGGAGTTTAGGGTAAGGAGAAGGAGGGTTTACCAATCTTCTTTGTGTTTTGTGTTTGAATGGATTCAAAGGCTTGAATGTGTTTAGAATTTGAAAGTGTTTAGGGTTGATGATTTGAGTTGGTTAAAGAGAAAACAAGTAGATAACAATGAAGTCCTCTATGTTTTCTCTCTATTCCTCCTCCTAAAGGGTGATTTGAGCTTGAGTTAGTGTATGTATAAGAGTATGTATGAGAGTGATTTGAAGTGTTTGTGAGTGAGTGAGATTTGGGAAAGATTGAAGAGAAAATGGTGGCAATTCAAGTGAATTCCCACTGTTTTCTCCCTATATTTCGCCAGAGTTTCGTTGCTGTGATCAAATTGTCTTGTTTTAACTGAGAGAGGAGGGTTCAATTTATAACCCCCTGTGAACATCAATCATATCCGCGCGGAGTTCCTTGTAAACGTGCCTGGTGCATTAAATGCTGCTCCAGGCTTTGAACAGGAAGAATATTATTCAAAAATTTCCAGCAGTTTGTTTTTCAACTTGCCTAATTCGGATTTTTCCAATTTCTTTTGCTTTTTGAGATTCTTTTCTTGGTTTAACTTTAAATGGCAAAGCCCACTTTACCCTTGCTTTGTTAGAAAGGTTAGGGTTTGTTAGAAATGTTAGAAATGTTAAAACTCTCGTTAATTTTCTAACGAAAGTACTAACGGCTCAAATTGGAGCACTTACACCCCGGTGTTTGGCTAAGAGCATGCTTAGTGACGGTCTCTGCTTCGTTCCCTATGAGGAAACTGTCACCCCTTATGACTTCAAGGTCCCCTTGTCGGTTAATGAATTTGACGCATTGGTGGAGAGTGGAAGCTATGGCTTTCATGTGATGCAACCAAGGGCGCCACTAATAGTGGCCGTGAACTCGGAGGATATCCATTACATGGAACTTTGCCGGGCACCATTTGGGTTTCGTACGAGTTCCGCAGTCACTTGTCCCAGGATGGGACGGGACGTGCCATCATATGCCTTGACCGACCGGGTAGATGGGATCATGTGCCTTTCATTGATGCGTAGGGCCCGCATCATGCTGAGGGGAAGGACATTAACGGCTGATCCGTTGTCCACCAATACTCCAGGGAGCGATACGGTGTTGAGCTTAATGGTGATGTACAAGGCTTCGTTGTGCTGGGAAACATCTCTTGGCAAATCTTCGTCGCAGAAGGTGATCATGCTACCATATAGGCGGGGATCATAGATTTGGTGCTTGTCTGGAGAAAGAGAGTCATCAAGCCAGTCACTTCGTGCCTTTTTCTTGCGAGGTAGAGCCTTTGCTGAAGCCCACAGGTTATCTTTGAGGCCTTTTGTGGCGGTTGCCATCTCCGGTCAGCATGTTAATTGAGTGGGAGCGCCAAACTGGCGTTGGTCTTTCTTTGTCGGTATGCACTCGGGAGCTGGACAAACTGAATCTTGACTTCTGATCTGCAGTATTCTGGTGTTCGAAGGTCTCAACTCTATCGTTGGCAAGGCTTTTCGGCTCTTCTACCCCTGTTTGCTTTGGGGAAGACTGGCTGGAGTAGAGTACATAGTAATCAAATCCCCCAGATGGCTCCCCGAGCGTACCCACACTGGTATCACCGGCCTCGAACCTCTCCTTCAATTTTTGCTGGGAGGAAATTTTCTTCTTCTTAGGAGGACGGTCCTCGTGTATCCAGTCTTGATAGTCCCTTTCAAGGCAGTCGGGGCAGTCACAGATATCCCACCAGATGTGTTCTACGGCTGGTGGTGGATTTGGGACCTCAGGTTGAGCGTTGCTGGAATGACTTTGAGTTGAACTGGTCCGGGGAGATCTGCTGTTGGGCTCATCTGGAAGCGAATGGTTGGACTCTGCCGGATAATGAGAGGTATTAAGATCCAGGGGAGCAGGCATATGTTTGTCCTTCAGGGGAGCCCCAGTCAGTTGGGAGATTGTTAAGGTCCCGAAGTGGCGTGTGGCTTCTTCAATCCAGGCTTGCTGTCTGTTCTGGCGTTCCTCCAGGGCTTTGATGGTTGACCATATTTCTTCAACTGTTTCCTGATCTTCATCACCCAGGCTGATATTTGCGGGATTATCACTTTGAGAGGGGACAACTGACAGTATGCCGAATTCTTTCGTCCCTGACTGCTGTTGGAATGATGGCCTTTTGGACTGCTGTTTGGGGGCCAGTTGCCAAATAAGTCGACGGGCAGGAGTCCCGGTGGTGGAGACATAGGAATCTTGGGGTAGCATCTTGATGTATCCGGGATGATTAAGAAGAGGAGAAGAACCTTCTTCCTTCTTCGCGGTAAAAGTGTCATCGGAATTGAGACTGATAGTCAAACCATGACTTGCGACAACCCCCAGAAGGTCTTTAATTTGAGCCTCATGTCGAAGTCTCATCTGTTCTACCAACTGGATCCAATACTGGTCTGTCTGAGGGATTTCGGAAGACGGAGTGACGTTATCCCTATCATTACCGACTGATGCAGACATTCTGAAACCCGGAGTCGGAACAAACGGCGAAGCTGATGACGCGCTTGACTCTTCCCAACTAATCAAACGGTGACCCGGTGTCCGGAACCAACCTTTGTGAGGAGCTGCGGGGGAAAGACACGAGGGTTCAGATGTCTGGGAATTGAAGGAGGGTAAGTGTTTGGGCTTTGGGCTCATGCAACATGCAGTTATTTGTTCTTGTTTACTTAAAACATGTTTTATTAACCTAATCGGTTGGAAAAGATTTCTCTTCTTTTTCGCAAACTACTCTGGATCCTGGATCAGTGGGCCCCGTCACTACGTCTATAAGCCCCTCGTATTCCACCTGTATTTCGACCTCCCAGGGTGGACAGCCCCGGGCGAGGGTCCTATAGGGCAAGCGGGTCCCACCGACCGAAAGAAAAACGATCCTAAAAGTCTGGCGGGTAATCGAGTCTTAACGAGCATTCGATGTAAATTACGGACAAAGCTGACGTCAAAGTCAAGATCATGTCCGAGAGCTCGACAGTAAAGTCGGCATGATTTGGACTGATAAATGTCCACGATTGATCTTGACTTGTCGTCAATTAAGCCGTAATTAGGCATGGAATAATCATTAATCCTTGATGACTCAGTGTCAATGCTGGGAGTCAGTGTATAATTTGTGCCAGTCAGTGCCGAAGTCAAGGCGCCGGTCAATATCTTGGTCAAAGTCTGCGGCGGAAAACCGGCAGAGCTTCGACTGATTAGGGTCCCCAAAAGATATCGAGTCGGTATGCCGAAAAAGGCTTGAAAGGAAAGGTCTATACACAGACAGGGCATGACACAGACCAGACTAAAAACCAACCGGGTCTCAGACAGAGTGTGTCACGGACAAGTGCATGGTCGACACGAGGCTCCATGGGATGTTTGGGTAGTCCTGTGCGTGCATCGAGAGGCGTAATAAGACCAAACGGGCCGCGACAAGGATTTCCCCGGGTTAAGGACGTAGTGTGCAGTGTACGGTCACGTGCGCGTAGTGTGCAAGCAGTCTATCTTCTTTTTCTGAGTAAAATAGAAATTTTTTTATGTGTCTTAAAAATATGATGCATGATTTTTTTTTGAAAATTTTCTTTTTTTTTTTGAAAAATTTTTTTTGAAAGTTTTTTTTTTGAATTTTTTTTTGAAATTTAATGAACACATAAGCATATAAGCACAAGAATTCCGACAGTTAGGGACATGATTCCGACAGTCAAAATTTTGACTTTTCCAAGGCGGCCAAAACGACACGAAAAATGTGCAAAAATCAACACACACAACAAATGATTTTTTAAATGCCGGGACGGAAGCTTGACCCTCAAAAGCTTTTTTTTTTTTTTTGAAAACGATGATATCGGTACGTGGGATTGTTAAACCACAATTTATCCCCGACTCGTGTTAGGAGGCGATAACGGGAAGTTTAATGGTTTCCAACAATATACCAAATATCATTTTTTTTTAGAAAAAGCTAATCCCCAGCGGAGTCGCCACTGTGATGAATGTGCCATTCGCGGGAAAATTCAGTTTTTCGTTTCTTTGAAAACCAAATAAAACAGGAAAACGGAGTCGCCACACCATTTTTGTTTTAAGGGCCAAAACTTTGAAAAATGCCCAAGATTAGAGATTTGGGTTCGGAGGTCATGTTACACGCCGGGAAGGACGTTAGTGTGCACCCGGAATGCCTCGTAAAACGAGTCTTCCAAGCTGAAAATTATTTGTGTGTGTGTGTGTGTGTGTTTTGGCCAAAATAAGTTGAAACTCAGAAAAGTAAAAATTGGGAATTCTTTATTAGACTTTGGTCAGATCCCATGATTTTTGGTGTGATTTTTGGGTAGAGTTTTGGTGCTCAAAAGATTTTTGGAAGTTGAAAGTCACTTCTGCCAGAATGAAAAAGGCAGTGGACCTTTGATTTTGAAATGGATTCAAGGGCCTTAAAACTTCATAATCTGGATAAACTCATAGAATAAAAGTTGTTCCAGACACCTTAAATAAGATTTGTGCGAAGTAATTTTCCATTTTGGAGAAGATTTGAGGGGTCAAAATCTTCTGGAAATTTCAGATATGAAATCTGGATTTCCAGAAGCTGATGAACTGGCCTCTAAAAGAAAATTTGAAAAAGGGAGTTTTACTCACGCAAAAAATAAAGTAAAAATATTTCTGGAAATCTATGGATGTTGGATACAAAAAGTGTTTTGTAGTCAACACCAAATTACAAATTTATCTGTGTCCAAAAATTAAGACAATGGACTGGGGTCTTGGAAAATTGCTACTGGACAGCAACTTCTCAAGAAAGGAAAACTGATTTTAAAGGGGGGGTTTTTGCATCCATGCTTGTCCCCATTTCCCTAGGTTTTGGTTAGTGATCACTTGACATTTTAGTGGTGAATCAACTATACCAAACCATCCTTGGGGTACATTAGGACTAAGCACTTCATTTGCTTGGGAAGGGGAATTTTATCCTTTGAAATCAAGATTTGGTACTTGAAAATGGTTTTTAGGGTTTTGAAAATGTGTTTTCTTTGCAAGAAAGTAAGAACACTTTGAAAATAATGTAGATCCTTGTAGAAGATCATCCAT
Organism: Adenophora triphylla var. japonica; assembly: GCA_022495995.1. Taxonomy (NCBI): domain Eukaryota; kingdom Viridiplantae; phylum Streptophyta; class Magnoliopsida; order Asterales; family Campanulaceae; genus Adenophora; species Adenophora triphylla. The sequence goes on from JAFEMH010001180.1 coordinate 25,640, forward strand.
GGAGATGAACTTCCATGGTGATCTTCTTGGATCTAAGACAAGAAGATGAATGAACTACATTTTGTAGCTTGAAAATGCATGCATGGATGAGAGATTTAGGGTAAGAAGAGGGAGGTTATACCTATCTTCCTTGTGTTTTTGTGTTTGTGTTTGAACTTGAGAGTGAGTCGGTTTGATTTAAGTGAGTGAAAGTTGGGAAGATTCAAAAGAAAAAGGTGACAATTCTAGGGAATTCTCACTGTTTTCTCAAGTATTTTCGCCAAATGATGTGAGTTGTGTTATTGTCCTCTTTTTTCTTTTGTGACTGGAGGGCTCAATTTATAGCCCTCTGAAAATGCAAACATGTCCGCGCGGATTGGATTGATGGCGTGCACTGTTCATTAAATGCTGTTCCAGGCTTTGGACACAAGGAATATTTTTCAAAAAATCAAACAGAAACTGTTTTTCAACTTGCTGTTTCGGGATTTTCTTAATTCTTTTGCTTTTTGAAATTCCTTTGAAGGTTTATCTTTAAATAGCAATGCCCATTTTGCCCTCACTTTGTTAGAAAAGTTAGGAATGTTAGTAATTGTTAGGAATGTTAAAACTTTCGTTAATTTTCTAACGAAAATACTAACAAACTCAAATTGGAGCACTTACAGGCCTGTGGGGAGATGACTTGTGACGGGTTATTCTGAACTCTGCCAGTAGCCTGTCGCATTCCCCTTCAAAGTGGGATCCATTATCTGAGATGATTTCGGCCGGCAACCCGTATCTGCATATGATGTTTTCTTTGACTCCCGGGTCGAGCGGTATCCAGGCATGTCTTTATAGGACCGCGTAAACACGTCCACAAATTCTCAGGGCATCTTTTCAGTCCCTTCAAAGAAACTACCAATCTGCGTCTCTTTAGGCTCTTCTGCAGTTCCCAAATTCACACTTGTCAAAACCTCTTCGGCAGCTTGGGCTCGATTTTCCTCTTTCCGAACAACCTGCTTAAAGATTTTTTTTTAATATATTGTTCATTTAATGTGTCTGCTTCTTTATCTAGTGAATCATTATTAACTGTTTTTTTTAGTTATTAGTTATTTCATCATTAGTTAAAGTGGCAATCAAGGGATACTCAGAAAGGTTCATCATTTCATTGAGAACGAAAGGGGATACAGCGTTTGCTACAACCTCGTAGTCTTCAGGCGTAAGGCCATCGGACGACTCGAGAGACTCGAACTCAATAATGAGAGACTCGGAGGACTTTTACACAGGTTGACACAAGGGGACGGGGAACCAATCCAAGCTTTGTGATCATTTCCTCCTTGGTCGCGGACGGGCCTGAGAGAGTTTCCCAATTCTTCAATGGCATTGCTGTCAGGGGCCTCATGACTCGGGATTTGCGTTGTTCTTCTTTCTCAATCATTGCTATCATCTCTTTGACTGAACCGAAATCAATCAGGTCTGGCATCTGAACCTCTTCTCCGAATAACTGCTGCATAATCGGACCATCCCAATCATCTGAAAAGACTTCTGTGGCTTTGGCTTTCGGCATTGTCAGCTCGAACTCAGGCTTTGGGCCTTCTTGGACAGTTGGGATCACAGTGGTAAGCTTCTCGAACTGCTCTACTAGGCTTGGAACGCCTTTGAAAGTGTACTCGCTCTCCATGGTAGTGGTAGCCCCAGGTATCTTGGGTAGGTCTGCAAACATCCTACGGACTGGGTTGGCTTTGTTTCCCCTGGACTTTCTGAGGTCATCTTGTAGCTTCAGCCATCCCTCTGTAGGTTCTTTGACTGTGGCATTACCATGCTGTGTAGGGCCTTTCACGAAGTAGTCACCCAAATTAGGACTGAAAGGGAGAGATTTAGGGTCGTTGACCGGGACCCTTCCTGTGGCAGCTTCTCCCCTTTTCAGGGCAATCTCCTTTTCTTTCGCAGTGTCTACAGAGGTGGCCTCATATCCCAGGCCGTGGCGAGTTTTCTATCCTTTCACCTCAATAACTTTGTGAGTTCCTTGCTGATGCTTCCCTGCATCGAGACCGGCAGTAGCTCATTCTTCTCATCATCTTCAAGACTGGAGGGATCTTGTCCCGAGTGATCGTCAAATCTATGTTACAAACTTGGGCTTTGGGAGGCTCGACCGTGAAGCCTGTTAGCATGAGACCTTCCTCGTCATGTTTGATCTCCAGAATAGGTATCCCACCCGTATCTGTGCCCTCCAAAGTGACTAGGTCTCCGTAAATGGTTGTCAAATCCCCATCCGAAACAAACTTCACACACTGATGGAGGCTCGAGGCAACCCCTTTAACTTGATGCAGCCAAGGTCTTCAACAGGCATTAAAAGTAATCGGGATGTCAATAACCTGGAATTCCACAGGTATCATCTTCTTGCCAAACCAGAGGGCCAAAGTAGCAACCCCAAGTACTGTGCGGGATGTAGAGTCATAAGCTTTGACTGTGAGGGAGGAAGGCTTTAAATTTGTGGATTTGATGTCGAGCAGACTCATGATCTTAGCCGGGAGGATATTCATCCCGGACCCATTGTAAACCAAAACTCGGGGAAGACGCCGTTCATCCAAACCGATCGTGATGAAGAGGGGCTCGTTGTGATCGGCTCCGAATTGAGGGAGATCGAGATCTGTGAAAGTGATTATATTCCCATAATGAATGTTCCCAATCAACTGCACCACATCATCAGGAGTAGCGTCAATAGGGACCAGTGTGCGGGCTAGGCTTTCTTCCAGCTTTAGCTTGTGGGGGTACGATAAGGTAAGCAGGGACCACAAAGAGATGTTGGCCTGGGTTTGTTTCAGCTGGGTGAGCACTGGATCCTCCTTCTCGAGGTCAGGAGTTTCGGCTGCCTTGGCATAGGGGAGACGGTTTTGGTGCTTGATCTGCTACCTTCTTATCTATCTTGGGGTTCCCCTGGTAGATCTGCCCAGATCGGGTCAACAGGTTGACTTCCTCATCAGTCGCTTCTTGACTAGATTTCTTCAACGCTGCTAAGGTCAACAGGGGAGCCTTTTTGGCTATCGGCCACTGGTTCTGACGGAGTCTAGCAACGGTGGGGGGCTGAGCTTGAGCTGTACTGGCTCCTTCCTGGGCAGCTTTTAAAACTGCTTCCCATGTCACAGGCTTTTGAACCCAGGATTGTGTTGCTGTCCCCTGGATGGCCCATAGATCCAGGGCATCCTCCGATTTGCCTTCATAGCCTGTCTTGTCTATATTTATCATACAACAGGAATTGCTATTCTCAGGGCTCGGCGGCTTTTCGATTTCATCTCCGGTATAGTGCAGCCACTCTGGTTCCTTTCTGTAATACTCAGAGCTGGAGTCGATTATAGCATTCTGCGTGGGAGGAGCATCAGGTATCATGCCGGTTTCCAGGACTTCTCTAAGAGCTGAAATACATTGACCTCTTCTTGGGTGACTCTGACAAGGATTGTTACTTTGTTTCGGGGCGGATTTGATCTGACCATGGTTACTTTCTCGTTGGGGAGGATGGGAGTCAGTTTCCTCTCTCTAACAGATCTTCAACTATCAGTCTGGATCGGGTGTTCGAAAATCCTTTCCCTAAAGCATGGTAGGCAGTGTTGAACTCTATGACATCCACGTGCTCAGCCCCAGGAAATTTCATAGCTTTCATGTCTTTGGTTTCATAATCGTCTTCCGAAGTTTCCTCAATCTTACGGCTGTCAGCCTCCATCTCATCATACATCTTCTTTCTTTCGCCCTTGCAAGCAGGGAAACCACAAGTAAAGGATAGAAAACGCTCCCCTTCATAGTTTGACGTAACAGCTCGGTAGATCTGGGTCCAAATGAGGAGTACCCGGGGTCCACTATCGGGTACGGGAGCAATTAAGAAAGCATCATGTAGGTCCATGGGTATGAAGGCGACTGGGGAGACATTTAGATCAATAACCCTTTTCAGTGACTCCATGCACTCGGTGTGTTCAAGCGGCTCGGCAGTGACCCTTACTGTTGTGATGTCATCTGTTTTAGGGAAAGAAGAAAAGGAACCAATGACGTTTACGAATTCCTCATCTTCCGGTTGCTGAAAACCTCCCTCTTCAACCAGTGCTTCAATGAACCTTCTCCATTCTCCCACTAGGTCCTTGTAGGGAACATTGTGCTCTAGGATTTTGGATACGTATGGATCTGTAAGTGGGCTTTGTTGTCCTTCATCTTCTGAGGTATCCGGGCACTGACCACAAGTGCATCTTATGAGGAGTACTTTGTGGGGGTCCGTCCTCATCGGTATCTGATCCGCATTTTCTGGCGGTCCTTCATCGTCGCTTGCTGACAGCCAACCATTGTGTCCGGCTCCCATGATGTCATTTCCTAAGATGATTGTTCCGTAATGATTTCGGATCTTGGGCCTCAGCTGACTCCTCACTTTTGTCGTCATCATCATCATCACGTCATTGCTGTCATCAGAATCATCTTCCCATACTACTGGGATTTCGGCTGAGAGAGAGCGCCGGTCAAATCTGTTAGGGGAGGACGGGTGCGTGCAGCCGCAGAAATTGTCATATGCCCCCATTACCGGAAGCGGCAATTGCGACTCCGCTTATCCTCCCAGAAACTGTGGGGGAAGAGTGAGAGGGGGCGGCACGTACTTGACTCCAGGAAGGATATAGAAGCAATCCTCCTCTTCCGATTCTTCACTTTCACTGTCTTCGGGATCATATTTGGTTTCCCCCAAGGCCAACTTGCAGAAGTGTACTAACTCCAAGTGATTTTCGGCCTCTTGCTGATAAGCCCCAATACAGGCACCCGTCTGAAGCTTTCTTGCTCAATTGTCCTTGACTGCTCTAACCATCTCGTGTAAATGGTTTTTTCATGATTTGACTGGAACAGCCCCAGTTCTTCAGCACCGGCTTCCCCTTCCTCCGAGAAATAGAGAGCCTCATATTCTTGCAAGAAATTTCTAACATGAGACCAAGGAGGGTTAGTTTGTTCACCATCCTCAAGGCTGAGGGGGAATCCAAATTCAGGATCCTCGACAAGGTTGGCCATGGGTATTTGGAGGTCTTCATCAGTTTTTGCATCCTCCTGGACATACGAAGGTTCTCCGGCTTCAATCATGTTCACCTGGTTTTGATTTCTCGGGAAGGGATTTTTGACTGTATTAGGCCCCTCGGGGCCTTCCAACTTCCCTTGCTCTATCAATCCCTGGATTGCCTTTTTCGTAGTAGTAAAGCGCTTATCTGTTAGATGTCCGTGGGCCTGATGAAAAGCGCAGAACTTAGAAGTATCCACAGGAGCATTCGGATTTCTGGGTTGGAAATTTTCTAAAGGCCGCAGCAAGCCTTCTTTCACTAATCCTCTAAAGATGTCGTTCAGAGGCATTCCAAAGCTTTCGAAGTTTATGACCCGAGGCTTGGGCTCAGCTGGTTTCCTGGGAGAAAAAGGAGTTGCATTATTACATTCCCGCCCGCGTAGTTGATCATCTCTTTTCCTTTAGCAGAGCCGGAACCGTGTTGGAGGGAGGAGCTCAGATCTCAGCAAGGTGTGCAAGAAATTGGCCGTTGATTGTAAGCCTTTTCAAACTTAGCTGCGGAGTTAACCATGGCCCGTAAGTCTGAGTATGGGAAATGACTGAGGGAGTTTCTCAAATGTGACTTCAGGCATGACTGGAAGATGTCCAACTGTTCCTCTTCAGAAGGAGGGATGGCCATCTCACTGAGTTTCAGATTCCACCGCTTGTAGAAATCCCCAACATTCTCGTCGGGACGCTGCACGGTTGTCTGCAAGTCAACTCTATTTGTTTCCCATTCCAAATTAGCTTTGTACTTTTCTGTAAAGGCACTGGTGATCTGATACCATGTAGCCCTGGCCTCGGGTTTTAAGCGGAAGAACCATTTTAGAGCGCTGGATTTCAAGGAGTGACTGAAATAGTCAGCCAACTGCTGATTGGTGCATCCTTTGGCCTTCATTGCCAAGGTATATGTGTACAGGTGAGTTTTCGGGCATGCAGTCCCATCAAACAGGTCCAGATTAGGCATCACGAACTTGTGGGGCAAGGGAACAATGGAGTCCGGGTTCGTAGGCCGGAAGGCAGACTTTTTAACGGTCAATTCAGCAATCTGCGCTTTCATTTCCTTGTGCTGTTCCATGAACCAGGCCAGATGAGGGTCTTGTGGTGGAGCCATGGCGTTCAGACTAGTGACTGAGCTAGAGTGAGGAGCTACCACTGGCGGCAGACTGGTGGAGGGAATGGCCGATCCGGGGACATAGGTAAAAACCTGTCCTTGGCCCGAATTACCCTGGGGAGCGTGAGTAGGAGCCTGGGCATAGGGATAGAACCTTGCAGCTTGTTGACTTTCAACCGGCAGAGTGGGCGGAGGCAGGCCTGATGTAGCCGGGTAGCTTGGTTTTCCGAGCTGAGATTCATAGGTAGGCATAGGTGCGGGCTGTTGTCCCTGGTTGTTGAACTGTATGCCAGGCTGTGGCGAGGGTGTGTAGCCGAGAGGGTATTGCGGTCCGAGGGATTCTGATGAAACTGGATTAGGGGCTTGGTGGCCCATTGGTCCCTGAGTGAGAAATGGGTTTGTAGGAGCTGTGCTAGGAGCAGCTGCACTGGCATCATTCTGAGGAGGGGCTCCTGACTGTTGTCCCGAACCAAACTGTGGTGGCATCCCAAACTGTTGCTGCGGTACTCTGAACTGCTGTTGTGAAGGTCCGGCTTGGTCGTTTCCGAACTGAGACGGGATCCCAATTTGCTGTGGCATTCCGAGATATCCCCAACCGTGAGAAGACATTTCGTACTGATTTTGTCCCCACCGAGGAACCGTGAACCGGTTCGCCCGTCAGCCGCATGGATCCAGTAGTCTCGTAGCCGGGAGTTGGCTGACCCGAAGATCGAGGAGCATGGGTCCTGGTAGTAGTACCATAGGAGGTGGGTGGTGGCATCCTGGAGTAATCAGGGCGACTGAGAGTGGGATTGGGGTCCTCTTCTTCTTCCACGGTGAAGGTGCCATCGGGATTGAGACTGGCGGCCAAACCATGGCTTTTGATGGCTTCCATAAGGCTATTAATCTGTGCTTCCTGTCGCAATCTCATCTCGTTCTCGCTAACCGATTCCACCGCTGCTCGTTTGAGGGGTCCCGGGAGGCGGAGTGAAGTTGTCCCCATCATTACTAGCTGATGCAGACATTCTGAAACCCGGAGTCGGAACAAACGGTGAAGCTGATGATGCGCTTGACTCTTCCCAACTGATCAAACGGTGACCCGGCGCCCAAAACCAAGCTTTGTGAGGAGCTACGGGGGGAAAGACACGAGGGTTCAGATATTTGGGAGTGAAGGAGGGTAGGTGTTTGGGCTTAGGGCTCATGCAACATGCAGTCATTTGTTCTTGTTTACTTAAAACGTATTTTATTAACCTAATCGGTTGGAAAAGATTGCTCTTCTTTTTTGCAAACTACTCTGATTCCTGGATCAGTGGGCCCCATCACTACGCCTGCGGACCCTCAACCTGTAACCTCGAACAAGGGTTCCGTAGGGCAAGCGGGTCCCACCAACCGAAAAGAAAAACGATCCTAAAGTCTGGAGGGTAATCTAGTCTTAACGAGCATTCGATGTAAATTACGGACAAAGCTGACGTCAAAGGTCAAGATCATGTCCGGAGGGCTCGACGAAAAGTCGGCATGGCTCGGACTGATGAACGTCCATAATTGATCTTGACCCATCGTTAGTTAGGCCGTAAATAGGCATGGAATAATCGTTAATCCTTGATGACTCAGTGTCATGCCGGGAGTCGGTGCATAAGTTGTGCCAGTCAAAGTCAAAGTCAAGGCGCCAGTCAATATCTGGTCAAAGTTTGCGGCGGAAAACCGGCATGACTTCCACTGATTAGGGTCCCCGAAAGATATTGACTTGGTATGCCGACTAAGGCCTGAAAGGAAAGGTGTATACACAGACCGGGCATGACACGGACCAGACTAAAAACCAACCGGGTCTCGGACAAAGTGTGTCACTGACAAGTGCATGGTCGACACGAGGCTCCATGGGATGTTTGGGTAGTCCCGTGCTCGCATCGAGAGGCGTAATAAGGTCAAACGGGCTGCTACTGGGATTTCCCCGGGTTAAGGACGTAGTGTGCAGTGTAAGGCCAAGTGCGCGTAGTGTGCAAGCAGTCTATCTTCTTTTTCTGAGTAAAATAGAAATTTTTATGTGTCTTAAAAAGTATGATGCATGCAAAAAATGATTATTTTTTTTTTGAAAATCTTTTTTTTTGAAAATCTTTTTGTTTTTTGATTTTTTTTTTTTTGAAAGCAAATAACACGTAAGCACATAAGCACGAAAATTCAAACAGTTAGGAAAATGATTCCGACAGTCAAAATACCGATTCTTCCGGGACGGTCAAAACGACACGAAATGTGCAAAACAAATACACACACAGAGTACAAATGGTTTCAAATGCCGGGACGGAAGTTTGACCCACAAAAGCTTTTCTTTTTTTTTTTTGAAAAAGATTTTTTTTTGAAAAAGATAAAGCTTATTTTTTTTAATTCCCTAGCGGAGTCGCCACTGTGATGATGTGCCACCCGATTTTTCCTTTCTTTTTGAAAATCAAAACGGAGACGGAGTCGCCATGCCATTTTTATTTTAAGGGCCAAAACTTTGAAAAATGCCCGAGATGAGAGATTTGGGTTCGGAGGTCACGTTACACGCCGGGAAGAACGTTAGGGTTCACCCGGAATGCCTCGTAAAACGAGTCTTCCTAATTTGAAACCATTTGTGTGTGTGTGTATGTGTGTTTTGGTTAAAATAAATGTAAACTGAGAAATTTAAAAATTGAGAACTATTTATTAGACCTTAAACAAGTCCCATGATTTTTGGTATGATTTTAGGGTTGAATTTTGGTACTCAAAAGACTCCTTGAAGTTGAAAATCAATTCTGCCAGAATGAAAAAGGCAGTGGACACTTGATTTTAAAATGAATTTAAGAGCTTTAAAACTTCAAAATCTGGGGAAAGTTCGAGAATGATAGTTGTTCAAAACATCTTATATAAGGTGACTGCAAAAGACTTTTCCATTTGGAGATGATTTGATGGACCAAAACCTTCTGGAATCACAGATATGAAATCTGGATTTCCAGAGACTGCTAAACTGACCTTTGGAAAGTAATTTGAAAAAGGGAGTTATACTCACGCAAAAAAATAAAGTAAAAATATGTATGGAATTCTACGGATGTTGGCTACAAAAAATATTTTGTAGTCAACACCCAATTCCAAGTTCTTTAGTGTCCAAAAAATTAGACAATGGACTGAGGTCTTAGAACAATGCTACTGGACAGCAAGATGTTCTTGAAGGAAAATGTGATTTTAAAGGGGGTTTTGCATCCATGCTTGTCCCCATTTCCTTAGGATTTTATTAATGATCACTAGACATTTTAGTGGTGATCTACTATATCAAGCCATCCTTAGGGTACATTAGGACTTTAAGCACTTCATTTGCTTGGGAAGGGGGAGATTTAACTTTGAAATCAAGATTTTATGTATGAAAATGATTTTTAGGTTTAGAAAAGTGTTTGTAAGTAAGTAAAAACAATTTGAAAGAAATGTTGATCCTTGTAGAGGATCATCCATGGAGATGAACTTCCATGGTGATCCTCTTGGATCTAGGGCAAGAGAAGAACAATTTACATCTTCAAAGTATGAGATGCATGCATGAATGAGTGAGTTTTAGGGTAAGGAAAAGGAAGGTTTACCAATGGTGGTATCCTATCTTCTTTGTGTTTATGCTTGAGGCTTGAATTTGAAAGTGTTTAGTGAGTGAAATTTGGGAAAATAATCAAAAGAAAAAGGTGGCAATTCAAGGGAATTCCCACTGTTTTCTCTAGTATTCTCGCCAAGGTGCTGTGAGTGAATTGTTGTTGCTTCTTGTTCCTTGTTTTTCTGAGACTGAAGGGCTCAATTTATAGGCCTCTGGAAATGTCATTTTGATCCGCGGACAGGACCTGCAGCGTGCACTGTTCATTTAATGCAGATGCAGGCTTTGGACCAAAGGAATATTTTCAAAATTAAGCAACCAGTTTTTGTTCCAGCAGCTTCCATTTCGGGTTTTTCTCTTTTTTAAGATTCTTTTCTTGGTTTAACTTTAAATTGCAATGCCTAATTTACCCTTGCTTTGTTAGAAAAGTTAGGAATTGTTAGAAATGTTAGGGATGTTAGGGCTTTCGTTAATTTTCTAACGAAAATACTAACAACTCAAATTGGAGCACTTACAGATCGTAATGTCGGACCAAGCTGGGTCGGGATCATCCGAGGTCGGACAATGAGCTAGGTCGACTGATCTCGCTGATGGGCCATGGGCCTGATAATAATTGGACCTAGCCTACTGAGAATGTGGTGGCAATAATATGTAGATAACTGGGCTTGCTCGTTGGGCCTAGCCCGTCATATTTATTCCGTTCAGTGGCCCCCAACTTTCTAAGTTGACTTTTGTCGACCAGGAAGTTATAAGAAATTTCCAATTTATTTTGAAGTAGATCGTAGGTCGATGCTCGAACTGATGGTTGGTCGACCAATGGTGACGTGGCCTAATCCTGGACGTTGATTGCGGATGGTTGGATTGGTAGAAGCGCCGTGTTTCTGTAATCATTGCTATTTTGTCGCTTGGGAACTGCCTCGGAAACCGCTTCACCGCATTAATTGTGATGGAACCGTTTGAATTTTCCCTTTTCCGTTTCAATTAAGGAAAAATATAAAAGGGAAAACCCTTTTTCTTTTCGAATTTTTGCAATCTCTGAACTTTGGATATTCCCAGCAAGAGCAGCGACGCAGCAACTGGTGTCTTCAACCTAGCCGAACCTTCGTCTCTTGTAGTAAACCCTTCTTCACCAAAATCAGTTAAGGACCCCTCTCATCTCCTTGTTTTTAAGCTTAATTTCTGTTTTTCCTTTGATTCCGCCATGTCTAGGACCTTTAGTAGTGAACCTGGAGCCTGGTATGGCTATTGTGCTACGAACCTTCTTCCAGGGTATACAAGTGTCTAGGTAGAATGTGGAAGGAGATGCCCATTGAGGAGTGCGTTAACATTCTGACTAGGTGGGGCTTGCACTTTAATGAACTTGAGCTTTTAGTAGGAGATGAATTAGGCGATTTAGCGATTGACGACCCAAGAATCGTTAGTTTTCACCTTTTCCATGAACTGCTTGATCACTTGGTGTTGTGCTACATTAGGGGACCCCAAAAACCTTTTTTTCCTTAGAAATAGTCAAAGCTTCCCATGGGAATCTAGGTCGCCCTTAAGTAGGTCGCATGAGTCTGTATCTAGGACTGATTCCCCTGTTTCTTCTTCTTCAGATATGTCGACCTAGGCATCAGCGAGCTCCTCCTCTGGCAGGATCGTGGATGCGTTCTGCTCGAAGGCTGTGCCAGGTCGCAATGAAAGGGGGTATGTGGCCCCTAGGCCAGAGTCTGGTAAGAAAGGGACTGACTCAAGGCTGGATCTCCTCCACAACTTTTTTGAAGTAAGTAAGCAAGATTATCAACTTACTCATGTTACTCCTAGGGAGAAGAAGGCCCACAGGTGGGCGCATTGGGCGATGGATCCTATGAGAGTGGCCTTCTTCTATGGCCAATTTGAAGCTGGGTTAAGACTCCCGCTGGACCCCTTTATTTGTGAGTTTTTGGAGTGTATGAATGCTGTCCCGATGCAGATAGGAGCCAACTCTTGCAGGGTACTAATATGCTTTGCCATGGTATGTCGCTTCCTAGGGTACGAACCTTGTATGAAGGTTTTTAGAGAGTTCTTCAAGGTAGCTTTTGACAAGAGAACCCTAGGGTATAGTACCCCAACTAGGACTAAGGCCCCCAAGCTGTTTGTCAATTTGCCCGATAAGGTGACGGGTTGGAATACCCACATGATCTTGGTCGAAAGCCGATCTGGATGGGAATTTCCTCTTCCCAATGAGGAATCCAAGGAGTTGACCGAGGAGGAATACTGGGATCCGGATTGGTGTATGGATCTGTCTGACAGGCTGCGCTTGATCGCTAGAAGGGGTCCAATTAACTGGGACCTGCTAGGGAGCAACAAGAACAACTTTATTCAGGTTGGGATGATGCTGGGAGATGAAGATGTAGCTCCCCTTGCTCTAATTGTGAGAGGTCCCATGTATCCTGACTGGGTAACCCATGTACTAGGGAAATTTTCTGATAAGTGTGGATTATGTCGCAAGACCCCCGACTACTGTGGGATAAATGGCGAGCACGTTGGTGGTAAGTATTTACTGGCTTTTATCCCTTAACTTGTCAATTGATTGCTCGTATGTAGAACATTAGTTCGTACATGTTTTTGCTCGCATGTAGAGCTTTAGCTCGTACATACATGTAGAACTTTAGCTCGTACATGTTTTGCTCATATGTGGAACTTTAGCTCGTATATACATGTAGAACTTTAGCTCGTACATATTTTGTTCGCTTGACAGAGTCTTGATAATTTATTCTTTCTTGTTTTTTGCAGTACTTACTCCTGAACAACAAGCAAACATGGGTCGCATCGTAAGCACCAGTCAACGAAAGAAAAGTTCCAAGATCCATGGTGCTAATGCTCGAGCTAGTAGAGAGAAGGAGGCTGAGGAGAGAAATAAGTTGTTGCCCAAGGAGGGAGTGGGGATGGTTCCTTTGAAGAGCTGGAGACTGCAGACCCTGCGAGCACTGAGTTTGCTAAAGATCAAGTCGTTGGTGCTGAGGTGGCTGAGTAAAGTTCTGAGCCGATGCAAGAGGATGATCCTCCAGCCTGGGTCAAGACTCATGTGATCACTCTGGAGGATGAAGAGGAAGAGGAGGACGACCGCCCTCTTAGTACGAAGAAAAGGTCCAAACCCAATCCCTCAGCTGATAATGGGAAAGCCACTGGCAGCAACAATCAACCCCCCACCATTCCAGCCTCCTATTTCGAGCTAATTCAGGCTCGAGTGGACAAATTGAGCGATGTTCCTTTACTTACTGGGGTGGATAGCTCGTGCAGGGAGTATCCCGAGCTAGAGTTTGGGAAGGCCGTGGTGAGGCGGGCTGCTGATCAAGATCTGGTGGGCAAGTTTGCAAGCAAGGGTTTGAATGCAGAGGTGTTCAAAGCCAGGTCGGCGCTGGTCCACTCTGAGGTAATACTTTGATTATTCGTAAATGTTGCTCTTCCTTCTTGTTCACATAGTTATTTTGAGCGTTTTTTTTTCAATCGATCTGGTCCTTGAACTTTTTTTGGTGTAGGCACTTGCCATGGTCGAGCTGACCACTAGCTATTGGAAAGCTGCAGAGGAGCGGGAAAAACTTGCTAAGGCTATGATTGGCTAAAAATCTGTCCAGCTAGAGAAGCTGGAGGGTACGCATACCAAGCTGAGAGAGGAGCACTCTGATTTGGATGCTGCTTATGAGGTCCAGAAGTTGGTTAAAGAGCGCATACCAAGCTCGACGAATTCTGGTTGACCCCTTAGTCGATATTTCTCTTGAACAATTGGCGAAGTGGGCCTCACAAGAACAATATGATATGCAAGCCCGCCTAGGACATCCCCAAGTCCCATATAATGACAATGATTTGGCTGCCATTCCTGATGAGGATGTTAAGCTGGAGGCTGAGCCCTGGGTCGCTCCTCTTGTCGATGAAGTGAACTTTAATACCATACTCAAAGAGCTCGAGAACGCCGAAGAGCCAGCCTTTGACGATGACACCCCAAATTATGCCTTTACTGAATCTAGAAAGCTTACCGACCTTCAACAACAAGAGAAGGATTTGGGGGATCAAGCTACTACCAGTGATCAAATTGAAACCGATCCAGCTGCTTGACCTTTCTTGAATATTTAGATGGTTGTGTAATGAAACAAGTCCCAAAACATTTTTTTTTTTGTTTTAAGTAGTTTATGCCTTGGTGTAAGTGCTCCAATTTGAGCTTGTTAGAATTTTCGTTAGAAAATTAACGAAAGTTATAACATTTCTAACAATTCCTAACAATCCTAACTTTTCTAACAAAGTGAGGGTAAAATGGGCATTGTTATTTAAGGTTAAACCTTAAAAAGAATCTTAAAAAGAAAAACAAAAGAAGAAAACCATAAATAGAAATCTTTGGAAACATAAAGCGTTTGTTTAATTTGAATTTCAAAAAGAAATATTCCTCTTGTCCAAAGCCGGAGCCGCATTTAATGAACGAAGGCACGCTGAAGGGTCTTGTCCGCGCGGATGAGTTTGTCATTTCAGAGGGCTATAAATTGAGCCCTCCAGTCACAAAAATAAGGAGCCACAACACCAATTGCACCGAACCTCTGGCGAAATATAGAGAGAAAACAGTGAGAATTCTTCAAGAATTGTCACCATTTTCTCTCCAATCTTTCCCAACTCACACTCATCCACTCACTCTCATACTTAAGCCTTAAACACTCATACACTCAAGCCAAAAACTCAAGAACACAAGGAAGATTGGTAAACCCTCCTTCTCCTTACCCTAAACTCCAACCATGCATGCATTTGCAAACTACAAATTGTAGTTCTTTCATCTTCTTGCTTTAGATCTAAGAAGATCACCATGGAAGACCATCTCCATGGATGATCTTCTACAAAGATCAACATTATTTTCAAGTTCTCTTACTTTCTTGCAAAGAAAACTCATTTTCAAAACCCTAAAAACCATTTTCATACATCAAATCTCATTTTCAAAGGGTAAAATCCCCCTCCCCAAGCAAATGAAATGCTTAGTCCTAATGTACCCCAAGGATGGTTTGGTATAGTTGATTCACCACTAAAATGTCTAGTGATCACTAACCAAAACCTAGGGAAATGGGGACAAGCATGGATGCAAAACCCCCCTTTTAATTACCTTTTCTTTCTTGGGAAGTTGCTGTCCAGTAGCAATTTTCCCAGACCTCAGTCCATTATCTTAATTTTTGGACACAGATGAACTTGGAATTTGGTGCTGACTACAAAACACTTTTTGTATCCAACATCCAGAGCTTTCCAGAAATATTTTTACTTTATTTTTTGGGTGAGTAAAACTCCTCTTTTCAAATTTTCTTTCAGAGGCTAGTTCATCAGCTTCTGGGAATCCAGATCTCATATCTGAGGTTTCCAGAAGGTTTTGACCCCTCAAATCTTCTCCAAAATAGAAAATTCCTTCTCACAAATCTTATTTAAGGTGTCTAGAACAACTTTCATTCTCTGAGTTTATCCAGATTATGAAGTTTTAAGACCCTTGAATCCATTTCAAAATCAAAGGTCCACTGCCTTTTTCATTCTGGCAGAAATGACTCTCAACTTCAAAAGGTCTTTTGAGTACCAAATCTCAATCCAAAAATCTTCCAAAAATTCATGGGATCAGTTTAAAGTCTTAAAAAGATATCCCAATTTTTACTTTTCTGAGTTTCAAAGTATTTTGGCCAAAACACACACACACACACACACACACAAATGATTTTCAGCTTGGAAGACTCGTTTTACGAGGCATTCCGGGTGCACACTAACGTCCTTCCCGGCGTGTAACATGACCTCCGAACCTAAATCTCTGATCTCGGGCTTTTTTCAAAGTTTTGGCCCTCAAAATTAAAATGGCGTGGCGACTCCGTTTCGTTGATTTTTTCAAACAAAAATGGGAAAATTTTCGGATACACACATCATCACAGTGGCGACTCTGCTGGGGACGTAGCTTTTTTTTTAAAAAAAAAATGGTATTTGGTATATTGGTGGAAACCATTAAACTTCCCGTTATCGCCTCCTAACACGAGTCGGGGATAAATTGTGGTCTAACAATCCCACGTACCGGTATCACCGTTTTCAAAAAAAAAAACTTTTGAGGGTCAAGCTTCCGTCCCGGCTTTGAAAATCATTTTTGTGTGTGTGTTGATTTTTGCACGGTTTTCGTGTTGTTTTGGCCGCCTCGGAGAAAGTCAAAATTTTGACTGTCGGAATAATGTCCCTAACTGTCGGAATTTTCGTGCTTACGTGCTTATGTGCTCATTAAAAATTTCAAAAAAAAAAAGGATTTTCAAAAAAAAAAAGAAGAAGAAAATTCTCAAAAAAAAATCATGCATCATATTTTTAAGACACATAAAAAAATCTCTATTTTACTCAGAAAAAGAATATAGACTGCTTGCACACTACGCGCACGTGACCGTACACTGCACACTACGTCCCTAACCCGGGGAAATCCTTGTCGCGGTCCGTTTGGTCTTATTACGCCTCTCGGATGAGCACAGGACTACCTAAACATCCCATGGAGCCTCGTGTCGACCATGCACTTGTCCGTGACACACTTTGTCAGAGACCCGGTTGGTTTTAGTAAGTGCATTGTCATGCCCTGTCCGTGTATAGACCTTTCCTTTCAAGCCTTTGTCGGCATACCGACTCAATATCTTTCGGGGACCCTAATCGGTCGAAGTTCCGCCGGTTTTCCGCCGCGAGACTTTGACCAAGATATTGACCGGCGCCTTGACTTCGGCTCGGCGGCACAAATTATACAACCGACTCCCGGCGTGACACTTTGAGTCATCAAGGATTAATGAATATTCCATGCCTAATTACGGCTTAAGCGACGACAAGTCAAGATCAATTGTGGACGCTTATCGGTCAAATCATGCCGACTTTTCGTCGAGCCCTCGGACATGATCTTGACTTTCGACGTGAGCTTTGTCCGTAATTTACATCGAATGCCCGTTAAGACTCGATTACCCGCCGGACTTTTAGGATCGTTTTTCTTTCGGTCGGTGGGACCCGCTTGCCCTATAGGACCCTCGCCCGGGGCTGTCCACCCTGGGAGGTCGAAATACAGGTGGAATACGAGGGGCTTATAGACGTAGTGACGGGGCCCACTGATCCAGATCCAGAGTAGTTTGCGAAAAAGAAGAGCAATCTTTTCCAACCGATTAGGTTAATAAAACATGTTTTAAGTAAACATGAACAAATAACTGCATGTTGCATGAGCCTAAAGCCCAAACACCTACCCTCCTTCCATTCCCAGACATCTGAACCCTCGTGTCTTTCCCCGCGACTCCGCACAAAGCTTGGTTTCGGGCACTTAGGGTCACCGTTTGATCGAGTTGGGAAGAGTCAAGCGCATCGTCGGCTTCACCGTTTGTTCCGACTCCGGGTTTGAGAATGTACTGCATCGGCGGTAATGATGGGGATAACGTTGCTCCGTCCTCCAAAATCCCTCGAACCAGGCCATGTGGATCCGGTTGGTGAGAACGAGATGAGACTTCGACATGAGGCTCAAATTGATGACCTGCGGGGGTTGTCGCAAGTCATGGTTTGACTATCACTCTCAATTCCGATGGCACTTTTACCGCAAAGAAGGAAGAGGGTTCTCCCCCTCTTCTTAATAGTCCCGGATACATCAAGATGCTACCCCAAGATTCCTATGTTTCCACCGCCGGGACTCGCCCGCCGACTTACGGGGCAGCGGCCCCCAAACGGCGGATCGGGGCGAAAGAGTTCGGTATCTTGTCGAGTTGTCCCCTCTCAAAGTGATGATCCCACAAATATCGGCTGAGTGATGAAAATCGGAGAACAGCTTGAAGAAATATGGTCGGCCATCAAAGCCACGGAAGAACGCCGGAACGGACGAAGAGCTGGATTGAAGAGGCCACACGCCACTTCGGGCCTTAACAATATCCCAACCGATCGGGGCTACCCACGAAAGACAAACATGTGCCCGTTCCCGGGACCTCAATATCTCTCATTATCCGGCGGAATCCAATCACTCGCTACCGCACGAGCCCGGCTGACGAGATCCCCGGACCGGTTCCACTCAAAGTCATTCCCGGCACCGCTCAACCCGAGGTCCCAAATCCGCCACCGGCCGTAGAACACATTTGGTGGGATATTTGTGGCTTGTCCCGATTGCCTTGAAAGGGACTATCGGGACCGGATACACGAGGACCGTCCTCCTAAGAAAAAGAAAATATCCTCCCAGCCAAAAATTGAAGGAGAGATTCGAGGCGGTGATAACGGTGTGGGAACGCTCGGGGAGCCATGCAGGGGATTTGATTATTATGTACTCTACTCCAGCCATCTTCCCCAAAGCAAACGGGGGTAAAAGAACGAGAAAAGCCTTGCCAACGACGCACTGAGACTTTCGGACGCGATCGTGGACCCGGGTAACTCTACCGCCAATCGTAAATCTATCCCCCGCGGGAACGGCCCATCAGTTTGACCAACTCCCGAATGCACACCGACAAAGAAAGACCAACGCGCGAGTTTGGCGCTCCCACTCAATCAACATGTTGACCGGAGATGGCAACCGCCACAAAAGGCATCAGATAACCCAGTGGGTTTCTGCAAAGGCTCTACCTCGCAAGAAAAAGGCACGAAGTGACGGGTTTAATGACTCTCTATCCCGAGACAAGGACCAAATCTATGATCCTCACCTATATGGGAGTATGATCACCTTCGCGATGAAGATTTGCCAAGAGATGTCTCCCAACACAATGAAGCTTTGTACATCACTATTCGGCTCAACACCATATCACTCCCTGGGGTATTAGTGGACAATGGATCATCGGTAAACGTCCTTCCTCGGCATGATGAGGGCCCTCCGCATAAATGAAAGGCGTATGATCCCATCTACCCGGACCGTCAAGGCCTACGACGGTTCGTCTCGTCCCATTCTCGGGACAGTGATTCGAACTGCGGTACGAAACCCAAATGGTGCCCGCAAAGTTCCATGTAATGGATATCCCCTCCGAGTTCACAGCCCTACTAGGCGCCCTTGGTTGCATCACATGAAAGCCATAGCCTCCACTCTCCACCAATGCGTCAAATTCATCAACCGGCAGGAGACCTTGAAGTCATAAGGGGTGACAGCTTCCTCATAGGGAACGAAGCCGAAACAATAGCCAAGAATGCCCACAGCCAAACACCGGGCTACATCCTTCAAAAGGCAAGTCTCGCCAAAGCATCCTTTGGAATCCAGCGGGGCCGATGCCAACTATGTCAACACACTCAAGCGAGCAGACTCCGAAGAAGTTCGATTCATCAAATTTAATTGCTATTTCCAACACTTGGAGGCGCATCGAAGGAAACGCCGAACACCGCCATGATACAGGCACACAAGTCTCCGGTCCTCAATCACAGATTTGTCAGCATTCTGCAAACCCATTCTTTGGCCTCGCCAGGCGAGGAGATTTTCATGATAAAAGTTGACAAACACCGACAGACTCGGCTCGAATCTATGAACATCATGTGGGACGTCCTCCTTGCTGAACTACCTGCCAAGCCTTTCCGCTCGAGTATGGGACATGAGATTTTTCTAGCAGCACATCGAGACGCAATACGTCCTTACATCTGGATTGAGCGGTCAGATTGTGACGAAACGGAAATCCCCAGGATTGAGGAAGATCCCTACATCCACATGCTCAGCTTTCAGACGCCAAACACAATTGATTCTGGTTCAGACAAAGAGATGATAGCAACGACTGAAGAGGGAGCACAGAGACCATGCCTTTCCCGAGTTGTGAAGCCACCGACAGCGATGCCGCTAAAGAATTGGGAAACTCTCTCAGGCCCGTCCGCCCCCCGTCCTTTCGTGTCAACCTTTGTAAAGTCCTCCGAGTCTCTCATTGTTGAGTTCGAGTCTCTCGAGTCGTCCGATGGCCTTACGCCTGAAGACTACGAGTCTGTAGCGAACGTTGTATTCCCCTTCGTCTTCAATGAAATGATGAACCTTTCTGAGTATCCCTTAATTGCCACTTTAACTAATGATGAATTAACTAATAATCTAAAAACAGTTAATAACGATTCACTATATGAAGAGGCAGACACATTAAATGAACAATATATCAAAGAAATCTTTAAGCAGGTTGTCCGGAAAGAGGAAAATCGAGCCCAAGCTGCCGAGGAGATTTTGACGAGTGTGAATTTGGGAACTGCGGAAGAGCCTAAAGAGACGCAAATTGGTAGTTTCTTCGAAGGGACTGAAAGGGATGCCCTAATTGAGCTGCTAAAAGAATTTGTGGATGTGTTCGCATGGTCCTATAAAGATATGCCAGCCTCGATCCTTCCATAGTTGAGCACCGAATACCGCTCGACCTGTAAGTCAAGCCAAGAAATGTAAGCTAAGAAGAATTAAGCCCGAATAGTCCCTACAAGTGAAAGAGGAAATAGAAAAGATGCTCGTGAGGTGTTTCATCGTGGTCATTGAATACCCAACATGGCCGTCCAACATAGTGACGGTGACCAAGGCCAACGGAAAATCCGATGCCGCGTAGACTTCGTGGATCCAACAAAGCCACCCAAAAGACGATTTCGCCAAACATCGACATTTTGGTAGATTCCACGGCCAACCATGAAGTCAAATCCTTCGTCGACGGTTTTGCCGGCTACAACCAAATCAAAATGGCGTAAGAAGATCAACCCAAAACAGCCTTCACAACCCCTCGGGCACATACCGCTACACGGTCATGCCATTCGGACTAAAGAATGCCGGGGCTACTTACCAAAGGGCGCCTACAGCCTGCTTCCATGACATGATCCACAAAGAAATTGAAGTCTATGTGGACGACATGATAATACATTCCAGAGGATCGATGGCCGCACTTTGTTGATTTGAGAAAATTCTTCGGCCGCCTCCGAGACCACAAGATGAGACCGAATCCAGCCAAGTGCACTTTCGGTGTAAGACGAGGTAAGGTGCTAGGATACATGGTGACAGAACGGGGAATCGAAGTAGATCCCCATAAAATCAAGGCGATAGTTGAAATGAAGCCACCCCGACACCGATGTAAGTGAAATCCTTTATGGGAAGACCGCAATACATAAGCCGCTTTGTAAATCACCGACCTCGATCCGCGAGCCGATCTTCAAGTTGATGAAGAAAAATGCCTACACGTAATGGACCCTGAATGTCACCTTGCCTTTGAATGCAGTTAAGGCATACCTTGTGAATCCCCGATTCTCTCGCCCACCACATCGGCAAAAGCCACTCTTGCTATATCTAACCTGTCACGGATACAAGAATTGGGGCTATGCTAGCTCAAGAGAAGAAAGATTCCAAAGTCGAAAACGCCATCTATTTCGTAGCGTAAAAGCTCCAAGGAAGCGAACTCAATTACTCGCTTGCGAGAAGACTTGCGCAGGTTTGGTCCGGGTAGTGGGAAAGTTGAAACACTACATGCAGCCTCACCCGATACATCTTGTCTCAAGAATAGACCCCATCAAATATCTCGTTCGACAAGCCTTCCATCTCCATGAGGTTGGCAAAATGGTCGTTCTTTTTGGCCGAATATGACATCACTTATGTTTCAAGGAAATCCGTAAAAGGACGCATAATGGCAGTAACATCTCGGCCGATTTCCCAAGTGATGAGTCCCGAGGACTCGAACCTCAATTTCCCGATGATGGAATCTTCGCTCTAGAAGGAGAAAATCGCCGGCAACTCTTCTTCGACTCGGGCGTCAAACAAAAGGGGGAACGGGATAGGAATGCTTCGGTCGATCCTACCGACGAACACGCCCCCAGCCAGCGGTAAGGCTGAACTTCGAAGTCACCAAGCAACGCTGCTGAATATGAAGCTTGCATAGCCGGGTTGGAAGCCGCCCTTGAAAGAAATATCAAGGAATTGGAGGTGTATGGTGACTCGCCCTCATCATCAATCGTGTCTCTAACAAATGGAAGACCGAAGTGGATCCGGGTTTGCGTAAGTATCATGCTTACATGGAAGAACTAGTGGCTCAATTCAAAGAAATCGGCTTTCATTACCTCGCCAAGAGACCGAAACAAGGGTTCGCTTGAGATGCTCTGGCTACACTAGCCTCTCTTGTCGAAATACCCGAAGGAAAGTCTCGTTAAACCATTCGAGTCGGGAGAAGAGAAAACCCCGCCTATTGCTTCGAAATTGAAGCGGAAGCCGAACCGATCAATGATCCCCGGTACACTCGCATTTACCAAGACCGAAGGATGGCGAGGCCTCTTTCAAAAATGAAGATGGGGAATATAAAGAAGGAATCAAAGCGAAAAGTCTCTCGGCCACACAAGCTGGCTCGCCTCCCATTATGTTCTTTTGGGAAACATGTTATACAAAAAGCGTTATCAAGGCCCCTCCCCGCGATGTATCGGCAAACAAGAGGCTACCGAACTCATGAAAGAAATACATGGTGGTACTGCGGCCCTCACATGAATGCTCGAGCTCGATGCAAATCATACCGAGAATGGGGTATTTTTGGATCTCCATGGAAGCCGACCGCATCCAGCTTTGTCAAAAGCCGCGACAAATGTCGCCGATACTCAAATCTTAATCACTTGCCTCCTCACGAGTTATACCGCATGACAACCCCTTGGCCTTTCGTCACTGGGGGAATTGATGTCATAGGCAAAATCACACCATCAGCAAGAACGGCCACGAGTTCGTCCCCGGTAGCCGTGGATTATTTCACCAAGTGGGTTGAAGCCAAATCCTACAAAATCCTCAATTCAAAGAAAGTTGCCCTCTTCATCAAAGAGAACATCATATGCAGATACGGGTTGCCAAACCAAATCATCTCGTATAATGGATCCCACTTCGAAGGGGAATGTGAAAACTGCTGGCGGAATTCCGAATAACCCGTCACAAGTCATCTCCCTACAGCCCCAAACCAACGGAGCCGTCGAGGCAAAGCAAACAAGACTCGAAAATATCATCCGGAAAATGGTCCGTCCAAGGCGTAGATTGGCCCGATAAGTTACACTGGCACTCGGGGCTACAACATCGGGCCGAACGACAACCGGGGAAACACCGTTTGCCCTCACATACGGAATGGAAGCCGTGCTCCCAATCGAATTAGAGATCCCCTCGCTCCGTATACTGCTGGAAAGCCAGATCAACGAGGTCGAATGGCTCCAGAGTCGCCATGACGAATTGGCCCTGCTAGATGAACGCCGACTGAAGGCCATGGAACACATCCGAGCCTACCAGGGAAGAATGGCCAGAGCCTTCGACAAGAAAGTAAAGCATCGGGAGATCCGAGAAGGTGATCTCGTTTTGAAAGAAAAGCCCCTCCGTATCAACCCCTCGGCAAATGGGAGCCTGTGTGGGTCGGGCCATATGTCGTCCGTAAGATCTTCTCCGAGGAGCCATGCAACTTGCGCACTCGACGGGAATCCCTTTGTACACCCAAAGTGAATGGTGACAAGCCGCGCAGATACTACGCGTAAAAAAAAAAAAGAGTGCTAAAAGAGTAATACCCAACTAGGTTGAAACCCGAAAAGGGCGGCCTAGGTAAAAAACAGGGTTGCACCAAAAAAAAAAAAAAAACAAAAAAAAAAAACAAAAAAAAAAAAAACAAAAAAAAAAAACAAAAAAAAACAAAAAAAAAACAAAAAAACAAAAAAACAAAAAAACAAAACAAAAAAAAATCGGGTTGAACTACGAAGACCCGAGCTCCTCAAAATGAGGGGAACGTAGGCCGGAAACGGTTCGGTCTAAAACACAAATAAAAGTCATACTTTGACATCAATACAATTGATCGACCATGAAAGCGTCTCGAAAAACTCTAAAGCAATTCAAATATTCATTACAAGTTAAAAGCTCTTTGATGAGTCTAAGCCCGATTCATTCCTACAACCGGCAACCTCGCTAAAAGAAAACTAAGATACATAATCAAACTAATGTGTCTCGCCATGACAAGAAAGGGATACTCGAAACCTCGAGTCACTCCAAGCCACTCGTCCGGCCTCTCCCCTCTTCTTCCCCCTTCGAGTCTTCTTTTTCTCGAACAGAAAATGTCGCTGTTCCTCCTACCAAGCTCTGGTATAGGGACAGGTCTATCAAACCAGCCTCTGTCGGGGCCTTAGTAGCCCTAGCGTCATCCCTCATCTCCCGTAACCTAGCCGGTAGCATAGGAGCCCTCCTCTCCTCGTCTCTTGACGTAAGCCTCATAATCGGTCACGCCGTCTCCGCTCCTGTCATGATGGTTGGCCCTCCTCGGCCCTCCTCCTCTCGTAAACAGGGTCCTCCGCACCCGCAATGGCCTCACGCCGTCTCAAAATAGCCACCCGAGTCTCTCCTGCATGCCTCTCATACCAATCCAGGTACCAAGTGGTCGTGAACACCGGTCTTGGACGCCCGAGAATAACCCGGAGGAAAGGCATCATACCTCCATGCTCGGGAAAGAGATGGAAACACCGAGGGATCATCCATAGAAACAGGAGCCACCACCCTGATGGCTATATCATCGAAATCCCCCAAAGGAACTCGCTCCGTGCCAAACCGTCTCGTAACTAAAGCCGGAATATAGAAGCTAGACCGAGAAAGCCCCGAAGCATGACCACGGGAGACCCATCCTGAAGCACTCGCGAGTCTCCACCCGCCAACGAGGCACCGACCATCTCGATATCTTCGTCCGGCGACCCGCCATCCAACGCTCCCACGAGCCCCGATCATCAAAATCTACATCAACACCTCTCCGGCAAAAGTCCAAGGCTCGATCATATCGAGGTTTCCCGAAGAACCCCCAAACGCTCCATCGCCCACGGGGTCAAGAGAAACGGGCTGCCCCCGCGCATATACCGTCTTCCGGTAGCTTGACCTATCGAGAGCATGAAAAGTCTCCCCAAAATCAAAGGAACGACATCTCGCCGGGCGACAAATGAACGACAACATCTAGCAGAGATCGATGACAGATCCCAAAGGAATAGACCATGAACAGGGTGCCAAACATACAAAGCGCAAAGGCATCCCAATAGGCATCATCCACCAAGCCTAGGCCCCCAAATATGTCGGGAAGACCAGAAATATCGAAATGATCGGGACCACGGATCATACCTTGCGCTTCCTCCGGGGAAAGATGAAGGAGGACGCACAATCTGTCAACAAAAGAAGCCCCTCCGGGCAAAGGAACCGCTATCTCCTCCACCTCCGGGCCACCGAGCAAAGCCCGAAACTCTTCCACGGTCGGAACAACCTCATTGTAAGAAAGGCAAAAGACATGCCTTCTAGTATCCCAAAATGATGAAGAAGCTCTCAAGAGGTCGTAGTCCGGAACCAATTCCTTGAGAGACCATAAGCACCTCACCTTGTACCTTTCTTCAAAGAAGGACCTCCTCTCATGCATAATCTCCCGGGACCAATCCTTGAATTTGTTAAAGAATGACATTTGGGATTCTTGGGACAATTTTGATGGAGCTTTTCTAAGGTTTTCCATGGATTTTCTCTCTTTCTCCCCGAAAATGGCTGTTTGGACTGGAGGTTGAAGAGGATATTTGAATTTGAAATAAAGTGAGACCAGATCTGAAGCAAAATTAAAGGACAGTGTCAGATTCCTGTCCTATCCGCGCGGATGAGTTTGTCAAAAAAAAAATCTTTGCAACAGTCCAAGCTGCTGCACCAAAAGAGGAATATTCCGTCCCGGTTGCTCGAAACCTGTGCAAAAACCTCCCCAAACCAGTCCATATACCAAACACCCTTGCAAAAAAAAAACAAGGCTCATGCAACACTGCATTCATACTGCATTGCATTCATAAATAAAATCCTAAATTATTACATTCCAAAAAAAAAAGAGTGTGCACAAAAAAAAAAACAAACAAACATCAATAAAATCTTAAATTATTACATTCCAAAAAAAAAGAGTGTGCACAAAAAAAAAAACAAACAAACATCAATAAAATCCTAAAGAAAAAAAGAAAAAAAAAATGTGCATGAGTTGTACAAATCTCAATCTCAATCTCAAATCTCAAAAGAAAAAAAAATCAATCGGAGTCTCTAGCGCCCGATGTCTGCCCCCGGCCCCTCTTGCGACTCGGGCCCGCCTCCTCAGAGCCCCGAAAATCTCGGGCTCAGAATCGTCCTCGTCTCTGCAAAGAGGCTCATCGGGACCAACCGGTACGCCCGATAGGGCAAGCCGAGATCTCGCGAAAAATCGTATCCGAAGGTGAAGGCGTCGGACTCTGGACGTACGAAGACGACTCCGCCATGCCGCCATACGTGTCCCCGCCCGTGTGGATCCCCGAGAATGACGTGATCCGAAGGCAGCACCGCGCGGGGATCAAGGAGAGGAGACAGAGGAGTCTCTCGAAGAAGACTACGAGCGAATAGGGGAAGCCTCCCGTCCCGACGTGCGCCGGCCGTGGTCGCCTCGCTCTAGCCTGAGGAGCCCCGCAAGCAACCATCCTCCTGATGAATCTCTTGGCTCCGATCACTTGCTTCGTCAGCTTCTCGACGACCACCTCCGAAAACTGCACAAAAGCAAAAGCGTCAAAAAAAAAGGAAGTGATGCTAAAGATGATGAAACAAAAGAAAAAACAAAAAAGAAGAAGAAAGAGAAGCCATACCTTCATACCCGGACGAGGCCGGAAAGCTCGTGGAAGCCGCTCGGGCTGAGGGATCTGCACCCTCAATCGGACCCCATCCTGGATATAGGAAAAATCCGTCCGAGGGTACCGCGGGATCCCAAGCCCCTCTCTATCCAGGACCTGAGGCATCCTCAGCCTCCTCAAGACGAATGTCGCATATGGCTCAATCGCCACGAAATCCGAGAAGTGCTGGCCGGCTCGGTAATCATCCCAGGTCACGGACCGATCGCTCGGGTGCATCATATCGGCGGGAGGCTCCACCGGTGTCCTCAAAGGCGAGTTCACGCCATGCTGGCGCGTCACCCTCTCCCCTAGATAATAGGCATCGCAGTCGACCTCTCGTAATCCTCCGGCTGCCACGGTCCAAATCTCGGTGCCCTTCGGCTACGCCACCTCGAAGCGATCCTGTGGGAAGAATATCATCCCCTCATCTATCTCGGCCTCCGTCAAAGGAAGGCAATCCGCGTACTGAGAGTCGTACGCCCGGAGCTTATCTTCTCCCGGGCATGCTTGGACCAAGACTGCATGGCCGGATACGCCCCGACGTACTCCACCGGCTGCCGCCACATCGTGACGTGGAAAAACTCCAACGCCCATACCTGCGAAAGGTAAAAATCAAATCAATCTAGTGAAAAAGAAAAGTATGTGCTCAAAAAAAAAAGAGAAGGAGGGGAAAGCAAAAAGAGAGCTTATACCTCCAGGGCAAACTCAAAGCAGTACAAGGAGCTCACAGCCCCTTCCCATTTGTACCTATCGAGAGCAAAGTAAAGCTCTGCCCGGCCCGGCCTCTCCCCACGAGACATCTCCGGCCGTCTCCATGTCCTCCAAGGACCTCAGCAAGGCAAAGACTGCCGTCCCCTCAGCATGTCCAAAGAGCGTGCTCGAAAAGGCAAACCACAAGAAGGCCCTAGCGATCTGCTCAGCGCCTATCCTCTCCTCCCCAGCCTCGTAGCTCGCAATGGTCTCCACAATCTTACCGTAGACCACGGCATACTCCATCCCCATCCCCTTTTTGGGAATAGGGGAAAATCCCGTAAGAGCTCGCAGATCGGCATCGATGTAGCCGTCCCGCCACTCAATGCCGCGTCCATTAAAGGACAGCCCGTAATCGCAGCTAATCGGAGGGCGTAACCGTAGCCTCGCCCGAGAAAAAATGAAAGGTGTGGGTCGCGTCCCACCAATGCTGCGCCAGAGCGAACATCAGGCCCTTGCTCTTAGGGAACTTGACCAGTCCCCTCAAGCACTCAACGAACTCCCAAAGCCCCGTCTCGACAACAATCTGTCTCGGACTCGGCAAAGCTCCTCGGCCCGCATCCGGAAGCAGATCCCACAAGTCAACTACGGACTCCACTGATCCTCGAGTCTTCATTTTGTTCAGCTGCTCCGTCACAAAACGGTTTCCGCCCTGCAATAAAACAAAAAAAAAAGAAAATGTCAAAAAAAATTGCATTTGCATTTGCACAAAAAAAGAGCATACACATACAAAAAAAAAAGAAAATTTCGACAGCATAACAGCATACAATGAGCATAGCCCCATTTTTCTCGCACAAAAAAGACAGTTTTCAGCAAATCCCAATCAACATTCATGAAAAAAAAAATCTTTCATACAAAGAGTCAACGGAAGTAAAAACTCCGTCCCATTTTCAAAAAAAAAAAAGAGAAGTTCCTATGCATGCATGCATATCATCCATCATCTCAAAAAAAAAATCCTACATTCATACATCCTACGGAAGTAAAAACTCCGTCCCGTTTTCACAAAACAACATGCAGGAAAAATCCGTCCCACTTTTCAAAAAAAAAAAAAAAATCATATCATCATCTCATGTTGGCAAAACGCCAATTCTTTTCTCAAGCAAAATGCACATTTTGAAACACCAACAAATTCATTGCAACATGCATATCATCAAGATCAATATTCAATTTTCAAAAAAAAATCAAAATTTTCGAATTTTCACATGCAATTTTCGGATACAAAAAAAAAATAATGGCGAAAAGGCCAATTCTTTCTCCAAGCAAAATGCATATTTTGGGATACCCACATAATCATTGCAACATGCAAAGCATCCAAATCAAGATTCAAAGCCAAGAACATCAATCATTCGAATTTTCAAAAAAAAAAAATTTCAAAAATCACCCAAAATTCAAATTTCAAACAAGAAATCAACAAAGAGGATCAAAAAGATTCGAAGTATACCGTTCGGAGACTCGGATCAGAAGCCCAATGTTGCCAAGCATCGGGGTAGGGCTCCTCCGCAATCGATTGCGAAAGGGTGTAATGCCTCCTCATCCGGACGAGCTCCAATCGCCTCTCCGCCACCGGGCCACGTCCTTGGCCTTGAAAAGCGCCTTCCCCGTGTTCCATTGCTCAAAAAATCGAAGAAATCGGAAGATTTTTGAAGCTTTTCTTGGCCAACAATGGCTTCTCCTCGGTTTTTTCTCTATCTCTCTCGTCTGTTTCAAAAACTGAATGGGGAAGAAGAAAAGGGGGCGGCCCCTCATTAATACCCCCTGGTTTTCAAAACCCTATTCGCGCGGACAGGATTGCAAGGGTCAAAATGACCCCTTTAAAATTCCAGGACTGCTCGGTCCCCCAACTTGACAGAGTTAACCAAAGTTAACCAAAGTCAGCCCCTTGTCAAGAAAATCATTCCCCGGCAGTAAAACGTAAGACCGAGTGCCCCGAGAAAGATAACGGATCCCGTATCTTTCATCAAAATCTTCCCCGGCAGTAAAACGTAAGACCGAGTGCCCCGAGAAAGATAACGGATCCCGTATCTTTCATCAAAATCTTCCCCGGCAGTAAAACGTAAGACCGATCTCCCTGAGAAAGATAACGGATCCCGTATCTTTCATCAAAATCCTTCCCGGCAGTCAAACGTAAGACCGAGTGCCCCGAGAAAGATAACGGATCCCGTATCTTTCATCAAAATCCTTCCCGGCAGTCAAACGTAAGACCGATTCCCCGAGAGAGATAACGAAATCCCGTTTCTTTCATCAAAATCTTCCCTAGTCAAACGTAAGACCGATCTCCCCGAGAAAGATAACGGATCCCGTATCTTTCATCAAAATCATTCCCGGCAGTAAAACGTAAGACCGATCTCCCCGAGAAAGATAACGGATCCCGTATCTTTCATCAAAATCATTCCCGGCAGTCAAACGTAAGACCGAGTGCCCCGAGAAAGATAACGAGATCCCGTATCTTTCATCAAAATCTTCCCCGGCAGTCAAACGTAAGACCAATTTCCCAGACGAATACGTCTGATTTTCCCCGGCAAAGGCTAACAAAAATCCCCAGCAAAGTTAACGGAATCCCAAAAGCCAACGGAATCTCGAGTAGTACTCGAACTACGAAAGGGCTTGATTCCCACTAGGGATACGTAGGTATCCTATCATTAGGTCCAGCCCCTCGACCAAAACGGTCACCCTCTCCTTCGGCAGCAGACGAAGTCCACCGAAAGGCCATTTCAAATTAAGGTCCGAGGCGCCTAAAAAGCCATCATCATCAAGGTTCGAGGCACCTAAAACGCCATCTCCAAGGTCCGAGGAGCCTAAAAAGCCATCATCATCAAGGTCCGAGGCACCTAAAACGCCATCTCCAAGGTTCGAGGCACCTAAAACGCCATCTCCAAGGTTTGAGGCACCTAAGACGCTATCACTAGGAAAGCGATAAATCGCAATCATCCCCAGCAGAGACCGAAAATGGTCATTCTTATCCCCAGTCGAGCGGATAACCATCAGACCGAAAATGGTCATCTCCTATCCCCAGCCGAGCGGATAACCATCAGACCGAAAATGGTCATCTCTTATCCCCAGCAGAGTTTCTCTCCAGCAACCGACTGAAGAACTCGCTCATCAGGTTCGAGGCACCTAAAACGCCATCATCTCCAGGGTCAAGGACCCGAACTACGACTGGCTTGATTCCCATTCGGGATACGTAGGTAGCCTATCGCTAGGTTCAGCCACCCGATCACTCGATCATCCCGCCAAATATGGAGCCTTACTCTTATCGACGACCCCGCTTCCTTCGAAAGCGCCGTCGCCGAGGGGCTACTGTAAGTGCTCCAATTTGAGCTTGTTAGAATTTTCGTTAGAAAATTAACGAAAGTTATAACATTTCTAACAATTCCTAACAATCCTAACTTTTCTAACAAAGTGAGGGTAAAATGGGCATTGTTATTTAAGGTTAAACCTTAAAAAGAATCTTAAAAAGAAAAACAAAAGAAGAAAACCATAAATAGAAATGCTGGAAACATAAACTGGTTGTTTAATTTGAATTTCAAAAAGAAATATTCCTCTTGTCCAAAGCTGGAGCTGCATTTAATGAACAGTGCACGCTGAAGGGTCTTGTCCGCGCGGATGAGTTTGTCATTTCAGAGGGCTATAAATTGAGCCCTCCAGTCACAAAAATAAGGAGCCACAACACCAATTGCACCGAACCTCTGGCGAAATATAGAGAGAAAACAGTGAGAATTCTTCAAGAATTGTCACCATTTTCTCTCCAATCTTTCCCAACTCACACTCATCCACTCACTCTCATACTTAAGCCTTAAACACTCATACACTCAAGCCAAAAACTCAAGAACACAAGGAAGATTGGTAAACCCTCCTTCTCCTTACCCTAAACTCCAACCATGCATGCATTTGCAAACTACAAAATGTAGTTCTTTCATCTTCTTGCTTTAGATCTAAGAAGATCACCATGGAAGACCATCTCCATGGATGATCTTCTACAAAGATCAACATTATTTTCAAGTTCTCTTACTTTCTTGCAAAGAAAACTCATTTTCAAAACCCTAAAAACCATTTTCATACATCAAATCTCATTTTCAAAGGGTAAAATCCCCCTCCCCAAGCAAATGAAATGCTTAGTCCTAATGTACCCCAAGGATGGTTTGGTATAGTTGATTCACCACTAAAATGTCTAGTGATCACTAACCAAAACCTAGGGAAATGGGGACAAGCATGGATGCAAAACCCCCCTTTTAATTACCTTTTCTTTCTTGGGAAGTTGCTGTCCAGTAGCAATTTTCCCAGACCTCAGTCCATTATCTTAATTTTTGGACACAGATGAACTTGGAATTTGGTGCTTACTACAAAACACTTTTTGTAGCCAACATCCAGAGCTTTCCAGACATATTTTTACTTTATTTTTTGGATGAGTAAAACTCCTCTTTTCAAATTTTCTTTCAGAGGCTAGTTCATCAGCTTCTGGGAATCCAGATCTCATATCTGAGGTTTCCAGAAGGTTTTGACCCCTCAAATCTTCTCCAAAATGGAAAATTCCTTCTCACAAATCTTATTTAAGGTGTCTAGAACAACTTTCATTCTCTGAGTTTATCCAGATTATGAAGTTTTAAGACCCTTGAATCCATTTCAAAATCAAAGGTCCACTGCCTTTTTCATTCTGGCAGAAATGGCTCTCAACTTCAAAAGGTCTTTTGAGTACCAAATCTCAATCCAAAAATCTTCCAAAAATTCATGGGATCATTTTAAAGTCTTAAAAAGATATCCCAATTTTTACTTTTCTGAGTTTCAAAGTATTTTGGCCAAAACACACACACACACACACACACACAAATGATTTTCAGCTTGGAAGACTCGTTTTACGAGGCATTCCGGGTGCACACTAACGTCTTTCCCGGCGTGTAACATGACCTCCGAACCTAAATCTCTGATCTCGGGCTTTTTTCAAAGTTTTGGCCCTCAAAATTAAAATGGCGTGGCGACTCCGTTTCGTTGATTTTTTCAAACAAAAATGGGAAAATTTTCGGATACACACATCATCACACTTGGCCCAGCTTTTGGGAGGCAGTTTTAACTCGTAACATTTTGCTAGCTCAAGTCCTGGCCCATTTTTGGGGACTTGGTTTTATTTAATCGTAGTTGACTTTTCACTCAATCCAGTCTTGCTTTGATTCAGCTTAATTGTTTGAATGTCGAACTAGATTTAATAGGACAAGTGAGTCGCTACAAGCTTTTGATCGGACTAGTTTTTTAACAAAAAAGTCGTCCTTATATTTGTTGAAGAAACGAAGCTGACTAAGATTCGAGCTTGTTAAAACGAAGTCGACTAAGAGTCGAACTTGTTAGATGAACGAGACTGATTAAGAATAGAGCCTGTTTAAAGGAACGAGGCTGACTAAGAGTCGAGCCTGTTAGAACGAAGTCGACTAAGAGTCAGACTTGTTAAATGAACGAGACTGATTAAGAATCGAACCTGTTTAAAAGAACAAAGCTGACTAAGAGTCGAGCCTGTTTAAAGGAACGAGGCCGACTAAGAGTCGAGCCTGTTTAAAGGAACGAGGCTAAATAAGAGTCGAGCCTGTTTAAAGGAACGAGGCTGACTAAGAGTCGAGCCTGTTTAAAGGAACGAGGCTGACTAAGAGTCGAGCCTGTTTAAAGGAACGAGGATGACTAAGAGTCGAGCCTGTTTAATCTATGCACAGACGTAACACAATTTTTGGTTGAATAAAACTGCAACTTTATTGAAGTATTAACATGATTACATAGAAAACGGAGAGCTAGAACTAGAACTAAACTCAAACTTGAAAACGGAAACTAACTTTGAAACTGAAGTAGAAAACTGAACTAGAAGACTGAACTAGAAAACTGAACTAGAAGTAGTATCTGATAAGGTGGGTAGCATGCCATTGGTGCTTCAACTCTTCACCATCTAGATGGGCGATCATATAAGTTCCCTCCTTGATAACTCGAGTAACGATGTAGGGACCTTCCCAGATGGGAGATAACTTGTTTATCTGAGTTCTCCTTCCAGTTGACTCGATCCTCCTTAACACATGGTCGCCTACTTGGAATGACCCTATCTTAACTTTCTTATCGTGATAGCTCTTATTTTTCTGCTTATAATTTACCATCCTTAGATGAAATGTATCTCGCTTCTCGTCAATCAAATCCAAATCGATCAATCTATTGACGTTCTGCTCTTGGTCGAAGAAAACTACCCTGGCTGTGGGAATCTGTAGCTCGGCCGGTGCCATGGCCTCTGATCCGTAAGCAAGAGCGAATGGGGTTTCCCCCGTTGGCCCCCGAATGGTTGTGCGGACTGCCCAAAGAGCAACGGGGAGTTCGTCCAACCAGTTGCTTTGTCGACCAACCAAACCCGTCTTGAGTACGGAGAGGACCAACTTGTTCGCTGCTTCAGCTTGCCCGTTGCCTTGGGGATAGGCGACTTAAGATTTCCAATGCTTGACTCATACTCTATCCATTTTGTCATCAAAGGCTGCGGAGAATTGTAGGCCGTTATCCGACACTATAGCTCGTGGAATCCCAAATCGGCACCAAATGAAGTCGTGGTAAAATTGATGGCCTTCTCTTCTGTAATCCTGGCTAATGGCTTGGCCTCAACCCACTTTGTAAAATAATCAATAGCCACGATCACGTAATTGCAATTTCCTCGGGCGGGCGGGAAGGGTCCAATCAAATCGACGTCCCACATATCAAAAGGCCAAGTAGCGATCACTGGAGTTTGCTCGGTTGTAGGCAAGTGAGATAGGTTGGAAAATCTTTGGCACTTCGCACCCTTGAACAAAATTGTGAGCGTCTGCTCTCATGTGCGCCAGTAATAACCTAATGTAATCAACTTGTCGGCCAAAGTTCTGGCCCCCGGGTGTCCACCACAAACCCCACTATGCACCTCTTACATCAGCTGAGTAACTTCTTGAGGGTGAACACATCTTAGTAATGGCTTACTGAAGGACCTTCTGAATAACGCGTTTCCTTGAATAACGTACCTCGGAGCCTTTTTCTTGATAGCTCGAGATGCTTTCTCGTCATCAGGTAGCTCCCCGGTCTCCAAATATGCTCTCATTTCCTCGATCCAGCACTTGGTGTAGACCCAATCTCTAGTAGTATCCTCCAGGCATTGAATCTAAACCCCTCTCATAAGCTGGATGTTAAAGGTAAGAGATAGTTTCCCCATGTTGCTCGTCCGATGTAGCTAGTTTTGACTTTGAGAGTAGGTCGGCCAATTCGTTGTCATCTCGACCAACCCTCTGTATCTCCCAAAATTCCAAGTCTTTGATCAGCTTCTTCACCAGGTCGCAGTATTTGACCAAGGTGGGATTCAGCACCTCGTACTCTCCTCTGACTTGGTTGACTATCAGCTGAGAATCACAGTAAGCTACAATCTTGGTCGCCCCAAAACATTTGGTGTATTCAATGGCTGCGACCAAAGCTTCGTACTCAGCCTGGTTGTTAGAAGCTTCGAACTTGAATCTCAGTGCTTCCTCATAAATGCTCCCTGATTCTGGCTCGACCAATACAATCCCAGCTCCACTAATGCTCTTTGTTGCCGATCCATCTGAATAGACCTTCCAGCAATCGTCGGGCAAGCTTATGGCGGTCTGAGTTGCAGGTTCCTTTCCTTTTACTTTCTCCTTCTAAGCTCGTGCTTTGCTATCTTCCTTGGTGAACGTAAGCTTGACCAAGAAGTATGCCAAAGCCTGAGCTTTCAACGCCTTTCGAGGCCTATACTCGATGTCGAATTCTGTGAGAGCAATTGACCAATTGAGTAAGCGGCCTAAACTTTCTGGCTTATGTAGGATCTTCCTCAGGGGTGCGTTAGTAAGCACGACAATCGGGTGAGCCAGAAAATAAGCTCGTGGCTTCCTGGAAGCTACGACCAAGGCATATGCTACCTTCTCCGCATTATAATATCTGCCTTCTACATCGGATAAGGCCTTACATACATAATATACGGGCTTGTGAAGCCCTCCTTCTTCTCGAACTAATACAGCGGCCAAAGCTTGGTCGCCAACAGACAGATAGATGAATAATGTTTCCCCTACAACTGGGCTGCTCAATAATGGCGGAGAGGCAAGATACGCTTTAAGCTGGTGGAACGACGAATGACATTCGGCCGTCCACTCAAAATTTTTTCACCCCCTCAAAGATTTAAAGAAGGGGAGAGACCTTTCTGCCGATTTAGCTATAAAGCGACCTAGGGCTGCTACCCTACCATTGAGTCGCTGCATCTCCTTGATATTTGTAGGCTCCTTCATATCGACCAGAGCCTTGATCTTTTCTGGATTGGCTTCAATACCTCGCTGAGAAATCATAAAGCCAAGAAATTTGCCAGCTGCCACGCCAAACACACACTTACTCGGGTTAAGCTTCATGTCGTTTGCCCGTAAATTGGCAAACGTTTCCTTTAGGTCGACCACGTGACGTCTGGACTTTATTTTGATGACCATATCGTCGATGTATGCCTCCATGTTTCGGCCAATTTGGGAGGCAAAGACCTTCTTCACCATCCTTTAGTAGGTCGCTCCTGCATTCTTCAAACCGAACGACATCATAGTGTAACAATAGATACCCCCAGCAGCTTGGAAAGCCGTCTTCACTACATCATCCTCGTGCATCTTGATCTGATGATAGCCGAAATAAGCATCGAGGAAGCTTAATGTGGTATGCCCAGCTATTGAGTCTACGAGCTTGTCGATCCGAGGCAGACGATAGCTATCCTTGGGGCAGGCTAGATTTAGGTTGGTGAAGTCGACATATATCCTCCACTTGCCATTAGATTTCTTCACCATTATCACATTAGCTAGCCAGGTAGTATGCGAGGCCTCCTTGATGATACCTGCACTTAAAAGTTTTTGAACCTCAAGTTTGATCGCTTCCTCTTTGTCGTGAGCAAAGTTTCGCAGCGTCTGTGCCTTGTGTTTCATGGTCGGATTAACTTCCAGCCTGCGAACAGCGACCTCCTCCTTTATTCCCTTCATGTCTTCTACTCGCCAAGAAAAAACATCACTGCTCTCCTTTAGTAGCTCGACAATTTCTACTCTTTCTTCAGCTGACAACTGCTTACCAATCTGAATTTTTTGTTCGGGATAAGAAGGATTTGTTATCACTGCTTCTAGCTCATCTACAGCTTCAAGTTTCGGACCATCTCTAAATTGTAGGGTCTCAATAATGATCTCACGAACCCTCTGTATTTCTTCATCCCCCAAGTGTGGAGCTTCTTCAACAATCATGTCATCCAGTTCAGCTGCGATCTCACTGGTGGTGGCCCCCGAGTTATTGTTAATCTGTAGGCATAGCTCGGCTATGAAGACTTGATCGACCATAACTGCATCTGAATCGACCATGGTGTTTTGAGAGGGACATGTCGGCTCAGTCATGACGTCGTCATGTGAGTGATAGGTCTCCTCTTCCACGCAGGTGATCGTAGATAGTCGTGAAGTTGTGGTGACAGACTTTGATAGCTTCAAGTATCCCTCAGGAGTTTCAACCTCTAGCTCCCTCTTCTTTCTCATTCGGAGGACATGATCAAGTTAAGCTCGAGCTGTACTTTGCACGCATCCTACTCCAGCTAGCGTGGGAAACTTAACTCGTTGATGGGGAATGGAGGCTACTATTCCAAGTGTGACCTGGTCAGGGATACCCAGAATAGAAGCATAATCACTATTTATATCAATAACAATAAAGGTTACCTTAGTAGTGACCCTGAATGGAT
This sequence comes from Adenophora triphylla var. japonica, assembly GCA_022495995.1. Taxonomy (NCBI): domain Eukaryota; kingdom Viridiplantae; phylum Streptophyta; class Magnoliopsida; order Asterales; family Campanulaceae; genus Adenophora; species Adenophora triphylla. The sequence continues at coordinate 62,334 of JAFEMH010001180.1, forward strand.
GTTGTCCTATATCAACGTCTAACTCGATCTGTCCCTTTGCATCCACCCTATGGTTGGTGAAGCCTTCAAGTCTACCATCATAACGTGACAGCTGCTCCTTTGAGAGTCCCATTTCTTTGAACGTTTTGTAAAAAAGAATATCTTTGTAGGCCCCTGTGTCTATCAAGAGTCTGCTCGTCGTACACCCATCAATCAGCCATGGGATAACGAGAACTTGCTCTTTGGATGCTACATTAGTCGCTAGCTCGTCTGGATAGAAACTGATAACCTCATCCCTGATGTAGCTTCTAGGCAGCACGTGAGGGGCTTTGTTGAGCTGAAATATCTTGTGCTTCAAAGCGGGGTTGCTAGCTTGCTCAATAATCACTCCCAAATTCAATCTAGGTTGCCTTGGCTCTTGCATACCACCAGCAGCTCGCTCACCTCCGCGCAGGCTGAGCTGCTTTCACATATCTGTCGAGCTTACCGCCGTCGACCCACTTCTGAATGATACGTTTCAGGCTCATACAATTTTCTGTAGTGTGGCCCGTATCCTTGTGATATTCACAATATTTGCTGTTATCCCTTCTGAACTTATTTCCTGGGTTCATTAGGGCTGGTGGGCCTAGCTCGACTGTATTCAAGATTTCAATGTGACTTACTGTCTGCGGGGTAAATGTCTCGGGCACTCTCTCAGTCGCCCTAGTTCTGTTCTTCCTATTCTTGTTGTTACCACCGCTTTTTATTGGGTCCTTCTTATCCATGTCTACGACCTCAGACTTGGAACCTGTCCCTTTCTTCTTTTCTTTCCTCTCTTCAGCTATGGCCACACTGTAGGCCCTTTCAAACAGCTCTTGACGGGTCATCAAGCTCCTGACTTGTAGTTCGTAGTCTAAGTCAGCAGAGGTCACCCCATTACTAAAGCAATTTATCACTTTCCTGTCTGTCAGGCCCTCTTCAATTTGGTCGAACATCTCCTTGAACTTGGTATAATAGCTCATCGAGCTTTCATTTTTTCCTTGCGCCAAATTGTTCAAGTCGGTGACCGTCAATTTTTGGGCACCAGCTGCCGAGAAGCGATCTAGAAACTTTTTTCTCATGTAATGCCATGTGGTAATACAACCTGGTGTCAAACCACGAAACTGTGAGAGTGCTGGTAAGTGCCTTGCACATCATATCATCTTCGTTGGAGACGAAACACATGGTAGCCTCCAGATGCTGTATATGGCTCTGGGCATTGGTCGCTCCCGAATATTTTTTAAGATTGGGCAACCTGAAACCTTGAGGAGGTCATCGGTCGAGCAATTCCCTGGACAAGGGACGAAGAGTAAAGTCGTTTCGTTCGCCCTTTCCAGTATCCTCCTTCTTGTCGGCCTCCCATTGTTCTAGCCTCTTCTTCCACTATAACCATTCCCTAGCATTCGGATTGTCGTCCCTTGCGCGGGAGACGTCGTTGGATCTCTGTCGCTCGTCATGGCGAGGCTTTCTTCCAGAGTTGGCCCTATGTCTTTCACTCCTAGGGTGAGTCACCTCTCTACCCCGTCTGTCTCTGTGGGAAGGCGACCTTATTGAGTTCACCGGCGACCTCCGTCTATCTTCTCTGACTGGCGACCTGCGCTCATTCCTATCCCGATGAGATTGCAACCTAACTGACCTCACCGACGATCTGGCTGATCTTACGGATGACCTGCGCCCATTTCTCTCGCGGTGGGACTGCGATCTCTCTGTTCTAGCAGGCGACCTACGCCTATTCCTTTCAGCCTCCCTTTGTCGTCTCAACTCAGACTCAGCCTCCTGCTCCCTATTATTGTTGAGATGACTTCTCAAGTCGTCATTGGGGACATGCATATGCGTACGGATAGATCGCTCCACAATTCGGCGCTCTTCGTTTGTCATAGCGTTCCCATTCTGCCTACCATTCTCGCTTGGCGGCCTGTGAGAGATCTGGGAGGGAGCTGACCTTTCCGACCTTCTATCATTCTGGTCAGGCGAGTCAGGCATATCTAGCAATTCCGCCAACAATCTAGCCCGCTCCAGCATCATCTCCTTCCTACTGAGGGGATTGGTTGAGGGACCTGGTCTGTCGCCTGCAACCATTCGCCCTACTTGCTGACGCTTTGAAGGGGGTTGTGCTCCTGCCTCCGTCATAGGCCTTTTCTCCCTTCTGTTATCGGGCAAACCTCTGCCATCAGCTATGTTGTTTGAGCAAGTAGCCCTCCTAGGCGGATTACCCGGGGGAGGAGGAGGAAGGTTAGCCGTTCTGTTGCCTGCGCCTGCCTCTGCGTTCCTTACTGTTAAACTAAGCGTCGAATCGCTGGAAGAGGATGCCATATGTCCGTCTTGAGCCATATTACTCTCTGCTTAATATTCTAGGTCAATATGCACGATTTTCGGCAATGGAACCAAACTGATGCTGCAAGAATCGTGTCGTAATCAATCTCCGTCCAGCTGCAAGATCAATCTCCTGACGTTTGACCTGAAAACAGAACCCACGACTAGCCGGAATGGTCTCCGGCGAAGACCCTAGGGCGTGAGAGTAAGTACGGTGTATAGAGAGCTAATAAGTTATATGAAACAATGTATTCTCAAATAACAAAAAAGCAATTACCTTGAAACGGTTGATGTTGCTATGTATTTATAGTTGTTGATGAGAGATATAATTGTGGTAGGATTGCATTAAATCCCTATAATCTCGGATCAGATACGCACAAGAGATCTTGTCCATGAATAACTCCTAATTTGTAGGGAGTCCGTTATGGAAATAGTTGTATTCACGCCTGGACTTTGTAGGTTGTCACGTATTATGATAGGTCGAGGTCGCCTGTTGGGTCTAGGTCGACCTGACTGATGGGTAGGATCGGGCCATATCCGAATAGTATCTGGATCGTAATGTCGGACCAAGTTAGATCGGGATCATCTGAGGTCGGACAATGAGCTAAGTCGACTGATCTCGCTGATGGGCCATGGGCCTGATAATAATTGGACCTAGCCCACTAAGAATGTGGTGGCAATAATATGTAGATAACTGGGCTTGCTCGTTGGGCCTAGCCCGTCATATTTATTCCGTTCAGGTATATTGGAAATTTCAACCCTAAATAATTCCGGTTAAGTCATACATGTAAGGCATATGATGACTTAACAAATTTTTCTAACATTTTTGTTAAAAAAAAAAAAAAACCAATCTATCTAACATTGGTAATTCTGTACCTTAAATTTACAAAATTAAAACATCAAATCCTGATTGACGCACACACACAACCCTCCCCCTCTCCCCCCACCCCCAAAAAAAAAAAAAAATCCCTAATTTATCATTTACCCTTTCTATTAAAAAATAACATTTTTAAAATGACCTTTGAATTTCAAAAAATCATTTATTTTGAAACAGTATTGCCAACCCTCATGGATTCCTGATTGACGCACACACACAACCCTCCCCCTCCCCCTCCTCCCAAAAAAAAAAAAAAAAATCCCTAATTTATCATTTACCCTTTCTATTAAAAATTAACATTTTTAAAATGACCATTGAATTTCAAAAAATCATTTATTTTGAAACAGTATTGCCAACCCTCATGGATTGTAAACTACTAGTACAGACCCCCCGTGCGAACCGCACGGGTCAATACCCCCAATCTATTATTATTTTTCTCATCACCTTCAACCTACTCTATTATTCACTATCGAGTACTCGCCACCTTCTATGTAAAACCATCAAAACTAACCTGGAAACAAAGAAACAAATTATGTCGAAAAAGTGATTAAAAGAAAAGCGAAAACTGAGGATCAACCTATTTGTGACATTGAAAGGTTTTCAATGATATAGCTTCAACATTTTATGATAGAAAACATTAAGTACATCATATGAAAAAATATTAAAATATTATACAAATAAAGCATCTTCATTCTGTACTATTCATATCCACATCCACTCTCACCCCACCCCATCAACCGCCACCCCCACCACCACACACACACACACACACAAAGAAAGAAAAATAAAAATAAAAAGGAGGCAAAAACAAATCTGAAACATTTGGAATTTGGATGATCGATAAAAAATAGAAAACTTTAAGCACTCTATATGAGTCACCCTTTATGAAGCATCTTCTACATAATAAAAATATATTATATGCACCCCTCACACCCCATGAACCCCCACCCACCCACCAGCTCTCTCTCTAACGGGCACATAAGCACACACACGCACACACAAAATAAGTAAAGTCATAGTCAAAATCCCCCCCACGCACACAATGTGCCTCCGACCAAGCTATGACCAAAACGCTTTAGGAGAGTCCAAGAGAGAGTTGGTTATGTGCCAAAATAGGAAGTTACTAAGTCGGGTCTTCTCCGAGCTTAGAACCATAATATCAGATCAGGAAAAAACCCCATATACATAAGCTATCAAATTTCGAGTTTCAGAAGTGGACAACTCAAAAAAAAATATAGTCTGTAGTAAGATGATGGAGAAATTTTTAGTCAGCATACAATGTCATTTACCTATCAACAGAAATAGTTCCTCTACTCATGTATGAAGCATTTTCTTAAGCTACTTGTATATCTGCCAAAGATCATAAAAATGGCAAAGAATAAAGAATATTGAGCAAAACAAATGAGCCTCTAGATAAACACATAATTTCATTTCAATGAATCAACTATAGGGTAATGAATTGTTCCTAAATGACCTCTCTCTTTTACTGTTTTACCTAAGTAATTAATTTGCAGTAAATAACAACGAAATAATTTGGCCATGAATTTTTTTTTTTCTAAAGAACGTTAGATGAAAACGACATATGAAAATGTCATCGAAAACTTGTGAAACGGTTAAAACAATGATGCATGTGCAAGTACTATTAAAACCACGATTTCAAATTAATAGCCTTTTCATTTTTAGTTATCCAATATTATTCAATAAATTGACAAAATTATTCTTTTTATGGAGTTTATGATATATCTTAGGGAGATATTATAGTCACTACAAAATAATAATCAAATATAATAATGAATTATTTTTCTAGAGTAAAGAAAAATTTTCATTTTCTTTTTTAATAAAACTAAATTATTGTATTTGAATTTTTTTTAGGTTTTCATTTTTCATAAAAAAATAATACAATTATTTGTGATCCACTGCCTCCATTATATTTTCTATAAGAAGGAAGAAACCAGAACATATTGACGTCATATTTATATTATAAATTTTTCAGAATAAGTTTTAATATATTTAATCTACTCTAATAAAAAATATTTTTAGTAAATTCACCATTTAGCTTAATACTAAAAATTAATAATTATTTTTACACTGTCAAATTAGTAAAATTCAATTTTGTTTATAAAAATTATTAATTATTTACATCAGTTAGTAATCGGTGTAGGAGACTTTTTTTTTTATTTTCTTCTAACTTTAAATCTAGGCCGCTCTTTATCTTTTGCGAGATCAAATCTGAGCCACTTTTTGTGTGGCGGTTAGATTTGACCTCTATTGTATTATAGATTCTAAAGAAGTCGGTGGAGACATTTAGAGGATTGTCTTACACATTTAGAACATACTTTTGATGCAAAACAATTACTCCCACTCCTCTGTCTCAAAAAATGATATTTTTACTTTTTTTAGTCGTAATTTTTACTTTTTAAGTTGTAATTATGAATGATTTTTTAGCAATAATTTTAAATTAATTTAATTATTATAATGAAAATTTAAAATTTATTATTAATAGTATTGTTTGTATTGTATCAATAACAAGTCTTAATTTTTATTTGTATAATAAAATCAATCTAAAATTATTATTCAAAATTATTTATTTAGTAATAATGAAAAAAAATGAAAGTGGAAACATGATTTTGATACATATGGATGGAGTAATAGTCTTTAATATCTGTTGTAATTAATGATGATTTGTCTCAATGGATGGAAGGTGTATTAGTGGAGATGGCCATACGGGTGGCCCGGCTTGTTCGGATCAAATTCGTTTCTCAAATGGGTTCAAGCCTACCAATTCGTGTCTTTTTTTTCACATGGAAGGTGTATTAGTGGAGATGGCCATACGGGTGGCCCGGCTTGTTCGGATCAAATTCGTTTCTCAATTGGGTTCAAGCCTACCAATTCGTGTCTTTTTTTCACGGATCAAACAGATTTTCCTAATTTTTTTAAATAAAAAAAATATAAAAAAAAATAAAAAGTAATTTAATTTTTAATAAGCTATTTTTTAAAATCTAAAATCAATTAGACATAAGAAAATGAGTTGTTTTATATATAAAAAAAAAAGATAGAAAAAAACTAAACAAATGAAAGTATATAAAAGAAAAGAGAGACGGACTACAATTTATTTTTATTTTATTTTTTAAATTTTTTATTGACTAAGAAATAATATTTTAAACTTTTTTTATTACTGATATTTTTTACAAAAAGATATATAAAAAAATAGAAAAAATGTAAACAATTTAAAGTATATATAAAAGAAAAGAGGGACGGACTATCCTTTATTTATTTTTATTTTTTATTAATTTTTTATTGAATAGGAAATAATATTTTAAACTTTTTTTATTACAGATTTTTTTAAAAGGTATATAAAAAAATATAGAAAAAAACTAAACAATTTAAAGTATATAAAAGAAAAGAGGGAGGGACAATCCTTTATTTATATTTATTTTTTATTGACTACGAAATAATATTTTAGACTTTTTTTATTACTGATAATTTTTTCAAACAGGTATATAAAAAAAGATAGAAAATGACAAAACAATTTAAAGTATATAAAAGAAAAGAGGGACGGACTATCCTTTATTTATTTTTATTTTTATTAATTTTTTATTGACTAGGAAATAATATTTTAGATTTTTTTTATTACTGATATTTTTTTCAAAAAGGCATATAAAAAAAGATGGAAAAAAACTAAACAATTTAAAGTATATAAAAGAAAAGAGGGACAACCTATCCTTTATTTATTTTTATTTTTTATTAATTTTTTATTGAATAGGAAATAATATTTTAGACTTTTTTTATTACTGATATTTTTTTTCAAAAAGGTATATAAAAATATTTTTTTAAAAAACTAAACAAATGAAAGTATATAAAAGAAAATGACGTAATAATGTAATCAATTTAATAGAAACTCTATGAATATTTATTTCATAATTTTTTGGCGGGAAATTTTCATTGTCTTCAAATGATATAATTTAAAATTACATAGTCTTAAAATAAAAAGTCTTCAAATATTCGAATGAGTCTTCAAATCTTCAAAGTAATTATGGTCTTCAAATTTAACAAAGTCTTAAAAATAAATGAGTATTCAAATCTTCAAACTAATTATGGTCTTCAAAGTCTTCAAAAAGCGTTAGGTCTTCAATATTGTTATTGCTTCAAAGTCTTTGAATTTGTTGAATTTTTCTTTTTCTTCTTCTAGTATCCTTCTCGCAAAAACTCCTCGTTGAGATTGTATTATTCGAGGCTTTCATAATCATCGTCTTCAAGATCCCGAAATGTGCCTTGTTTTCTCAAATTCGTGTCATTTCAATTCGCAAGTCAAATCAATCTCTCGATAAGAGTGGGTTTGAGTTGGTTTCACTTTGACGTCACCACTCTTCATGCAACACTAAAAGCAGCCTCCAATGCTACCGTGTATACCGGAGGGGTAAGTAGATCACGTGCCATCACCGAAAGAATATGATAAATATTAGCATGCAATTTTCACCATTGTAGGACAGTCAAGTTTTCAAAACTTTCACCATCTAAGGGTAATATGGGCTTTTAAGGTATTAGTGTGATTCATCTACACCACTTTGAGAACCACTAATAGATGAGGATGAAGTTTTTCCTTTTGTCATGAAACTCCATCATTTTTTTAACATTTTTATTGCTCCACTCCCTTTTATTTCGGATGTTGTGTTTGATCCCTTTAGTGTTCTACAATAGTAGTCGAACAAACGATATAGGATTGTGTGAATTTCCCTAAGTTTTCTCTTAGACAAAGTGTTTACGGCATCTGGGTTAAGTTCGGGCCTCGTGTTCTCATAAAATTCATCAACAAGCCACCTAATGAGGAGAACTTAATCCTAGGGATCCATTATGGTCGCTAATTGGGAAACTACGGGAAAATGTTCATAATATTTTGTGAATTTACTTTCCATTTGCATAACGGCACCTCCAAACAAGGCATGTGATCTAAATTGTCTAATAACTTCACTTAGGACATTTATTTCATGACACAAAAGATGGGAGGTGGGATAATAACTTCCCGAAAAAATCTTGGTTGCCTTCCACTATGGTTTAATTAAATCTAAAAGCTCGGTAGCTACCGACCAATCATACTCACTAATTTTGTAGTCCATTTGATGACTAGAAAAGTATTCCGTGAGGACCACCCTATATTCGACAGCTCTGTTCAACATTTAATATGTTGAGTTTCACTTAATATCCTCGGCCACTTGAGGTTTCTTGTATTTCATGTTATAAGCGGCGCACAAATCGACATAAATTTTCAACCTTGGGCCGAAAATTTTGATAACATGGGAGGCCGTGTTGATGCTATTGGTGACAGGCTTTAGTAAGTGGATCAAGTCTTAGACACACAGATTAACAATGTGGCATGCACACCTAACATGAAACAAAGCACCATCTAGGGGAGGATTAAGAGCTTGGATCAATATTGTGGCGGTGAGGGTATTGTAAGTCGCATTATCAAAGGATATTTTTAAAATTTTGTTGGTGATAACGTACTCACTCAATACATCCTTAATGTAACTTGTACATTGCAAAGCCGTGTGGGGATAGGGCATTATTCTAAAGGAAAGCACCCTCTTTTGCAACATCCACTCCTCATCAATCCAATGAGCGGTTATACAAGTAAAGGCTTCAGAACTAGAACTTAGAGTGGCCTTCCAAGCATCGGTGGTCAAGCAAACACTACCCTTGAATTTTTGGAGGTCGCTTTCTAGTTGAAGTTGACGAGTTTGGAAGAGCTTCCTTATATGCCTAGTAATAGTTTGGCGGTTCATTGGTTGGTATAACAGGCTGAGGCCTCTAGAATAGCGGTATCATCATCCGAATGTGAAAGAGGCAATCGACAACTGATTATTAACATCGTTATCAAATCGACGTCCACTTTTGGGTAAGTGACACATGGTATATTAATTAGTTGCGTTTGCACGGTACCATCTATCCCTTTAGCGGCTTCCTTATCATGTTTATCCATGTGCCTCTTTATAAGGGAGGTACCATGTACACCCACTAGGTTTAAAAAATTTAAGCACCTCTTGCATTTGGCCTTTGTTTCACCGTCAATAATTACTAAATCATATAAATGGGCATATTTGGACACTCTAGGTTGTGCCTTTGCCTTACCCTTAACCTTACCCCTTCCCCCACTAGGTTCACTACCCGAGGCAACATCGGTAGTAGGTGTATTTGAAATTGTGCGAATTTCGTGGGTGACTTGTACATCGTCATCCCCCTCCCCACCACCCTCATCTGTGTCTTCTATGTGATGATAGACTCTAGATGTATAGTTTGTGTTGGACTCATTCATCCAATTCGGGGTCAAATTCGGAGTATAGCCGCGAAATTGAGGGGTGTTGATTGAGTTCGAGGATTGGTTAATTAGATCAAACATAATTTGATCATTACGATGCAAAAGGGAATTATCTATTGAGTGGCGGGCCGGAATGTGTACATTTTGATTTTGAGTTTGATTTTGTGGTGGGGGAATATGCAAATATATCATTAACTAGATCTTCCATGATAACTAGCAATATAAATTACCTAGCAATTAAAATTAAAAATGCAATACTTAAAAAAAAAACACTTTTTGAATTTTTGAAAATTTATAAGGATTAAATACTTTTGGCAATAATTTACTAACAATAAAAGTAAACAATAATAATTTTTTTGTAATTTTCAAAATAAAAGTAATTTTTTTTGGAATTTTCGAAATTTATAAAATTAAAAAAAATTAACTACTTAACATGATATTTAACTAACGAGTAAACAATTAAATACTTAAAACAATAACATTATCTGCAACTCTTACGATATAATCACAAACATTCGTTTTGGAAATAATTTGATGATTTGGGTTTGAGAGAATTTTATAATGGATTGAATTTGTTTTGTGAGAAAAATGGTAAGACTTTCTCTTCTATTTATACTAATTATAAAATTATTTTGGACGAAATTTACCCCTAAATATAGCTGTTGGGAGGGGTAAAAATGTCCCAAAAATTTAAAATCTGATAAATGAGTCGTTATGTGTAATTTGGACGAAAACACCCCTCAAACAGATTTATTAACGGATACAATATTTGAGAACATTTTACACATTTACAAAAATAAAATAAAAAATTGAACGGACGGGCCAAACGGATCGTCTGATCCGCGGGCCAAAGCCCGGCCCATCACCAACTACCTTGTCCAAGCCCGTCCCACATAGCAAGCGGGCTTCACGGATAACAGACCACGGGCTCACGGGTGAGCGGGCTTCACGGATAACAGACCACGGGCTCACGGGTGACGGGTGACTGGCCTCGGGCCAGACGGGCTTCCCACGGGCCTAGGCAAAAAATGGCCAACTCCAGGTATTAGTTGTGTAAGCAAGAATTTTCAGGTATGTAGAAACAGCAAATTTGAGAGAGCATTGAAGTTGGCGATTCTCCAAGCCCAAGGAAGGAAGCTTTACTCAGTGGACAAAATGGAGTGGGTTTAATTCTTCAAGCCCAAACTGAAAATAATCCAATCTTATTTCAAGGTTACTAAAACAAAATCTTATCAATCAATTAAAATTTTAGATTATTTTAAATAGAAAAAATTATATATTTTCTTGCTATTCATTTTTCACTTTTAGTTTTACTTTTGTAAATATATATTAAATTATGAAAAAAATAGAAAAAGAAAATCATTTACACTCAATTTTTTTAAGAAAAAAGTTCAAAACGTCATTCATTTTGCAACAAAATAAGTCATTCAATTTGGTACACCAGCAGTAGTAGTAGTAGTAGTAGTAGTAGTAGTAGTAGTAGTAGTAGTAGTAGTAGTAGTAGTAGTAGTAGTAGTAGTAGTAGTAGTAGTAGTAGTAGTAGTAGTAGTAGTAGTAGTAGTAGTAGTAGTAGTAGTAGTAGTAGTAGTGCATGCATCTAATAGCATCAACATCATGAAACAGGAAAATATACCCTGTGTTTGTCTTTATAAGTTCTCATCAAATTCTTGAAGTAGGCAAGCAATGGTGTGACCTCTCATTAATGAAAGACAACACCCTCTAAACTAAAGCCATTGTTCAAGGCTTTATTTTTCCCTATTTCTCTTGGATTTTCCCCTATCTCCTTATCTATCATATCACTCATATTATCCTTGTGGGTACTTTCTATTCTTTACTTCTTCAAGTATCTGTAAATTATTATACTACCCTCCATTATCATTATTATGAGGGCACATATAAGGTTAGTGCAAGGGAACATTTCTAGTCCTAATGTATAACTTTCCCCATTTTTGTGTAAAGAGAATTCACTCATTTTAACTAACAATATCAAACATTCATTGTGGTGGGATTTAGTTTTCCTCTTTTGTCCTAAAATAAATATCGTATATAGTGAACTAACCTGAACTTTGACCAAAAAGATATGAAAAATTGATTATCTTCGTAATATTCTGAAAATGGTTATTGATACATCAATAAAAATATTATGTATAAACTATTCTTAAATTTTCATAATAATTTATTTTAGAGGGAGGGAGTATATTATTTTTGTAATAAAAGATGTAACATATAACACAATGCTATAAAATGCAATTCATATTAATATAAAATGTAATTCATATATCATAAAAATTAGAATGTTGTATAGTCGAATCTCAGGTGTCTCGAATGCATGCAGGGTCCCTTCATCATTGTGTTGCTATTTGTATCTTAACATGCTAAGAACCAATATTTTGAACAATTACCCAAAATATGTCTTTTGGAGCCTTTTGTCATTTGCTTTTATTATCAAGATTTGACAACATTATTAGTAGTAATTTATATTTAGGTGTTCAATATGCACTATAAAAAGGTGCAATAATATCCATCCAACAAAGCTAGTTACTCATATATCGAGATAGTGTAACTTGTTAGGCAAAGAACCTAGGAAAATTCATATCCAAATTTTGTTGATCTTGTTTTGTAAACCTACCAAATTTTATTTTTTTTGAAATTTTACCATGCTAGAAAATATAGAATTTTTTTACTAGTTCTATTACGCGAGAGAACTTGAGGGTTGGAGATTTTTACAACATGGTATCGAGTGACTCGAGTCCCAGTACACAGAACATCCGGAAGCGGATGCTGCTAAATCATTAGCTTGGCTGTATCAAATTGGGTTATTTGATATTTGAATACAAATCATTCTTGCCCATAAACAAGTTATTATTGAAACAAAAAAATAAACTAGAGTTCTTCAGTTTTCTCTCTTTTTCCGAGAAATAAATTTCTAGTACATGATACTATCATAACTGTGTGTGTGGAGGAAAGGCAATTAGTGCGTTTGTGGTCCTTGAAAGAGAGTTTGTCCAAGTGCTAGTGTGGTCCAAGAAGCTAGAAAGCCCTTTTTTATGGGTAAAGGAGGACAAATAAAACTTTGGGTATGAAGATGTGGGCTATAAATGCCACCCAAAATTTCAATAAATCTTATCCAAAGGTTCTCTAAAACACAAAACCATGAACAAGTTCAGATGAATTTATCATCTTAAATAATTTCTTGTTATTCTCATCCACTTGGAGAAATTCTTTGCAACCAATTTTGGCTAAATTCCCCCACTTAGAGTCTCTAAATCAATTCGGAGTTCCTTTAATCAATACGAATGATTCTATCTGTGCGTTGAAAAAAAAAATGAAAGCGAACTGAAATAAATTAAAGATATATGACGAGAAACACGCCAGCTGTTACATTATTAGAGATGAAGTGGTCACATTAGTGTGGGACATGAAATTGGCACGCGCAAAAACTATGGGTCCTCAAGAATTCAATCTATGAACATTGGTCATGATAAAAGTTTGTGATTGTAACTGTTTGGCTATGTTTTTAACACTATTGTTGAAGCCTCAAAGCTAAGTTTTGCCAAGTTTGATTTGGACCCATATGATGGATTCAGGTTTGGTCAGTTGCCAAAATAAGTTTGAATGATTCCATAGCCATGGACTCAATGAAATAGGAGTAGATCAAACAGAGGGACATTTTGTAATCTATTTTTTTTTATTTATTTAATTTGATATTGTTGGTGTTGGATGTGATGGCTCGATTTCCTGGCAAAGGAGTCGGCGCCCTCCGACGTGTAGACTGGTAACGGGCCTCAAAGGGGGGTAGGCCCCCGCGGTATGAATTACGGAACATCAGCAAACGTGGGATCTTCAGCAGCAGTGAGGCGGGCGCCTGGTATTGCATGAGGTGTGCGCCTCAAAGGCAGTAGCTTGGCCTGTGCTCTATCAAGACCCAGGCGGGCGCCTGGGCTCCAGAGACTGATTCTGTTTCTGAAGCGAAGCGAGGCTGGCGCCTAGAAGGAAGCCAGCGTGCGCCTGGGCGGCCGAGGCTGAAGACGTTTGCGGGCTTTTTTATTCGCTTTCTTTATTAGTTGGGCTAGGGTTTGTTTACTTAATATATAAAGATTGTAACCCTATGTAACTAAAGAGGATATTGCACAGAATAATAAGAAGCGGCTGAAATTCATAACCCCAAACAATTCCATCTCTTTCTTTTCGATTCCCAATTGCTTTTGTGTTTGGTTATTGTCAATTGCTTCCGCTGCATTGCACAACAGTTGGTAACATAGGAGTCTTAGTGAAATTTTTGGGAAAAAGTGTTTTTTTTCTAGTAATTATGTAAAACATGTTTTAAATGCCCCGTGGAATTTTTGTAAATAACAAAAAGTTTGTGCAATGATGCATTTTTGTAAATAAGTGAAACTTCGCGTACGTTGAAAATTAAGGTCGTGGATAAGTTCATGGCTAACAAACCTTCTAATATCAACCTCAAAGTACAAAGGGTTCTGGATATCAATATTAAATTATTCTAGATATAAATTAACAAACACATTTGAATAAGATTATGGCCAACAAATCTTTTGAATATCAACCTCAAATGGTTCAAGATATCAATAATAAAGACATCTATATATTAATTAACAAACACATTTGAACTAGAAAATGACCAACAAACCTTCTGAAGATTGAAGATGAGAAGATCAATCTTAAAGATTTTTGAATATTAATACCAAAGGCTTATAAATTAATAAAAATATTTGAACAAGGTCATGGTCAAAACCTGGATATCCAGAAGCCTTTGATATTGATTTTCATATTTGAGATTGATATCTATTTTTTAAGGTTTGTTTGCGAAGGAAATTTCGAAATCTACATAAGTCATCGGGCTTCGCTTCATGATAAAGGGTTTAAAAATCCTAAAAGCCATCATTTAGTTTCTCAAACAGATTTTTGAAGTTTTTATATATGAAGTGTTAAAAGATGGTCACCGACAGTATTTAAGATACTAGTTCGTGTGTTACAAAGTGTCAGTTCGTGAAGAGTGTCAGACAGTATTGAGATGTTTCGATTATTTACAAAGATGCACCGCACGCTTTTTAAAAAGTTTCAATTAGTCATAAAAATGTTAACGCGCATTTAAAATCACGTTTTACCTAATTATGGGGAAAAACTTGTTTTTTCACATACCTACTCAAAGTCTCAAATTCTTAAGAGTAATTAGAACAAAATTATACTATTTTCGATCGGAAATCAATTTTTTTTTGTGATCAATTTGAATGATAATTAATATAATATTTTATTTTAAAATTTGTTGTTGATAATATTATTAATGGTACGTTAATAACAATTTTTAAAATTTTAATTTGATAATTACGTATTCCTAAATATTCTATAAAAATTCAATTAGTTAACTAAAAAATAAATAAACTATACTCCATATATTTATTGGAAGGAGGAAATTTTCGATAAAAATTAAATTTTTATTAATAATATTTTCAATGTTGTATCTAGGAGTGTAAGTGGTTCGATTCAAATCGCGGTTTGAGACCGAATTAAATCAAACCATACGACTTGCTTTGGTTTTCAAGTATTAATGTTTTGGTTCGATCTCAAATATTGGCAAACCAAATAGTTCGGTTTGATTTGTGGTTTAACACTTTCATGCCAAACCAAACCGAACCAAATCAAATCAAACCAAACTGCGGTTTGATACCGCAAGACCGAACCACCAAATCGAATTGCGAGATCGAACCGTCAAACCAAACCAAACCAAATTACATAAACTAATCATTACCTCCATTTTTTCTTATTTAATATTTTCGTAAATTTATTAATATTTATTGTTAGATTAATAAAAAATATATATTACATAGACTAATATTAACCCCCGTTTTGTATTTTATTAATATTAATTTTATCATTTGTTATCTTCATTACGACACGTAAATAATCAAGTTCTCTCCACGATCGACATTGTAAAGTGTTTTTTTTCATTCGGCTTATCTCTTCCTCTAGTCTCTCTCTTACTCCGACTTTCCTTTTAAACACCCTCATCTTTCATTCTTTCGTAATCACGAAAAATTTAAACAAATTTGAATCGTGGTTTGAACCGTATTTTAAACCATTTTCTGAACCACGATCTGAAATGCGGTCTGAACCATGGTTTGAAACACATAATTGTACCGCGATTTGAACCAAACAGAACAAAACCATAGCGGTTTGGTTCGGTTCGGTTTGAATTTTTTCATGATTCGCTTCGGTTTGAAATTTTCCCAAGCAATGACCATTGATTCGGTCCGTAAATTCCCCCACACCAAAACATTTACACCCTTAGTTGTATCGATAACAAATATTAGATTCTCATTAGGATATATAAAAGTAATCTAAATTAATACTCCCTCCGTCCCACGTGAATGCAAACTTATTTCCATTTTGGTCCATCCCACGTGAATGCAAACTGCCCAAAATGGAAACAAATTTATTATTTTATATTCACCCTACCCCACCCACTCATTCTCTCTCTTCATTTTTCACTATATAATTTATTCAACCAATCTACTATTAACTCCACTCATTCTCTCTCTTCATTTCATACCACACATTTTCATTATCTTAATAATACTCCTTAATTATTGTGCTCGGAAAAATGGTTTGCAATAACGTGGGACGGAGGGAGTACTCAAGTTTTATTAAATTAAAAACTAATAATGTGAGAATAACTATTCAGTAGCACGGAAAAATATTATTTTCCTTACAAATGCTAACATTATAGTATACTTTATATGTCCCACAAAATTGTTTTTAGTTTGACTTTGTACTTTGTACGAAGATTAGAAAAAAAATACTCCCTCGATCACGATTTAATGTTCTTTGTCACGATTTAATGTTCTTAGTTTTATTTGACATCGGAATTAAAAAAAAGTAAATATTGTAATTATGAAAAGTAAAGTACAAGAGATAAAGTGGCTAAGGAGCACGGGCGGATCTACATATTTGGTGGGGGTACACGTACATCCGCAGAATTTTCATATTGTATAAATTTTGTATTTATGTATTATATATTATATATTATATATTATTAATGCATTATGTTAACAGTTGTGCTATCTAATCTAATGTAATTAGTTGTAGAGAATATAGAAGGCACAGGTGATAGGTGGTTTGATTACCTTTAACAAATTTTTCTTCACATTTAATTTTAACAACACTTTTTATTTTATTTCACTTCCAATTTAAAATAATCTCTTAGGTTAGTTACTTACTTTAATTCATAGTCATTAACAAGTTAATTATGGGGTTTTAAAAAAATAAAATTGAACATATTTGTTTTCACTATGCTTGATGATGCAGGAAACAGTACAAATAAGCATTAGTCCAGCAATAGGTTATAATCCAGTAACTGTGACCTAAAACCACGAACAAACGACTAGCCGAGATTGTATTCATATAGTGTTACGAGTTATATCAACTGTATGGAAAACGACGTAATCTCAAATAGTGGATATGACATTACCTTATTAACATTAGATGTTGTCTGATATATATAGTAGAGTCATAGGGTCGTTAGGAATCACTTGAATCGCGGAGATAATGCGGGCGTAACGGTCTCCAAGGTTATAGGCTACAGCTACAGATTGAGTCGTGGATAGACACACATGTTTTTTTTTGTCAAGGTGGCCTGATTATTCGAGGTCGACCTGACTTCGTGCCTTGGCTTGGCGGATATTGTACAAGTGGTGATCGTATGTCGGACGAATATAGGTTGTGGCCAAAGATGGTCGGACAATAAGTTTGGTCGACTGATCTATACTGCTGGGCCGTTGTGGTTGTAGCAGTTGGATTGGGCCTTCTATTAGTCGTTTCTTCGTAATGGTAGTAACGTTGGGTTTCATATGTTGAGCATGTCCCACCACTTTTATTCCATTCAGTTTTTCCCAACTTTCTGAGTTGACTTTTTCGACCAGGAAGTTAATGGAAAAATTTGTGATGAATTACGTAGTCCGATGGTGGATAGTCGACTTAGTAGATGTGGGTTACTCTCGACAATTGATTTCTGACGGTTGGATACGCTGTTTAATGTGCCGTAATTTTCGCCTTAATGGGACAGCTCTCTGGCGATTCGACAGCTGCATTGGGAACTGGCGTGGAACCTTTACTCTTACAATAGAATGGTTGTGTCCCCCACCCTTTCCAATTCAGGTAAGGAAAAGGAGGTGTATAAAAGGAAGGATTTTTTTCCTTTCCAAACTTTACCATTCCCAAATATTCAAGTACCCAGCAAGAACAAACAGCAAAGAATTCGTCTTTTTGGTGCAACCAAGTCTTCCCGTTTCGTCGTTGAAATCCATCTTTCCCCCAATCAACAAGGTGTTGGTGTAATGCCCTGGGCATTTAGTTATGTTTGACTTATAACTTAATACCGTTATGTAATCGTCTTTACCGTTTATTATGGAGCATGTTTATTTGGTTTATTATATGTTTTACATGTTTATTATAATAACCTGCGTCCCTAGTTATCATGAATAACTAGTATAAGTTGGTAATGGATAATCATAGAGATGATTATATGCATGGGATGCACATTACACTTATGGGTACTTGTTAGAGAACAAGGTACTAGACATGACCTACATATGAGATTTATGACATGGTCTATAGTCATATATGTCATGATTAAATCTCATGATAGTCGTGTCATTTGAATCCTTTGTACCTAAGATTATCATCATCTTCCACATGATGAACGTTGTGTTTGATGTAGTCTAACACTATCTTTAATAGGATAGCAATAAGGGCTATGTTGGCACGATTGGATTCATGTAGGGAAGAATGATAAGTCAAGATGGGATTTGTCCCTCTCAATCGAGAGAGAGATGTTTGCTTGGGCCCCTCGATAAATGATGTTAATGAAATGTGTGGACACACTCAAGAGATTTGATAGAGATCAAATGGACATGTATTATCAACATATTCGAAATCGAGAAAGCATTGAACAATGTAAGTTGACGTGGACCATGACTTATGTTCAATATGACATCATGTGCCAAAGGGATTGTGACATTGATCTATCAAGGAATCAAGCTTTGATGTTATATTTAATTGGGTGGACATAATGACTTGCTAGAGATCATTTATGTCTTGTGAGGTTGATGTTTCAACTCACTACCAACATAAAATATAATTCCTAAAGGGTCACACACAAAGAACGGATTGAAAAATGGCTCAAATGTGAAATATGGGGTCACGGGACGACTTGTCCCCAAATGCACTAACTATTCCCCATAAGGGGGACGAGTGTATCAGGATGCTGGCAATAGGGGACGACTCATTCCCTGGGGGACGACTCGTCCCGACTGTGCTGGAAGGCCGTTTTTGACTTGAAAAATTAGGGTTTATTCCTAAAAGTTAGGAATATTTATAAAGTATAAATAGACCCTTTGTCCTTGGTCAAAACACACGAAAATCAGGGTTTGAGAAACATTAATTGATTGATTTTGATTACAAATCAAATATTAAAAACTCCATAGATTCATTCCATAATAGCCATTGATTGTTGAAAAGAGTTTCAACAATAGAGGATCATCTAGCAATCCAACAAGATATAGATCTTGGTTCGTTCGCGTGTGAATTACCAATAGATGGTGATTGCTTTATCACCTAAAGCTTGAAAGATCTACCATTGTTGATTCAGCACCAAGGAAGAACAAGGAGAAAATCAAAGGTTCGACATCGATTCAAAGTTTGAATCTAAGATTCATTTTTTGAGCAACAAAATCGCTATTAAGGTATGGAAATCTATTTCATGGTTTAAATATTCATGTTAGACGGATTCATGGCTAGGGTTTTGTGTTATTTGTTAAAGACTTCCTCTGCATTTGTAACCCCAAAACCCAACAGTGATATCAGAGCCGCATTTTATTATGATTAGGTTAAAATTGGCATGCTAGATTTAATTTGATTAATTGCTTTACATGCTATATGAAATAGATCTATGATTTTATGTGTGTTGTAATGAGAAAACAATTATATGATATATAACATGATTATGATTAATAGTTGATTAATATGATTAATCTTCTACATGGGTATTGATCTGTTTAATTTGATTAATTAAGATTAATGAATTCTCAGATTTGAAACAAATTGTTTGTTTATGATATTTTGTGAAGTCCTATGTTCATGATTACGTACACATATGTTTCATAATACAACCATGTGATGTTTGTTACTATGTGTAAAACCTTCTTAAATGTTTAAGTTTTATGCCACCCCTTGATTAGAGCACTTGTGAAATTTTAGGGTATTTTGATGTAGTTTCGACTCAGTTGGGTGCATCATTATATCTTAATTTGTGATCAAGATGAGATAACGGTTGATGTAGTTTTGACTCAGTTAGGTGCATCATTCCGTGTCTCATACGTTTGAAAAAGGTTGAACTTAATTGGTGCTTTCAAATGAGATTTCACCCAAGGCATAGATGAGATTAAAACATGTATTGACATATGATGTCTAGAAATCTCATAAAAAGATCTAAGAATCATATCTGATATGATTGATGTTATCTACCTAAATAGCTTAATTTCGGGCATTGACTCAGTTAAACCAAAATTAAGTGAAATATGGATCTTAGCCCATTATGATTATATGATACATGCTTGTATTTGAAGGTGTATAATTTAGTGGGAGTATTTATGAAATACATTATTTGCTCTTAGATGATAAATGCGTTGATACTTATATGCTTTATTATTTGTATATCTTATTGTAGTAATTATCTTATTGTAGTAATGGAAACTCACAATAATCAACTCATGTCAATGCGATCCGTCCTTGAGAAGGACAAGCTCAAAGGGAACGGTACAAACTATTCAGATTAGATCAGAAGCCTAAGAATTGTTCTAAGGCATGACAAGAAATTGTACGTTCTTGAAGAACCTATTCCACCTCCATCTACTGCCAATACTTCAATGGTAGATAAGGATGCACATAAGAAACATGTAAATGACTCAAATGATGTTGCATGGCTTATGCTTGCCACCATGTGTAAGGCTCTTCAGAAGGACCTTGAACACATGGAAGATGCTTTTGATCTAGCTGAGCGCTTAAAGGAAATGTTCCAAGTGCAAGCTAGGCAAGAGAGGTATGATGTGGTGAAAGCCCTAAATGCATGCAAGATGCAAGAGGGAAAGTCGGTTGGTGCTCATGTTCTTAAGATGAAAGGACATATTGAGCGTCTAGAAAGGCTTGGAAATCCTATGAGTTTGGAACTCGCTACGGATATGATATTGAATTCATAGCCTGAAAGTTATGGTCATTTCATTATGCACTATCACATGAGTGGCATGGATAAGAATCTGTCAGAATTGCATGAGATGCTTAAGACTGCAGAGAAGAATATCAAGAAGCCTGGTACGGCAAATGTGTTAATGGTTAACAAAGGAAAATGGTTCAAAAAGGAAGGCAAAGGTAAATCAATTGTTGCTAAACCTAAGGCAAAAGCTGCCAATGCTGGAGAGGCAACACCCAAAGTGTCTCAAAAGGATGCGATTTGCTATCGTTGCCAAGAAGTTGGTCATTGGAAGCGTAATTGCAAGGCTTATAAGGAAGGCCTAAAGGCGAAGAGGGGCAATGTGATTTCTACTGACTCAGGTATCTATGTGATAGATATTTTCCTTTCTATTTCTAGTTCATGGGTATTAGATACCGGATGTGGATCTCACATTTGTTTAAATGTGTAGGGTCTAAGGAATAGGAAGCTACTCAAAGAAGGTGAAGTGGACCTACGTGTGGGGAATGGAGCAAGAGTTGATGCATTAGCCGTAGGAACTTATGATGTAACTTTACCTAGTGGACTAGTACTTGTTTTGAACAATTGTTATTACGTTTCGGATTTGAGGAGGAATATTATTTCTGTTTCTTGTATGAATAATGAAGGATTTAGTTTTCTTATTGAGAATAAGAAATTTTCTATTTATTTAAATGATATGCTCTATTGTATTGCAAATTCATTTAATGGCCTTTATGTTCTTGATGTTGAGAAACAAAATGATGTTGAAGATATTTATCATGTAAACAAGAAATCTAAACCGAATGATGTGAACAACACGTTCATGTGGCATTGCCGGCTTGATCATATAAATGAGAAACGCATATCTAAACTCCATAAGGATGGACTTTTAGACTCACATGATTATGAATCATATGAGGTATGCAAATCTTGCTTATTGGGAAAAATGACCAAACCACCCTACACTAAGATTAGTGAAAGGGCTAGTGACTTATTCGCCCTAGTACATACAGATGTATGTGGACCATTAAGCAGCATTGCTAGGGGAGGATTTCGGTATTTCATTACATTTACTGATGACTTATCTAGATATGGCTATGTCTATCTAATGAAGTCCAAAAGTGAATCGTTTGAGATGTTTAGAATATTTCAAAATGAAGTACAAAATCAACTTGGCAAAACTATTAAAGCACTTCGATCCGATCGTGGTGGTGAATATTTAAGCCAAGATTTTGACAATCATCTCAAAAATTGTGGAATTGTTTCAGAGTTGACTCCACCCGGAACACCACAATGGAATGGTGTGTCCGAGAGGAGGAATAGAACCTTGTTAGACATGGTTCGTTCGATGATGAGTCATGTTGACCTTCCTGTTTCCTTTTGGGGACATGCATTAGAGACTACTGCGTTCACACTAAACAGAGTCCCTACTAAATTGGCTCCTAAGACCTCACATGAGATGTGGCATGAAAGAAAACCTAGTTTGTCTTTCATGAAGATTTGGGGTTGTGAAGCTTATGTGAAGAGATTTGTCTCTGATAAGTTAGCACCTAAATCTGACAAAGTTATTTTCGTTGGTTATCCTAAGGAAACCAAAGGATATTACTTTTACAACCGCAATGAGAACAAAGTGTTTGTTAATCAATATGTTACTTTTCTTGAGAAACAGTTTCTCAATAAAGCATGTAGCAGGAGTAAAATTGATCTTGAAGAAATTCAAGAACCTGAAAATAACATGAAACCAATAGTAAAGACGGAACCAAGTTCACAAGAAATTGTGGAACCGGTTCAAGATCCCCAAGTCCATCGTAGATCGGATAGAGTACGATCCGAACCTGAGAGATATGGATTTCTCGTTTTGGAAAGTAATGAAGTGGAAGTCATTGAGAATGACGAACCTACTTCCTATCAAGAGGCGATGTCCACCCCTGATTCGGATAAATGGCTAGAAGCCATGGAATCCGAATTACAATCCATGTTGGATAATCAAGTTTGGAACTTGATTGAGCCACCTGAAGGTGTAAAAACCATAGGGTGCAAGTGGATCTTCAAGAAGAAGACTGACATAGATGGGAAGGTGCATACTTATAAGGCTAGGCTTGTAGCAAAGGGATATAGACAGATTCATGGTGTAGACTATGATGAAACCTTTTCGCTTGTTGCAATGCTGAAGTCTATTAGAATTTTAATTGCCATAGCCGCGTTATGACTACGAGATATGGCAAATGGATATCAAAACGGCTTTCCTAAATGGGAAGTTACTTGAGGATGTGTATATGACACAACCCGAAGGTTTTGTCGATCCAAGAAATTCTAATAAAGTGTGCAAGTTGCAAAGATTCATATATGGGTTAAAGAAAGCTTCTAAGAGTTGGAATTTTCGTTTTGACGAAAAGATCAAAGAATTTGGTTTTGTCAAGAAAGAAGATAAACCTTGTGTATATATGAAATTAAGTGGTAGCACAGTAATATTTCTAATATTGTATGTCGATGATATCTTACTTATTGGAAACGACATTCCTGCACTTCAGACTGTCAAGTCTTGGTTAGGGAATTATTTCTCAATGAAAGATATAGGTGAAGCCGCCTACATCCTTGGTATCAAGATCTATAGAGATAGATCTAAGAGTATGATTGGATTGAGTCAAAGTACTTACATTGACAAGGTTCTTAGAAGATTTAAAATGGAAAATTCTAAGAGAGGTAACTTGCCAATGGGTCGTGGTGTTACTCTTAGCAAGACTCAGTGTCCTAAGACAACTGGTGAGCGAAAGAGGATGAATTAAGTTCCATACACTTCGGCTATTGGATCTATCATGTATGCCATGATTTGTACTAGACCCGATGTCTCGTATGCTCTAAGCATGACGAGTCGATACCAATCTGATCCTGGTGAGAACCATTAGTTGACAGTTAATACGATCCTTAAGTACATAAGAAGGACTAAGGATGTGTTCTTGGTCTTTAGCGGGATGGAAGATGATCTTGTTGTAAGAGGTTACACAGATGCAAGCTTCCAAAATGACAAAGATAATTTCCGATCGCAGTCGGGATTTGTGTTTATGCTTAACGAAGGTGCGATATGTTGGAAGAGTTCTAAGCAGAGTACTATAGCCGATTCTACAACTGAGGCCAAATATATAGCAGCATCTGATGCAGCTAAGGAGGCAGTTTAGATAAAGAAGTTCATTAGTGATCTGGAAGTTGTTCCAAGTATCACTAATCCGGTGGAACTTTATTGTGACAATAATGGTGACATTGCGCAAGCAAAGGAACCAAGGTCACATCAGCGATTCAAACACATACTTAGACGTTTCCACCTCATTCGAGAGTTCATTGATAGAGGAGATGTTAAGATATGAAAAGTATCAACAGATGATAACATAAGGGATCCGCTTACAAAGCCCCTCGCACAAGCAAAGCATGATGGTCATGTTAGGTCCATGGGTATACGATACATAAGTGATGGAGCCTAGTGCAAGTGGAAGATTGTTGGTGTAATGCCCTAGGCGTTTAGTTATGTTTGACTTATAACTTAATACCGTTATGTAATCGTCTTTAACATTTATTAAGGAGCACATTTATTTGGTTTATTATATGTTTTACATATTTATTATAATAACCTGCGTCCCTAGTTATCATGAATAACTAGTATAAGTTGGTAATGGATAATCATATAGATGATTATATGCATGGGATGCACATTACACTTATGGGTACTTGTTAGAGAACAAGGTACTGGATATGACCTACCTATGAGATTTATGACATGGTCTATAGTCATATATGTCATGATTAAATCTCATGATAGTCGTGTCATTTGAATCATTTGTACCTGAGATTATCATCGTCTTCCACATGATGAACGTTGTGTTTGATGTAGTTGTGAATGTGTGCCCAAATTTTGTGGATTCACGCGAGTTTGAAGACATCCGGTTTAATTTGAAAAACGGAGTCGCCACACCATTTTGATTTCCTCAAAACTTTGAAAAAAGGATTTATGGGTTCGGAGGTTAAGTTACCCCTTGGGAAGAACGGATCGTCGTTCATCCAAGGTGCCTTGCCGTAGCAAGTCTCCCTAGATTCCGTTTATCGTGCTTGCTTGCGTGCTTTCTTGTGTGCATGCGTTTGAATAAAAGGGGAGGGAATGTCCCAAGTCATCTTCCGGACGTACAAACCATTTGTTGGTTGTCGCTCGGGATTTCTTGGATTTTATGTATTCGGGATTTTGATCCCGTCCTCACTTTGGACTTGTGATCATCGCATTTTGGCCTCGGGACTTGCGTGATCGGGAGAAGGACTCTCTTTTATAGTCCAAAATGAGGTTCTTTAGGAAGGAATGTCCTTAGCCCATCAATCCTACACCTTAAGACGATCGAGCTCATATAGTTGCTTCATGCTTGTCTTAAGTGATAATCGGAGATATCGGGTTCAAGGTTATCCCTTTCTAAAGAGATTATAGAACATTTAATGGAAGAAACGATGTAAAGATAGGATCTTTACACCGGTCCGTTCCAAGGTTGCTAATGGGGACATGGGGGAATGCATGTAAAAATGACATTTTTAGTGAAAAGATGGCATTTTTGGGTTGCAAAGGATGCATTTGATTTGCAAAGGATGCTTTTTGATGTAAAGAAGTGATCTTTATGCAAAGGATGCATTTTTATGAAGAAATTGATACTTAATATGCAAAGGATGCACTTTTATGAGGAAAAGTAGGATTTAATATGCAAAGGATGCACAAAGGTTCCCTTTTTGAAAGCAAAGGATGCTAAGTTCATGCAAAGAGATGATTTTTGATGCAAAGGATGCATGTAAATGGGTTTTAGGTGCAAAGGATGCCCCTTTATTATAAAGACATGATTTTTATATGCAAATGATGCATTTTAATGTAAAAATTGCATTTTTATGAGCAAAGGATGCATAAAGATGATATTTTTATTGTAAAAAGGGGTTTTTAGGTGCAAAGGATGCACCTTTGATTCAAAGATTACATTTTTAATAGCAAGTGATGCCTATTTCATGCAAAGGGGGATAGGGGGGTATGATAAAGATATGATCTTTAATGATAACTACCAAGTCCCAAGCAAGATAATGACAATATATGAATGCAATGAGCAATTTAAATCACATAGAGCAAGTAAAATGCAAGGTTAAGGAAGTGAGAGGTTACCAATGGTGGTGGCCTCTTCTCCTTTGAGTTGAGCTAGGTGGAAGGACCAACTTTGGGATCTTCAATGAGGAGGGAGGTGGCTTCTTGGCTTTCTTCTTCAACCTCTTGGATTTCCAGCAGTGTTTTGGGTGTATTGTGAAGCTGAGTATGGTGTATGGTGTGTGTTTTTCGTCTTTCTAAAATGGGAAGAGGAGGGCTCTATTTATAGGCAGTCTGGATAAGGCTAATGAAGCCGTGCGGCTAGGAGTCTCCTCCTAATGCAGCCGTGCGGCATTATCCACAATGACTCAGCATGTTTCTAGAATCATGCAAGGTGGCAATTCTAGAAGCTTTTTGTAATTAAGAAAAACGTGTTTCTTAATTACTAAGCATTCCCTTCAGCCCTTAAGAGGTTTGGAACAGTTCGGGAATTATTTCGGAACTCTAGGAAAGTCCGGGGAATTACCGGGAAATTTACCGGAATTGCCGGGGAAATTAACCGGAAGGCATGAGCCAGATTTGGGTACTTACAGAAGCCCCTCGGCAACGTCACTTGCAGGGCGAGTGGGGTTGTCGATAGAAAAGGATCCGATCTGGCGAATGCCGAGACGGATTAGGATGACCAAGGTGGTCGAGTGGCTGAACCTCTAGAAGGCTACCTACGTATCCCGAGTGGGAATCAAGTCAGGCCGTAGTTCTGAATCCACTGGGGAAAGGGGTGTCATTTGTGACGTTGGCTGAACCTAAAGTAGGCTACCTACGTATCCCGGAGGAATCAAGCCAGGCCGTAGTTCGAGCTTTGACTGGATCAAAATGTTATACTTTCATCTTGGAATAACGGAGATCGAAAGAGAGAGCGAAATGTTATTCCTTCACCTTGGAATAACGGAGATCGCGAGAGAGGTCGAAATGTTATTCCTTCATCTTGGAATAACGGAGATCGAAAGAGAGAACGAAATGTTATTCCTTCATCTTGGAATAACGGAGATCGCGAGAGAGGTCGAAATGTTATTCCTTCAATCTGGAATAACGGAGATCGAAAGAGAGCGAAATGTTATTCCTTCAATCTGGAATAACGGAGATCGCGAGAGAGCGAAATGTTATTCCTTCATCCTGGAATAACGGAGATCGCGAAAGAGGTCGAAATGTTATTCCTTCATCTTGGAATAACGGAGATCAAAAGAGAGCGAAATGTTATTCCTTCAATCTGGAATAACGGAGATCGCGAGAGAGCGAAATGTTATTCCTTTATCCTGGAATAACGGAGATCGAAAGAGAGCGAAATGTTATTCCTTCAATCTGGAATAACGGAGATCAAAAGAGAGCGAAATGTTATTCCTTCAATCTGGAATAACGGAGATCGCGAGAGAGCGAAATGTTATTCCTTCATCCTGAAATAACGGAGATCGAAAGAGAGCGAAATGTTATTCCTTCAATCTGGAATAACGGAGATCGCGAGAGAGCGAAATATTATTCCTTCATCCTGGAATAACGGAGATCGCGAAAGAGGTCGAAATATTATTCCTTCATCTTGAAATAACGGAGATCGAAAGAGAGTGAAATGTTATTCCTTCAATCTGGAATAACGGAGATCGCGAAAAAGAATGGATTTTGTAAATAAGTAGGAAGGACTTGATAATTTTTGTAAAGAAACAGGACGTACCCTGATAATTTTTTGTAAAAGAAGTGGGACGTACCCGATAATTTTGTAAAGAAAGTGGGATGTACCCGATAATTTTGTAAAGAAAGTGGGTCGTACCCGATAATTTTGTAAAGAAAGTGGGACGTATCCGATAATTTTGTAAAGAAAGTGGGACGTACCCTGATAATTTTTGTAAAGAAAAGTGGGACGTACCCTGATAATTTTTTGTAAAGAAAAGTGGGACGTACCCTGATAATTTTTGTAAAGAAAAGTGGGACGTACCCTGATAATTTTTGTAAAGAAACGGGACGTACCCTGATGATTTTATTATTTGAAAATTTAAAATGTTAAGGGCAAATAAAATGAGCCACAGGGATAAATTTGAAAAATAGGCCACGGGGGCACTGGAGGGAAAATTGGATTGGAAATGATTGGAAATGTCAGGGGCACAAAGGGTAAAAAGGCCTATGGGGAACAAAATTGTAAAATGGAGCCTTTAGGGGCAAAATTGTAAAAACAAGCCACAGGGGCTTAGTATGTCGCACGACATAATAGGCCATGTGGACAGTTTATTTAAAAAAAATTCGCACAGTCGTCATTTTGAAACTCAATTGAAATTGAAATTGAGAGGGAGGCGACAACGAGAAGAGAGAGAGAGCAAACCATCGGAGAGAACTTGAGAGGGATCGAGAGAAACCCCACATCTTGAGTCTGATTCAATTGGAGAATGCCTCCTAGGTTGCGTCCGACCAAAAGGGCTCCTCAACACGCCGAGTTAGCTATTCGACGGAAAGGGGTGCAGAGGAATCAAAGGCCCTTTCTTCCGCAAGCTCAAAGAGGAGATTTCTATCCACAGCTCGATGAACATACCTCAGATGTCGGGAAGAAAGATGTGGTACGTAACCTAGGTTTTTTGAAAATTTTTGATTTGGGTGAAATTGATTTGATTTTTTTTTTCAGACTGCAACTATGAATTGTTAAGAATTGGCATGTGAACATTGAACTAATTGCATGAATTGAACTAAATGCATATTCTACATTATATGATTTAACCTACTTTTATTTGAAAAAAGGGTGATATGGACTCAAAGGGAAATAACAATTTTGATGTACTAATGTTTTTTTGTAAAGAAGATGGGACGGACACAAGGGAATAGGGATGATTTTTATGTAAAAGTGAGACGGACTCAAAAGGATAACATTGATTTGGTGAAAAGATGAGACAGACTCAAAAAGAAATAACAGTTCTTTTGATAAAAATTGGGACAAATAATGAAATATTATGTACATTGGGACAGACCCAAAGAATGATTTTTATTGTGCTATCTTGACATATATTTAAGAGTAGAATGATATTAAATGAGATATTCATACCTATGATATGTTTACCTGTAGGGATTGCACACCAGAGGTTCCCCCGAGGTGATTGGCAGGCTATGGGAGGGCTTGCTGGGCAGCCAGGAGCATATATATTCGCCTAAGGGCATGGTCTACGCCGTGGGGCTGGGATGATTTTTTGAGATGGCGAAGGCCATCGGAGACACTCAGAGGAGTGTGGATCTGGTGAGGGCATTTAGAGAGTTTTGGTGGGAGACCACTCATTCATTCCACTTCTCTTGGGGTGAGACGACAGTCACACCATACGATTTCGCGGTCATCACGGGATTGCCTTTTACGGATGAGCCACTCTGTATGGACGAGCCTGCACAGGGAGCCGAGCCCCAGCCCATTGCTGATGCTGACTTTATGAGTTTGCTTGGTTTCGTTCCCCAGATCAAGAAGGGGAATGGATATGAGTTGGGTGAGCTACATGGCTTGATTGGAGAGCAGAGTAGGGACTACCTTGTGGTTGATGATCCTGTTGAGAGCCGGCTGAGAGCCGAGAGATTGGCGAGAGCCTTCGTATGGGTGGGTTTTTCTGACATGCTGTTTATTAACAGCGCATCTACTGCCCTGATTTCACTGCTGGAGCTTCTGAGAGCCTGGGATGCTGTGGGGAATCTGTCCTGGGGTGAGGCAGGTTTAGCCGAGATGTACTTGGCTCTAGATGACGTCAGTAGAGGGAAGGCGAAGTATTTCACCTGCTGTCACTTGGCTTTTGAGGTATTCTCTCACCTTGACTTCTTTTCTTTTGCACATTTTACTCTATCATTTTTTCCTGTTTTTGACTTCTTCTTCTTCTTTTCAGGCTTGGGCCTTCGAGTATTTTGGCTATTACGCATGGCAGATTCGGGATGAGTTTCCTGCCACTACTTTTCATAGCTCTCAGACGATGGACGAAGAATGCCAGGAGACAGACCAGGACACCGGAGGGTTCGAGGTGCAGGATTACGGCCTCGTATCATGATACGCTATTGTGCTTGAGAGGGACTCCCCAGAGGTTGAGTTTATTCCCTTGGACTGGCTGTTATGGCGATCTGGACTTGGATCATGCTGCGCACTTGACAGAGTGTCGCAAGCTGCTGGTGGGTTTGTCCGGAGATGCCCTATATTTAGGAGAGAGAGTGTACAGACAGCATGGGCCCAATAGGCATGCTCGGATCCCTAATGATCCTCCAGCTAGGATGTGGCTGCCTCGCCAGTTGGCGAATGTAGATGCTTTGATCGTAGGCATGGCGGCACATCTCTTTACACGGGATGGGGATTACACATTGTATGTGGCTAGGCATCTTCAGTCCCCACAGGTCAGAGTTGGCTATGGTGCCCAGGGTGCGGGACCCTCGACTGGTTACGTGGCTAGACCTCCTTTGCCTCCGACTTTTATCGATTATCAGGGTGGTGGCCGTATGCGGCGATCTCCTATTGATATGTCACAGACTCATCCTCATCTGGTGCTCCTGCGAGGTTCTAGATCTGTAAGTACTGCTCCTTACGTCCTTTGGATTGCTTGCATCTCTTTTTGTTATCAATAACTGCATTTTGACACTTATTATGTCTGCTTGTAACAGGTATCGGCCCAGGCTTACAGGCATTTGACCAGGGCTTACACCGGCGCTGTGAGCATGATTGGCAAGCTCCAGAAAGGTATGAGCTTTTGGAAGAACCAGTGCCGGTCACAGGGTTCGATCGATATCTCTCCACCTGGCCAGCCGAGAAAGAAGAGGAGCCGCTCTGACGACGTGGGCACCAGCAGGGGTATTAGTGGACCGACGCCTCGGACAAAGAATCCAAATGTGCCTCTTCACGGACCAGTTGAGATTGATGATGATGATGACGAGGATGGTGGGGCTGAGACAGCCACAGACTACGAGCTTGATTCTGTTGTCATCACTGAGCTGGATGATTATTATCGCATGGGGACCGTAGCCTACGAGGCACCTTCTGACGATCCGGATGACGAGCCTGAGGAGGCTGAGGACGATGATGAGGATGAAGATGATGGAGAGGATGATGGAGAAGATGATGGAGAGGATGATGGAGAAGATGATGGAGAGGATGATTCAGAGTAGCCCCCTTCCCCCCTAGATTATTATGACTTTTTTGGTTATTGTACCCTTTTTGGGAAAACATATCATGTCATTTTTGCTATGCACTTCTTTTAGACTTGGTCTATTTTGTATGTACATTGTTTATCCCTTTTGTTGCACGCATTTATGAAATGATGGTATGGTAGATGGCTTGAATTGGATAGGTTCGAATGGATTTCCGGCTTGTATATGTACCAGGTAGATGAATGCATGGGTGTACACGGGGTAAATGAACCCTCCCCTATGCATTTGAGAAGTGAATGACTGATGTTTGCAGCTTATTACAAGTCGGGGAGTACCCTGGGGGAATGCAATACACTATAGATTACTGATGTCTGATGTTGGCTTATTATGTCGCGCGACTTAGTAAGCCATATGGCCAGGTTTGTCGCGTGACATACATAGCCTGAACTGTGCTTTTCATACCCTTTGGTATTGGACTGGAATTGCCAACATAGGTTGGAATTAAGTGACCAAGGAGGTCACATATGTTGGTGTTATGCCCTAGGCCTATGATTCATAGACTTATGTGTTGACATTATTTATTATTATATGAGATGTTTATCATTTGATTATTATATGTTTTGTATATTTGTTAATAATAATCTGCGTCCCTAATTATTGAGAGAATAATTAGTATAATTGTCAATGGATAATCATGTGATGATTATATGCATAGAGATGCACATTGAAATTATGAGTACTTGTTAGAGAACAAGTGACTGGACATGACTCGCATGAGATTTATGACATGGTCAAGTGTCATAAGTAAATCTCATAAGGTTACTTCATTTAGTCCCTAGACCTGAGATTATCATGACCTTACATATGATGAAAAATCATGTTTGATTTTAGTCAAACGATATCTTAACACGATATCTGTTAGTGTAATCTGCAGGTGATATCGTAGATGATTTCCCAAGTGATATCACAGATGATTTCCTGGACTGAAAATTATATAGTTGTATATTTCTTGTTTGTTATTTAATGGACTAACGTGCTAATATGGTCTGTATAGTCTATGGTTTATGATTATATTTCAGGGTGCAATAGCATCAAAGAAGGAGCTAGACACATGTGGAAATTGGAAGAAATGAATTAATACATTTTATGTATTAATTCGTAATTTTGGCATTCAACAACAATATGTATGTGGACTTTGTCAAAGGTTGTTGCTGAGTTATAGAAGAGGTACAAGGATGAGAAAGCAAGGGAGTACAAGGCGTGGAAGCATGGCTTGAGGATTCAACAACTCGGTTGCTACAAAATAGGAAGTGGGAGCTAGAATTGTGGAAACAAATTAACCCACTCTCCCTACACTTCCTCCACGTGCAAGACCAGCCCCAAGGCTGTTATTGGAGTAGCCTTCAAGTATTTGAAGACTATAAATAAGCTTGGAAGGTTTATTTGAAGACATGCCAATTATTTCACATTCACACCTTCGAAAAGCTTAGAGATAGAGTTCTTTGTTTGGTTCTTTTTAATCCTTTCTCCCTTGTAATTTCGCACTTGATTACTTTGGTATCAAGGTGTGTGAAGGCTAGGATAGGATTCCGTTCTTTATCTCTTGTTCCATAGAGCTTAAAATAGATATAGCTATAGGGAACTTTCGGCTTTGTAAATTCATTCATAGTGATTATAAAGTCTTGCCTAAGAGGCACTCTCAAGTTATATTTATATAACTTGAGAAAAACAATTTTGGTGTTTTTATTCCGCTGCAAACTCTTTTACAAAATTGTTTTATTTTCGAAGTGTGTGTGTGTGCCATCCCAAGTGCTATCGTTGGTGCTGTTATCACCTTGGATATCACTTGTGATTCAAGCCGTGACAATTTCAATTGGTATCGAGCCTCTCACTTGACGATACTAAGTGTTTGGTCCTCTTTATCATGGCTTTTGATCCTGCAAATCCAAACCAAAAACGTCTTCCTGTTTTAGATGGTTCGAATTATGCATATTGGAAAATTCGCCTTCGCTCGCATATCAAATCAATTGATCTTCGAGCATGGCGATCTATAGTTCATGGGTACTCTCTTCCACTCTTACCTCCTGATGAGGATGGTGATGTTCATGTTAAACCTGAAGGTGAGTGGACGAATGAAGAGATCACTCTAGCTAACTATAATGAGAAAGCTCTTAATGCTATCTTTGAGTGGGTTGACATGCATATTTTTAAACTTATTCAAAATTGTTCCACAGCTCAAGAAGCTTGGGATATTTTACAAAGGTTTTGTGAAGGTGATTCTAGTGTGCGTGAAAACAAACTCAGAGGTCTTGCTTGGCAAATTTGAAAGGTTGAGAATGGGTGAAAGTGATACCATTTCCTCTTATTTTGAAAAACTATTTGACATTGCTAATGAGTGTCAACTTTTAGGTGAACCTTTTACAAACAAACAATTGGTTTCAAAGGCTATTAGAACTCTCCTGAGCGTTTTAATATAAAAGTTTCATCTATAGAAGAGGCTCACAATCTTTCTACAATGGATATCAATTCCTTAATGAGCATTTTAAAAAATTTTGAGTCAAACCTTGCCGAGCAAAGTGAAGCTTCTAAGGGCAAGAGTGTTGCATTAAAAGTTCAATCCTCTAGTGGTTCAACTAATGAGGATGACGAAATTTTGAGGAATTAGGTGAAGATGCCGGTGTTGCCTTACTTACCAGAAATATAACTCAATGGTGAGAAAATTTAACAAAGAAAATGTGCAGGTAAAGGCTAAAGAGCAACAAGCCAAGGTGTACCATTCAATGCCCAAGAGGACATTTCCATCTACTCGGAAAGGTGGTCCCATAAGGAGAGCATCATCGGATCAATCCAGATCTGATCCAAAATACCTTGAAACAATCCAATGTCATGCTTGCTCTGGATGGGGTCATTACTCAAATGAGTGTGCTAACACTCTAAGGAAGATGGGAAAGAACCTATGGGTTTCTCTCGGTGACAATGAGGATGAGGAGACCAATCAATCTGAAGTTTCGGATCAAACGGCAATCTTGGTCACAAAGCTGTGACTCGGATTACATCGAGTGATACCCCAGGTGATATCCAAAATGGGATAGCACCTAAGATATCATCCAACGAGTATACGATTTAAATTTGATAAATGCTTTGTTTGTTTTGTGGGTTACGTTAACATGGATGCGGAGTTGTTCACAAGATGAGAAGGAGTTCGGCAAGGATGAACTCATTTGTGGTCTTAAGAACCTTTGCAAAGAATTGGTGGATGAATGGAAGAAAGAGAACAAGAAGGTGATCTCTCTGTCCAAAGAGGTTCAAGACCTAGCTGATGGCTTGACTAGATTGGAAGTTCAACTCACAAAGAAGGATGTGGAGGCTGGACAAAGTCAAGAGCAAACTTACTCTTGCCGAGACAACATTCAAGAAACTCAATACGAGTTCTACCAAGTTAGATGCAATTCTTGGGTTGTCCAAACCACTCAAGGCGGGTATGGGTTTTCAAGAGTCTTTAAATGCTATTACATCTACTTTGTCTAATACGAGAAGATAAGTTAATCTTTGTTAAAGAAAGAGATCGTGTTGAACAAATATCTTACGATAAATCTTCGACAAGGTAAAAATATGTAACTCTTTTGTTACTCTCTTGGACATTTGAAAAATGATTGCAAAACTCTCTTAAAGAAAGCAGTCCGATTCTGTGTGATACCTGAAGTGCTACCTAGCATGTCGGATATCACCTACGATCGAAGAAGAATTATCAAAGTAGGAAAGTATGGAAACCTAAGTCCAATTTGATATGTGATGTTGTATACTGTTGCTTTAAAAACTAATGTTGAAGGTTCATGGTATTTTGATAGTGGTTGTTCTCGTCATATAGTGGAACAAAAATATTTTTAAAGGAATATGAACCTATTCAAGGTGGTAGTGTAACATATGGTGGTGGTGGCAAAAGTAATATAGTAGGAAAAGGCGTATTAAATGTACCTGGATTTCCTGCCTTGAAAAATGTTTTGCATGTTGATGGACTAGTAACTAATTTAATTAGTATTAGCCAACTTTGTGATGACAACCTTGAAGTAAAATTCAATAAAAACACTTGTGAAGTCTTTGATTGTTCCAATAAGCGTGTTATGGTGGTACTAGGTCAAGTAATAAGCTGTTATCTTGTTGAGGATAAACAAGTGTGTCATTCTGCGAGGGTTGATGATGCTACCTTATGGCATCAAAAGTTGGGTCATGTCCATTTTCGTAACATTGTGAAACTCATTAATCTTTGAAGCTATAAGAGGTATACCTAGTCTGGACATTAGTACAAAAATCATATGTGAAGATTGTTTAAAAGGTAAACAAACACGTGCTACCCATAGTGCTACCCAACATAATGAGGAGTATTCTGGGACAACGCACTGTTTTCAATTAATGCATATGGATTTAATGGGTCCAGTTGAGGTAGACAGTTTAGGAGGTAAGAAATATACTTTTGTAATAGTTGATGATTTTTCTAGATTTACTTGGGTATATTTTTAAAAGAAAAATCGAAACTTTTGAAAAGTTTAAAGTCTTACATGCTAAAATCAAAAACATGTTTTCTGCTCTTATCATGCGAATAAGGTCGATCATGGAACGGAGTTTGATAATTCATTGTTCTTTACTTTTTGTGAATTAAAAGGAATTAAACATGAGTTTTCTGCTCCTAAAACACCTCAACAAAATGGGGTGGTGAAAGGAAAAATAGGACCTTACTTGAGATGGCACGTGTGATGTTGTTTTCAAAAAGAATTTCAAAAGATTTTGAAATTTGAGGCCATAAACACGGCTTGTCACACAGCCAATAGGGTTTTTCTAAGACCTGGTACTAGAATGACACCTTATGAAATTTTGAATGGTAGGATACCAAAGGTTCATTATTTTCATACATTTGGGTGTGTGTGTTATGTTCTAAATGATCGGGATTACTTAGCTAAATTTGACTCTAAAAGTGATAAGGCTATATTTCTTGGGTATGCTCGGGACGGTCGAGCATATAGGGTTTATAACCTTAGGTTAAAAACCATTCGGGAATCAATTAACGTTGTTTTTGATGATTTAGCAAGTGTTACGGTGATGGAGTACGGGAATCTCCATTAATATTCTTTGGAAGAACTGGAGAATCAAAATCAAGTAAGTGATACCCAGTGCTGGCCAAAGTGTTGCCACCGATGGGATAGCATCTCCGGTATCACCCAAGACCAATCCGGCAAGCGATAAGGATGAACAGTCGGATGATGATCATGTGCATGAAGACTTGAGAAGGGATCCACCGGCTAGGATCAAAAGAGACCATCCTTCCTCTCAAATTATTGGAGAAGCTAGTGAAGGGGTACAAACAAGGAACAAAGAACATTTTAGTGACCGTGAAATGGCAAGGTATGTGTGTATGTCCACCACATACCACAAGGTAAAATATTCTGTTTTGTTTCTTCTTTAGAACCCAAAAATATTTACGAAGCTTTAAAAGATAATTTTTGGATACAAGCCATGCAAGAGGAACTTGACCAATTTGCTCGTAATGAAGTTTGGTGTTTAGTACCACGTCCTAGTAATACAAATGTTATTGGTACTAAATGGATTTTCAAAAACAAATCGGATGAGCAAGGAAATATTGTTAGGAACAAAGCTCGTCTCGTAGCACAAGGTTACACCCAAATTGAAGGTGTTGACTTTGATGAGACCTTTGCTCCCGTTGCTAGAATAGAATCCATAAGACTCCTCTTGGCTATAGCTTGTTTTCTAAAAATTACTTTGTTTCAAATGGATGTTAAAGCCGCCTTTTTAAATGGTTATTTAAAAGAAGAAGTTTTTGTTGAACAACCAAAAGGATTTGAAGATCCTAATCTACCAAACCATGTATATAGACTTGATAAAGCTTTATATGGCTTGAAACAAGCTCCACGTGCATGGTATGGTCGCTTAACCTCTTTCTTACTTGAATATGGATTCACAAGAGGTGAAGCGGATAGGACCTTATTTATCCTAAGGCATGGCAAAGAAATAGTCATTGTTCAAATCTATGTTGATGACATAGTCTATGGCTCTACTTCTCAAACGTGTTTAAAAGATTTTGTAGAGGCTATGACATCAACATTTGAAATGAGCATGATTGGAGAGTTAACATTCTTTCTAGGCTTGCGGGTGAAACAATCAAATGAAGGAATATTCATTTCACAAAGCAAGTATGCAAAGAGCCTAGTAAAAAGATTTGGGTTGGAAGGAGCAAAAAGTTCAAAAATCCCCATGTGTTCTTCTCTCAAACTTGGTAGAGATCAAGTAGGTGAGGATGTTGATCCTACTCTTTATCGTTCAATGATAGGTAGCCTTCTCTATCTCACTTCTAGTCGTCCCGATATCATGTTCGGCGTGTGTGTTTGTGCACGTTATCAAGCCAATCCTAAAGTCTCTCACCTTAATTGTCAAAAAGATAATTAAATATGTTTCGGGAACAAGTGAATTAGGGATTTGGTTTAGTAAGGATACTAATACCAATTTGGTTGGCTTTAGTGACTCGGATTGGGCAGGGGATATGGATGATAGGAAGAGTACTAGTGGGGGGTGTTTTTACTTGGGCAACAATTTAGTCTCATGGTATAGTCGTAAACAAAATTGTGTTTCTCTCTCCACAGCTGAGTCTGAGTATGTGGCAGCTGGTAGTTGTTGTTCACAACTTATTTGGCTAAAACATATGTTAGATGACTATGGCCTAGAGAGTAATTCTTTGACTATGTCTTGTGATAACCTGAGTGCTATCAACATTTCAAAACCCAGTTCAACATTCCCGTACCAAACACATTGACATACGTCATCATTTTCTTAGAGATATGGTAGATAAAGGCCTAATTAATATTGATCATATTGATACTAAGTATCAACTGGCTGACATCTTTACCAAGGCCTTAGACCACGAGAGATTTTCTAGTTTGAAAAGATCTCTTGGTCTTTGTAATCTCTGAGTCTGTTCGTCTGTGCTACCCCAGGTGATGTTATCACTTAGGGTAACACTTGTATATTAGTATATCCTTTTCTCTTTTTCTTTGCTTATTTACTTAAAAAAAATATACTTTATTATTTGTTTATTTCTAGCTAGCTTAGTTCTAGCTGTGGCACATGCTGACCTTTTTGTTATGGTAGGTTATTATTTAGGTTAGCACGTCTGATATCATTCCCCTTCATATGCTTAAAGTGACAAAGTCACTAATATTTTCTTGTTGATAAATAAAAGACAAAGGCATTTATCCATACTATTCTCTCGAGCTCGGGGCACGGTGTTCGCTGCAACGATGTACTCTTGCCAATGAGAAGGTATGAGGTGATTTATGCTAAGTATTAGGGACATGGAGTTCGCTACTACAGTGTACCCTACTTGAAATGCATAG
Organism: Adenophora triphylla var. japonica; assembly: GCA_022495995.1. Taxonomy (NCBI): domain Eukaryota; kingdom Viridiplantae; phylum Streptophyta; class Magnoliopsida; order Asterales; family Campanulaceae; genus Adenophora; species Adenophora triphylla. The sequence goes on from JAFEMH010001180.1 coordinate 100,719, forward strand.
ATCACTTGGTCTCTACACTTGAAATATAACTTGAAGCACGGAGCTCGTTACTACGTTGCTTTCTTGTTTAAAGAAGTGTATTGAGACGTGTTTAACAAGCAATGTACTTAAAAAATTATATATAGGCATATAATGCCTAAAGTGCATGAAAAATGCTCAGCTTGTTATGCTTGAAATGCTTGAAAATGAAAATATTTATCAAGGGGTTTTATATCATATGTGTTATCCTACGTGTTACCATCATTGCCTTAACACATTAGTGTGTGCTATATTAGTTTTTTATTTTTTCGAAATATTGTTGATTAATTTCTCAAAATGCGAAAGTCTTTTTAATTAAAGAGTTTACGATTTTGAAAACGTCTTCAACAAGTTTCCTTTATTTTTGGTAAACTTAATTAAGTAACTAACCCTTATTTATTTAATTTGTGCATATAATGTTTTGGGCTTAGTTACAAATTATTTAGTTTACTTATTTTTTGTTTTTTACGTTTTTACTTAAAAAAAAAAAAAAAATTTATTTTATTTTTTAATGTTGCAACCGTGTTGTTTGTTTAATAAAGTTTTGAGGTTTTAAAAGGTGTGGTTAGGGTTTGTGTTAAAAATGAGTGGATAGGGATTAGTTTGAGAATAAATAGGGGTAGATTAGATAGGTTTTTAAATGTCTAATCAAATTAAAACTTTGTTCCCCATTTAATCTCCTCCTTCCTATTTTATCTCAACCTCCTCCGTCTCTCTCTCTATACGTTACCCTCTCCTCTCTCTAAAACCCCCTTCCAAAGTCTTCTTCTCTTCTCAACCTAGGTCAAAATACGTTCCAAAAATCCCTCAAATCTCCATGGCATCTCCATCCAATACCAATGCCGAACCATCTCACACGGACCAAATGGACATCTCACCTAGCATTGCTCCTTCCGTGGCATCTCGCGTGGCCATGGAAACTTCCCCAATGATCACTCCAAGCTCTTCTCCACCAACAATGGCGATTGTTCCTACCTCTGGCCCCATTACCTCATTTGATCAAGGCATTCCTAAGGTGACTCTCATCCCTACCGAGCCAAAAAGGAAGAGGAAAGCCCCAACCGCCAAGCCGTCTCCCCAAATCGCAAAAGGAGATCTTCCAACCGCATTAGATCAATCGGGTCCAAGGCAACTTCAAATACCTCCCTTGATCCAGTTGATGTCTCAGTAAAGCTCTATTGATGTGTCCTCACCCCATGTGAGTGATGAGAACTTTGAAGCAAACAAGGAAAAGGAGCCTTCTGTGGACTCATTTTGATGCTTGGGTAGATGGTGATGAAGAGGAGACTCTCTCGATTTTCGAAAAAGAAGGCCAAGGGCAAAGCGTGAGTGCTACCGGAAGTGCTAGCAAGAAGAGGATATCATCCGAGGTAACACTTGCCCCCTCTTCTGTTCCTAAACATTCCTCTAGTGATAATTCGGTGATGAGGTTACTCAAACCGAAGAGGATAAAGCTTTTCCAAAACCTTTTCTTACTTTGGAGTATTATAAAAAGGAAAATATGGAACTTTGGTTGAATAGTCTAAGTAAGAGGATTTTAAAAGAGAAGCACATTGATGAGGGTCGGTTGGAAAAGGAAGGAGTGGTTCGGTTTTTAAAGGACAGAATTTTATTAATGCTAATAATCATGCATCGCTTTTGTTGAGAGTGTTATTCGCAATTTCTTTGCCAATTTGCATGCTCATTTGGATGATGAAGGGTCTGGCTAAATATGGAAAAGTGTTTGTTAGGGAAGAGTCTATTCTTTTACTCCTTGCTGATTAACAAAGTTTTAGGCCTCCCTAATGTAGATGATGAGAGCATTAGGGTCAATAGAGATGAAATGGTAAAATTGCTCACTCACAACAAACTGCAGCCTTGGCCTTTGAAAGAGAAACTTCATGCTTCTAGATTATCTTCTCTCTATTCTCGTACTTCACAAACCGTGCATCTTCAATTGGCTTCCTACAACTAATGAACCTATTGTGACTTTGGAGCATGCGAATGTGTTGTATAGATTGGGTAAAAATTTAAGGATTAACTTTGGAAGATTAGTGTTTAAACACTTAGCTTCATGGGGTAGAAAAAAGGAAGTGAACATTAGCTTTTTCCCCTATCCTTCTCTAATCTTCAAAGTTTTGGTATTTCAATCCTTGCCCATTGAAGCCTCCGATGTTTTTACCACCGAACCGAGTACTATACCATTGATCAACAACCGAAAAGGGTAAAAGGTATACAAAAGATCTTCCTTGGAACAAATCGATGAAACAACCCCTGCTCCTCCCGAGTGCTATCTCACGTGATACCCCAAGTGCTTCCCAGTGTGTTGCCCCTCATACTTTTGCGAGGAACCGATGCCGCAAGTATTCAACAACATGATGAATCTATTGGGCAACTCTGGACCATCAATCCCAAAGGCTACGCTTCTCAACTTCCTGCACAAACAGTCAAGTGCAATAGGAGAACTTGCTGAGGGATGGGCTAAGCTTAAGCGGGTAACGGATGCTTTTATTGATGAAATTTCTTCCCAAACAGGGGAGGATCTGCTGCCGGAACTTCGAGCCGGTGCTACTGCAGTGCTACCACCAGTCTTGGCCCAAGTGATGGTGGAAGTGATAGGGAAGGAGATCGGGAGGAAGGAGAGGAAGAAGAGGAGTTTGAAGAAGAAGAAAGCCGAACCTTAAGGTTGATAAACCCGAAGGTTTATGTTGCCGCTATCATATGGGTGACTATTTTTGTGGTGGTCCTACAAACAATGTTTTTATTTTGGTGATGTGGTGGTTCCTTAAACAATTTACTTTTATTTTGTTTATATTTGCTAAAACACTTTAGTGGTTTGTTAAATAACTTAATCCTAGGATGTTTTTTTTTTGCTAATTTTGGATGATATTTTGCTACAATGGTTATGGTTTTTAATGGTTACTTAGTTTATTTCGAAAACTTTTTAAAGTTTGAAATAAATTAGTTTATTATGATAAATCATTGTTTAGGATTAGCTCCTTGATTAAGGGGAGTTAATTTTTGTGGAGATATTATTCTATGGTCTATGCTCTGTACATTTGTATATAGACTTATCCTACAGATGACAAAGACATTAAGTTTGGAAAGAAATATCCAACTAAGGGGAGATTGTTAGTGTAATCTGCAGTGATATCGTAGATGATTTCCCAAGTGATATCACGGATGATTTCTGGACTGAAAATTATATAGTTGTATATTTCTTGTTTGTTATTTAATGGACTAACGTGCTAATATGGTCATATAGTCTATGGTTTATGATTATATTTCGAGGGTGCAATAGCATCAAAGAAGGAGCTAGACACATGTGGAAATTGGAAGAAATGAATTAATACATTTTATGTATTAATTGTAATTTTGGCATTCAACAACAATATGTATGTGGACTTTGTCAAAGGTTGTTGCTGAGTTATAGAAGAGGTACAAGGATGAGAAAGCAAGGGAGTACAAGGCGTGGAAGCATGGCTTGAGGATTCAACAACTCGGTTGCTACAAAATAGGAAGTGGGAGCTAGAATTGTGGAAACAAATTAACCCACTCTCCCTACACTTCCTCCACGTGCAAGACCAGCCCCAAGGCTGTTATTGGAGTAGCCTTCAAGTATTTGAAGACTATAAATAAGCTTGGAAGGTTTATTTGAAGACATGCCAATTATTTCACATTCACACCTTCGAAAAGCTTAGAGATAGAGTTCTTTGTTTGGTTCTTTTTAATCCTTTCTCCCTTGTAATTTCGCACTTGATTACTTTGGTATCAAGGTGTGTGAAGGCTAGGATAGGATTCCGTTCTTTATCTCTTGTTCCATAGAGCTTAAAATAGATATAGCTATAGGGAACTTTCGGCTTTGTAAATTCATTCATAGTGATTATAAAGTCTTGCCTAAGAGGCACTCTCAAGTTATATTTATATAACTTGAGAAAAACAATTTTGGTGTTTTTATTCCGCTGCAAACTCTTTTACAAAATTGTTTTATTTTCGAAGTGTGTGTGTGTGCCATCCCAAGTGCTATCGTTGGTGCTGTTATCACCTTGGATATCACTTGTGATTCAAGCCGTGACAATTTCAATATCCATAAAGGCTATATTTGGCATGATCGGATTCATGATGGGAAGGATGATAAGTCAAGATGGAATTTGTCCCTCGAAAGAGAGATGTTTTGCTTGGGCCCCTCGATGAGTGATAATGATGAAAGTGTATGGCCGTACCCCAATATGATTGGAATTATCATTATACTCAAGGAATCGAGAAAGCATTGAACATAGACAAGTTGACAATGACCATGACTTGTGTTCAATATAACATCGTGAGACAAAGGGAGAAATGGAAGTACACCGTTGGAAACGTGAACTCTTACGTTACATTATTTGGGTAGACATAATGGCTTGCTAGAGTCCGCTTATGTCTTATGAGGTTCGATATGATCGAACTCATTGCCAACATAATGTAATCCTATTGGGTCACACACAACTAGAATGAATTGGTTAAACCGGAGGAAGAATGATTGAGAGTTTCAGTATCTGGCTATATATGTCACGCGACATATTAAGCCAATGGCTTAATATACCGCGCGACATAATAGGCCCGTACGCGGTTTGATGCACTGTCTCTCCTAATACGATTAGGAGAGGTATTCCTACTATTGTAGTATAAATACAAGGGTTCCGTCGGACCTAAAGGTCGCCCGAAATTTTTCAAGCAAAATTTATAATTAAATACTCTCAATATTCTTCAAGGTTTAGATCTAGCAATCATCAAGAAGTTGTTCTTGGATTCATTCAAAGGTGTGGATACCGAAAGAGGGTCTTCGCTCGTTCATCGATCAAGGCCTAGAGTTCAAGCAAGTTGAAGAACGAAGTTTGTGATTCGATATCACATAATCAAAATCGTTCGATAGCTCAAGACCGGAAAGCGTTTCAAGGTTGGTTTAATTCTATCTCATAGGAATTTAAATTAATTGTATAGAACGGATCCTAGGGCTTCTTGGGTTTTATGTTTTAATGCTTAATTCCGCCGCGCATGGACCCGTAAAACCCAACAAAGGGTATCGTGAGCCTCGGTTCGTATGATTAAGTTTGAATTAACATGCTAGATTTAAGATATAAATTGTTTATATGCTTATTGCATGTTTTGTATGCGATAGAATTTTTAATTATTTATGTGAAACAATGTGAAAATCGTTTTGAATATGCCGAATTAAATCAGAAAAGGATGTTTTACGTGATTTAATTACATGTAATCTGTATTGGTTCGAATCGAAATCCCGTTACTTGGGCCGCTTTAGTCGTGCGACATGATGAGCCATGAGGAATTCAGGTTATCGGCTGTTAGGTCGCGCGACATATCAAGCCTCGGCTGATGTTGTCACGCGACATAATAAGCCAAAACTGGCGTAATCGGTTTGTTCAATTTTTCGCTATTCTCGTGATTGTGTTTACAATCGATATGTTCATATGAAAACTGGATGTTATAAAATTGAGTTTATAATGCCATGCTAGATTGATTCATTGATATGCATGATTAATTGATTAAAATGTGATTTTAATAATTATTGCGATGCATGTTTTAATTGTTCTTACATGCTAAGAATTTTTTAATTAGATGTTTAGTTGAAACATGATATTTAGTTTCCTAATATGTTTAGATTTAGACATTGTAAATTTTGGATCTTATGATTGTTTATGGAAACAAGTCATAAATACGCAAAATTTAAAAGGAAACTGATTGTTTATAAAAGGTAGGGATTATGTTGCCTAATCGTAGTTGATTTCTAAATTATGCATGTCTAGGAGAGTTCGTCTAAGGAAGAGTTGGTACTTAAGAAGTCCTTGTGGCTCACCTATCTTCCCGGGAACTTACCTCGGTGCATGATTTTGACTATCTTTCTCGATATGCTTATAATCTACCTTTAAAGAACCTTCATTTAACTTTTAAGTTCTTTATGCCAATTCATGATTAAACACTTGAGACCATTCGGATAGTTTTGGGTAGGCTTGCCATAGCAAGGTGCTTTGATTCTATTCGAATGCGAGCAAGATGAGGAAATGGTGGTTCCTATAAGTTTAATATGAATGAACTTAATTGGGTTATCAAAATGGTTTTGGACCCAAGGCATAAGATGAGATTAAAATATGCCTAGACATATGATGTCTTGAATTGATCTCATAAAAGATCTAAGAGTCATATATGTGATATGATTGATGTTTTCTACCTAATTAATTTAATTTTGAGCGGTTTGCCATAGCAAACTTGAAATTGAATTAAAGTTGGATCTTAGCCCATTAAATGTATATTATGCTTATTTGCATTTGAAGGTGTATAATTTAGTGGGAGCATTTATTTAAATGCATTATACTTCTCATATAATATGTTTACTTATATGTGTTCATATTTTATGTATATCTTTTGTAGAATAAATGGCATCAAACAATAATCACTTTTCACTGCGATCTGTCCTTGAGAAGGAAAAGTTGGAAGAGAATGGTACAAACTATATGGATTGGATCTCGTAGTTTGAGAATTGTTCTCAAACAAGAGGAGAAAGCTGTACGTTCTCGATGAACCTATTCCACCCGAACCTGCCGCCAATGCCGCTAGGGCAATAAGGGAACAATATCTAAAGCACGAGCGTGACTCTACGTATGTTGGTTGTCTTATGCTCTCCGCCATGTGCAAGAACCTTCGTAAGGATCTTGAGCACTTGGGGACAGTCGAATTAAACAATCGGCTGATGGAAATGTTCCAAGTTCAAGCTAGGCAAGAAAGGTACAACACAGTTGCAGCCTTGACCTCATGCAAGATGAGTGAAGGACAAGCTGTTGGTCCCCATGCTCTCAAGTTAAAGGGCCACATTGAGCATCTTGAAAGGCTCGGTTTTCCAATTAGCCAAGAGTTGGCTACCGACATAATATTGAATTCATTACCTAAAAGTTTTAGTCATTTCATAATGCACTATAACATGGGTGGAATGAATAGAAACCTTTCCGAGCTAGTTCAAATGTTGACTACTGCGGAAACCAATATTATCGAGAAGAAAACCGATCAAGTGCTAATGGTTAACAAGGGGAAAGGGTTCAAGGGTAAAGGAAAAGCAAAGGTTGCTAATCCTAAGGCAAAGGTTGCCAAATCCAAAGAGGCTTCCAAGCCTAAAGAGGCTAAGCCTAAGTCCCAAGAGGACGCGATGCGCTTCCATTGCAATGAGATTGGACATTGGAGGAGAAACTGCGCAAAATACAAGGAAGCACTGAAGAAGAGCAAAGGAGTTGCTTCAACTTCAGGTATCTTTGTTATAGATATATTCCTATCTACTTCTAGTTCTTGGGTATTGGATACCGGATGTGGAACTCACATTTGTCTAAATGTGCAGGGTCTAAAGAACAGAAGGATGCTTAAGGAAGGCAAAGTAGACCTACGTGTGGGGAATGGAGCAAGAGTTGCTTTGCATTAGCCGTAGGAACTTATGAAGTTACTTTACCTAGTGGACTAATACTTGTTTTGAACAATTGTTATTACGTTCCGGCTTTAAGTAGGAATATTATTTCGATTTCACTTTGGATGATGAAGGTTTTAATTTTCTTATACGTGATAAGAAATTTTCTATTTACAAGAGTGATATGCATTATTATATCATTGTTTCATTCAATGGCCTTTATATTCTTGATGTTGAAAGTCAAGATAATGATATCTATAACATTAACAAGAAATCTAAACCCAATGATGTAAACCACACTTACTTATGGCATTGTCGTCTTGGCCATATAAACGAGAAACGCATTTCTAAACTCCACAAAGATGGATTTTTGGACTCACATGATTATGAATCATATGAGACATGCGAGTCTTGTTTACTTGGCAAGATGACCAAGGACCCATTTACCAAAACCGGTGAAAGGGCGGGCGACTTATTAGGACTCATACATACCGATGTATGTGGGCCTATGAGTAGCGATGCTAGGGGAGGATTTCGGTACTTCATAACATTCACTGATGATTATAGTAGATTTGGATATGTTTATCTAATGAAACATAAGAGTGAATCGTTTGAGATATTTCGAATATTTCAAAATGAGGTGCAAAATCAACTTGGCAAAACTATTAAGGTACTTCGATCCGATCGAGGTGGTGAATATTTGAGCCAAGAATTTGTGATCATCTTAAGAGTTGTGGAATCGTTTGAACTCTCTCCACCCTAACACCACAATGGAATGGTGTGTACGAAAGGAGGAATAGAACTTTGTTGGACATGGTTCGTTCTATGATGAGTCAAGTTGAACTTCCTTTATCCTTTTGGGGACATGCACTAGAAAGCTGCGCTTTCACTATAAACAGAGTTCCTACCAAATCGGTTCAAAAGACCCCATATGAGATGTGGTATGGAAGAAAACCTAGTTTGTCTTTCATGAAGATTTGGGGTTGCGATGCATATGTCAAGAAGTTAACTTCCGATAAGCTAGCACCTAAATCTGATAAATGTGTTTTCGTGGGTTATCCTAAGGAAACCAAAGGATACTATTTCTACAACCGAAACGAGAACAAAGTGTTTGTTGCTCGAAATGGTACTTTATTAGAAAAGGAGTTTCTTCGCAAAGGAACCAGTGGGAGTAAAATAGATCTCGAAGAAATTCGAGAACCCGAAAACAACATTGAACCAATGGTAGAAACAGAACCAAGTTCACAAACCGTTGTGGAACCGGTTCAAGATGCACAAGTTCTTCGCCGAAGTGGTAGGTCACGATCCGAACCCGAGAGATATGGATTTCTCGTTACGGAAAGTGATGAAGTGGAGTTAATCGAAAACGATGAACCCACTTGCTATCAAGAAGCGATATCCGCTCCTGATTCGGAAAAATGGCAAGAGGCCATGAAGTCCGAATTACAATCCATGGCTGATAATCAAGTTTGGAACTTGATTGATCCACCCGAAGGTGTAAAAACCATAGGGTGCAAATGGGTCTTCAAGAAGAAGACCGACATGGATGGGAAGGTGCACACCTATAAGGCTAGGCTAGTAGCTAAGGGATATAGGCAGATTCATGGCATAGACTATGATGAAACCTTTTCGCCTGTAGCTATGCTTAAGTCTATTAGAATTTTACTTGCCATAGCCGCATATTATAACTATGAGATATGTCAAATGGATGTCAAAACAGCTTTCCTTAATGGGAAGTTACTTGAGGATGTATACATGATACAACCTGAAGGTTTTGTCAGTCCAGAAAATTCTAACAAGGTGTGTAAGTTGCAGAAATCCATTTATGGATTAAAGCAAGCTTCTAGGAGTTGGAATCTACGTTTTGATGAAGCAATCAAGGAGTTTGGCTTTATCAAGAACGAAGATGAACTTTGTGTGTACAAGAAAATTAGTGGGAGCGTAGCACTCTTTTTAGTGTTGTATGTCGACGATATCTTACTCATTGGAAACGACGTTTCTGCACTACAGACTGTTAAGTCTTGGTTAGGGAAGTGTTTTTCAATGAAAGATATGGGCGAAGCCGCATATATCCTTGGTATCAAGATCTATAGAGATAGATCCAAGAGGATGATTGGTTTAAGTCAAAGTACTTACATTGACAAAGTCCTTAGAAGATTCCAAATGGAAAATTCTAAAAGAGGGAATTTGCCAATGTTGCATGGTATATCTCTTAGCAAGAATCAAAGTCCTAAGACTAATGATGAGCGAAAGAGAATGAATGGTATTCCATACGCTTCGGCAATTGGGTCTATCATGTATGCTATGTTATGTACTAGACCCGATGTCTCGTGTGCTCTAAGCATGACGAGTAGGTACCAATCGGATCCCGATGAACCACATTGGATAGCAGTCAAGAATATCCTTAAGTACTTACGAAGAACTAAGGATGCATTCTTGGTCTTTGGAGGAATGGAAGAAGATCTTGTAGTCAAAGGCTACACAGATGCTAGCTTCCAAACTGACAAAGATGATTTCAGATCGCAGTCTGGATTTTTGTTTACGCTTAATGGAGGAACTGTGAGTTGGAAAAGTTCCAAGCAAAGTACCGTCGCCGATTCTACAACCGAAGCCGAGTACATAGCGACATCCGATACGGCTAAGGAAGCGGTTTGGATCAAGAAGTTCATTAGTGATTTGGAAGTCGTTCCAAGCATCGAGACCCTATTGAACTTTACCGTGATAACAATGGTGCCATTTCACAAGCAAAGGAACCAAGATCACACCGAGAGATCCAAACACATACTTCGACGTTTCCACATTATCCGTGAGATATGTGAAAGGGAAGACGTTAAGATATGCGAGTAGACACCGATGACAACATGGCGGACCCACTAACTAAGGCTCTCTCGCAAGCTAAACATGATGGTCATGTTAGGTCCATGGGTATTCGATACATGGTAGATTGGGCCTAGTGCAAGTGGGAGACTCGTTGGTGTTATGCCCTAGGCCTATGATTCATAGACTTATGTGTTGACATTATTTATTATTATATGAGATGTTTATCATTTGATTATTATATGTTTTGTATATTTGTTAATAATAATCTGCGTCCCTAATTATTAAGAGAATAATTAGTATAATTGTCAATGGATAATCATGTGATGATTATATGCATAGAGATGCACATTGAAATTATGAGTACTTGTTAGAGAACAAGTAGTCGGACATGACCCGCATGAGATTTATGACATGGTCAAGTGTCATAAGTAAATCTCATAAGGTTACTTCATTTAGTCCCTAGACACGAGATTATCATGACCTTACATATGATGAAAAATCATGTTTGATTTTAGTCAAACGATATCTTAACACGATATCCATAAAGGCTATATTTGGCATGATCGGATTCATGATGGGAAGGATGATAAGTCAAGATGGAATTTGTCCCTCGAAAGAGAGATGTTTTGCTTGGGCCCCTCGATGAGTGATAATGATGAAAGTGTATGGCCGTACCCCAATATGATTGGAATTATCATTATACTCAAGGAATCGAGAAAGCATTGAACATAGACAAGTTGACAATGACCATGACTTGTGTTCAATATAACATCGTGAGACAAAGGGAGAAATGGAAGTACACCGTTGGAAACGTGAACTCTTACGTTACATTATTTGGGTAGACATAATGGCTTGCTAGAGTCCGCTTATGTCTTATGAGGTTCGATATGATCGAACTCATTGCCAACATAATGTAATCCTATTGGGTCACACACAACTAGAATGAATTGGTTAAACCGGAGGAAGAATGATTGAGAGTTTCAGTATCTGGCTATATATGTCACGCGACATATTAAGCCAATGGCTTAATATACCGCGCGACATAATAGTTCCGTACGCGGTTTGACGGCTGTCTCTCCTAATACGATTAGGAGAGGTATTCCTACTATTGTAGTATAAATACAAGGGTTACGTCGGACCTAAAAGGTCACGAAATTTTTCAAGCAAAATTTATAATTAAATACTCTCAATATTCTTCAAGGTTTAGATCTAGCAATCATCAAGAAGTTGTTCTTGGATTCATTCAAAGGTGTGGATACCGAAAGAGGGTCTTCGCTCGTTCATCGATCAAGGCCTAGAGTTCAAGCAAGTTGAAGAACAAAGTTTGTGATTCGATATCACATAATCAAAATCGTTCGATAGCTCAAGACCGGAAAGCGTTTCAAGGTTGGTTTAATTCTATCTCATAGGAATTTAAATTAATTGTATAGAACGGATCCTAGGGCTTCTTGGTTTTTATGTTTTAATGCTTAATTCCGCTGCGCATGGACCCGTAAAACCCAACAACATACTTGATCCCACCAGGGCAATAGCAAAGAGATATTGGTCCCTTAATATAAGAATGGGAACGGGGTGACCTAGGAGGTCAAACGACCAATCTTACTAGGAATGTGCCAAATAAAAGGGGTGACCAGTATGGTCAGATAGTTAGACGTTTATGAAAAGCTATCTTACCACGGAGGAAAGACGAAGAAAGAGGGGTGACCATTGCGGTCAGATGGCTATACCTTTGCGAAAAGCTTACGCACCATTGAGGAATGAGGAAAGAAAAAAGGTTACCAAAGTGGTCGGATGGCTGAACCTTTACGAAAGGCTACCTACGTATCCCGGAGGAATCAAGCCTTGGTCGTAGTTCAAGCATCACTAGATAGTTAGGAACGATGTCTAGGATCCTTGAAGTGTTGACAATTAATGGAGGTTGTTACCTGGTTGACAATTAATGGAGGTTATCACCTGAGGAAGCTAAAGCTTACGTCACTATCGAGTAGATAGAGGCAGCTATAGCTGGAAAACTTGAGCATACTTCTCAATTTGTGATAGAGGTAGCTAAAGTTGGATTTTTTGACAATTAGGAAACTGTCACCTGGCGTTATCTCGTTATAACGGAAGTAACGGAGGCGCTTTTTGGGAGAAAATGTTATCATTAGCAATTGGCACGTTACTTGAGCCTAAGGGTGATTTTTTTTTGGAAACATGGTAGGGACTGGGTCTGGATGTACATATGGAACGTGTTTGGAAATTGTTTAAGACGGGTTTCAAGCAGGTGGGGTCATATTACTTGGGTGCGGACTGAACTGCTGTTGTTGCTGAGATGTTGTCAACATGGACTGGAATTCCCTCTTGGGCTGAGACTGGGTTTAAAACTCGGATCTCGATGAATGTTCCTTTCTCACACTCTGGCATTTGAATCTGATGCTGACAGGCTCTTACAACCAAAGACTAAAGCAGATGTCGAAGTGACCAAACCTCTTTTTTAGGGATGGATGCGACTTATTGGAGCCCCGGTCTGAGGAAAAACTTTCTGCAAAGCCCCATGAAAGATCCTTTCACTGGCAAAGCCCCGGTTGGATGAACTGAGTAGGCGAAGTCTTAGGTTTTGAAGAAGTGACTTAGTGAAGCCCCAATCTGATGACCTAGCAAAAATCCCAATATGATTGGTACTACGGAAGTGATCCTGAGGTTGATCTGAACAAAACTGAATCCGTCTAGGGACCTAGTGAAGAACCCGATGCGAACCCCAAAAATGGCTAAAGAAGCCCCAGTTTAAGGGAATGCTTTGACAAAGTCCCAACCTTGAAGAGTTTCAAGGCAGCCCTAATGCGAATTGTAGCAGAAGAGGGAAAACCTATCCTTCTCTTTTTTTTTTATTTAGTCAATCAGTCAACCTTAAGAAGATGTGAAAGAAAAGATTCTCAGAAATACATGCAGGGGCATATTTTTCGAAAGGTGGGAATAGATCCCGATTTTGTGTTATTCCGATGGTCTTATTCGATGTAGGCACAAAACTCCCTTTGGGTTTGACTCTTTTGGGAGAGTACAAGCGTAGAGAGGTTTATAAAAGTGTATGGAAGCCCCTGCTGACAGAAAATTAGTGTTTAGCACTATTTTTCCTAAGATGTAGAAAAGGAAGACTTGTCAAGACAATCTGAAAACTTGTTTTATTTATAATGATCACAAGATTGCTTAAAACCCTTTATTGATGTTCGGGTTATTCAACCATTAATCTTGATATGAAAAAACATTCTTATTAATCATGAGGAGAAAGTCAACCAATGTCGCGGATCAAGGTTGGCTGGGTGTGAAAGAAAGGTTTTGTGTATAGGGAGGTCATTGATGAGACCGGGTTTTCTGGAATCTGACTGTGTCTATGGGAGAGGTCATTTGATGAGACCGGGTTTTCGGGAATTTGGATGTGTTTATGAGAAAGGTCATTTGATGAGACCGAATTCTCTGGGATTTGAATGTGCTTATTACCGGACCATTTCTGGTTGCCTACGTTCCCCTCATTGTGAGGAGCTCAGGTCGCCGTAGTTCGGCTTCGGCCGGACTGTGTCTGACTTTGGGAAATGAGATTTGTGGTTCCTTTAGTGAAAAGGCTCGGATGAGAAGATTGGATGATGAGGCGTGGGCCTCGGGATGATTCCTTGACCAAGTCATTTTGGACGGTTGCTTCTGATTTTCATCTTTCATTGGGGGAGAAAGGATTTGCACGTGCCTAAAGGCTTATGAAATGCTTCTGCCTTTGCTTCGACCGCCCCATTGTTATCGGCAACATCTATTCTTCGAGCTTTGATTTTTTTTTTGTCTGTCAAGCTTTTGATTGGTGACGCTGGGTCCTTGGCCTCATCATTTTTTTTTATTTTCTTTTATGTGCAACCCTGTTTTTTGCCTAGACTGTCCCTTTACAAGGTTTTTAGCCTAGCTGGGCATTACTCTTTTTGCACTAAGATTTTTTTTCTTTATTTTCTGAAGCACTTGAGGGCCAAGGCGAGCCTCTGCTTGAATTTTTCTTGACATCCTTAAGGTCGAAGGCAGGCTCCTAGGTTGTTGTCGACACGGAGTCAATCTTTCAAAGCTGAGTGGCCTCTTGCTGTCCCTTGATGTTGCCGCCGTCGTTGACTTGGTCAACGTGATGGTGAGGACATGGTTTGGGAAGTGTATGGCTTGATGAAGGCTTTTGTGAGGTAAGGAAAGTGTATGGGGAAGGCATTAGTTGACTTTCTCACACTGATTAATCAGAACGTTAAATTATTTCAAGAGATTATTTGTTGAGCAATGCAAATGATCATATAAAATAAAACCATTTCATTAAATGTAATGTAGGTGTGCAAATAATGTCTTAAGTCTAGCAAGAAAAGAAGAAGACTCTTTTATAGAAAATTAAAGATTAATTACAATGTCCGTGGAGGAATTGATTGAAAGAGAAAAGTACTAGAACCTACGAAGGTTTACTGAGAGACTATATTTTTTTCTTAGTCTTACTTAAGGATAAGTAGACCCTAGTCTAGCTACTCTTATTTGGTTGGTGCCCGGGGAGCTTGAGCATTCCTTCGTAGATCAGCCATTGAATTTCTTTCTTCAGATCCAAACACTTGTCTGTCACGTGACCATAATGCTTGTGGTACTCACAGAATTTGGTCCTGTCAACTTTACGTGGGTTTTTCGGCTTATAATTCTCGAGAGGTGTGAGAAGGCCTCATTTCACCAAATCATCAAAAGCTTTGCTCATGGGCATCCCAAAATCATCAAGCTGACGTTTCTGACCTTGCACTTCTTGAATCGACCTCTTACCTTAACTTTCTATTTTTGGCCCATGGAGGTTCTCGAGCTTCCCATCTTCTATCAATTTCTAGATCCAATACCTCAAATAGCTGCAATCATCAGTGTCGTCCCCAGGGTATTGATGGAAAAGACAATGCTTAGACTCATCCAACTGAACGTTGGGGTTCTTGGGCTTCCAATTCTCCAGTGCCTTTATCAGCTTTTCCTTCATTAGTTCTTCCAGAATCTTGCTTAAAGGCATCTCCGCATTGTCAAAATGAAGGGAGCGGAGTTTTTGGGAGACATTGTTCTTCTCAAGACTTGGATTTCCATTGTCCAATTGGTTCCATTGTTGGATTTGGCTGAAGGAAGCTGCGAAACTCTTTCCTTTGTGAGGGACTGGTGCTGAGCCAGGTACGGTTGCTTTTTGGTACTGGTGGCATTGAGTTATACTTGGTGGAATCAATTCCTTGCCTGGTTCGACATCTTGGATCAAGGGAGTATTGATGAGGTCAAGCTTTTCTTGCATCTGTTTCACTTGTTCCATCAATATTGCCACATGGGGGTCAACGGGGACTCTCGAGTTACTGGAAATCGCAACAGGACTTGTATCGGCAGAGGGAACCATAGTAGCAGACTGATGAAACTGACGGCTGAATTCATTAAGTCCGGTAGGTGACAGCTGAAAACTTGAATCATCCTTTGGCAACTCGTGATTGCATTCAGGTGGGTAAAGTGGCTTCAGAACATAGCCACATAGCTCGAACTAATTATGTGAAGCTGTAGTATAGATTGGCAGGTATTGCTGAAACTGGGGAACAGGCGGGGTGAAGCCCAATCCGTTCTGAGGAGCTGAGGGCAATGGAGCCCTGATGAGCTGGGATGTTGGAAAGGACTGAGGAGGAGTGGTCCTTGGCAAGGGATTGCATGTGGATGGGGGAAGGTATTGGCTGTAGGATGGAAGGTTTTGGTTATAGGATGAAGGGACTGAAATCACTGTTTCTGAAGTCTCATATTCGACCACTACCAGAGAACCGTTCGACTCAACTGTTACCTGAATTCCATGACGACGGAGTACGTCGATAAGTATGGCTTGCTGTTCCTCATAAACCTTATGGGCATTTTCCAAAGCTAGGACTAACTCTTCCTTCCTAACCATCTGATTTCCTGCACCCTCACCGCTTTCTGTCAAATCTGCCATTCTGACTCAAAACTGACGATTTAGCCGAACTGTTTGAACCTAAGGTTTTCTGCACTGAAAAGCCGCTGACCAAGTATTCTTGCCCACTTCTTTCTCGCTGCGGGAAAGGGACAGGCAAGGTTTAAACTCGGGGATAAGGTAAGGTTTAGACTCGAAGGTAGGTAAGATTTAGACTCGGAGGTAAGTGTTTAGGCTAAAGGCTCAAGTAACATGCCCTTATCGCTTAAGTTTTACTCAAAATACATTTTCTCCTAATCCTAATTGATCGGAAAAGATGAGACCTTGTAAGGTCAAGATTGAAATTTGGAGATCGGACCGAGGAGGTCGCGATTAGGGATTTGACCATGAAAGGTCGAGATGGGATAATAGGAGATCGGACCGAGGAGGTCTCGATTAGGGATTTGACCATGAAAGGTTGAGATAGAAAAATCGGAAATCGGACCGAGGAGGTCTCGATTAGGGATATCAGAGATAGGAAAATCGAAAATCGGACCGAGGAGGTCTCGATTAGGGATTTGACCATGAAAAGGTTGAGACAGGAAAATCAGAAATCGGACCGAGGAGGTCTCCATTAGGGATATCAGAGATAGGACCACGCAATTATGATTCCGTTAATTGTTCAAGTTTACTTAAAAAAAATGTCTTTTATTTATTCCTATTTGGTTGGAAAAGGGGGTTTGCCCTTCTTTTTCGCAACTACTCTAGATCCTGGATCAGTGGGTTCCGTCACTACGTCTATAAGCCCCTCGTATTCCACCTGTATTTCGACCTCCCAGGGTGGACAGCCCCGGGCGAGGGTCTTATAGGGCACGCGGATCCCACCGACCGAGAGAGAAGAACGCTCCTAACGGGTCTAGCGGGTCATAGGAACTTTTAACGCACGAGCGATGCGAATTATAGTCAAGGCAATACCGGGAAAGTCTCGTCTTTCAGCCTTGATAGAATTTCGGCAGAATTTCGCTTGCGCGATTGACGTTTTGACTTTTCGGTAATGTCCGAGAAAATAATAGTCATGGGTCGGGCGGTAAAAGCCGGATGACACAGTGTCACATTGAACTTCGTTGCATACGCCGTGCGTGAGTCAAAATCGAAGTCAATGCCGGGTCAAGATCTTGCCAATTTTTCCTTGTCGGAATTTTGGCAGAGCTTCGCTTGAGCGAAAGATCTTTGGATTTTTTTGGCAAAGACTCGGTCTCAACTCTTATGTATTCCGTGCAGGTCAAGGTCAAAGTCAATGTCGGAGTCAAGATTCTACCAATTTTTCCTTGTCGGAATTTCGACAGAGTTTCGCTTGAGCGAAGGACCTTGACTTCCGTTATGGACTAAGGCTTGACCTTTACGGGGATATGCAACTGGGCTATATGACACGGACTAGACCAAAAACCAACCAAAAGTCACGGTTTTTTGAAACGTGTGACACGGACTGTGCATTGGTCGACATTGGCTGCCATGGGGAGTTTGGGATGATTCCGTGCGCGCCCGGGAGCATCGTAAGGCTGTCCGTGACTGCAGCTGATAAACCATCCCGGGTTTAAAGGGACGTGCGTGCAAAGTGTACAGGATATATAAGGTGCGCGTAGTGTGCGGTCTCCTAAAAATGTTCATTTTTGAGTTAAAACAGAGATTTTCATAAATGTGTTTTAAAGAAATGATTTTTGGGACGGGGGAAAATGCAACAGTTAAGCACGTAAATTTTCTGAGAGCCCCAGTCAGTCTTGGAACTGAATAGCCCCAAGCTGCCAAGGCTGCCCAGATTAATCCTCATGATTTTTCCCGGTGGAATTGCCACCGAGGCCGTCCGGTCGAGAATCCAAGGAGGATTGAGCCGTACGACCGCATGGATCAATTTTCCAGGTTCCACTCCTTTGCTATTTCGGGTTGTTTCCCATTCAAAGTATGCACAAATCCCAAGATGCAAATGATGCAATGCAAGGCAAAGAAAGCAAGCAAAATAAACGGAATCCGAGATGGGAGTCTAACCCGCTCAAAGGGAAAAACTTTCTTTTATTTTATTTTTTTCGAAAAGGGATACCGGTACGTGGGATTGTTAAACCACCGTTTATCCCAAGCCCGGGTTAGTGGAGTGTACGGGAAGGTTAAGTGGTTTCCACCTATATACCGAATCGATTTTTTTGTTTTGAAAATAAAAGCTTTTCTCCTTTGGGATGTCCCAAACAGTCGCCAAACCGTGAATGTGGTGCCCAAATTTTTGTTGGATTCACGCGAGTTTGAAGACATCCGAGTTATTTGAAAAACGGAGTCGCCACGCCATTTTGATTTCCTCAAAACTTTGAAAAAAAGGATTTAGGGTTCGGAGGTTAAGTTACCCCTTGGGAAGAACGGATCGTCGTTCACCCAAGGTGTCTTGCCGGAGCAAGTCTCCCAAGATTCCGTTTATCATGCTTGCTTGCGTGCTTTCTTGTGTGCATGTGTTTGAATAAAAGGGGAGGGAATGTCCCAAGTTGTCTTCCGGACGTACAAACCATTTATAGGTTGTCGCTCGGGATTCCTTGGAATTTTATGTATTTGGGATTATGTTCCCGTCCTCATCTTATGACTTGTGATCATCGCATTTTAACCTCGGGACCCTCGACTTGCGTGATCGAGAGAATGACTCTCTTTTATAGTCAAAGATGAGGTTCTTTAGGAAGGAGGGTCCTTAGCCCATCAATCCTACGCCTTAAGACGATCGAGCTCGTATAGAGGCTTCATGCTCGTCTTAAGCGATAATCGGAGATATAGGGTTCAAGGTTATCCCTTTCTAAAGAAATCGTGAACCTTTAATGGAAGGAACGATGTAAAGATAGGATCTTTTACACCGGTCCGTTCCAAGGTTGCTAATGGGGAAAGGGGAATGCATGATGAAAAATGACACTTTAATGAAAAGATGACATTTTTGGGTTTGCAAATGATGCTTTTTTGATTGAAAGACATGATCTTTATGCAAGTGATGCATAAAGATAGGATTTTTATGCAAGTGATGCATGAAAAAGGGTTTTGAATGCAAAGGATGCATTTTATTGAAAAGATTGGATTTTTATATGCAAATGATGCATAAAGATGACATTTTTATTGTAAAAATGGGGGTTTTAGGTGCAAAGGATGCACCTTTATGAAAAAGACTACATTTTTATGACAAAGTGATGTCTTAATGCATGCAAAAGGATAGGGGATGATAAAGATATGATCTTTAACTATGAATGCCAAGTCCCAAGCAAGATAATGACAATATATGAATGCAATGAGCAATTTAAATCACATAGAGCAATTAAAATGCAAGGTTAAGGGCGTGCGAGGTTACCAATGGCTTCCTTTGTTTCTTCGGACGGAGCTAGGAGGAGAGGTTGGTCTTGGGTCTTCAAGGAGGAGGGAGATGACTTCTTTAGCTTCTTCTTCACCTTCTTGAGCCTTCACCAATATTCTTTACGTCTTGGGAGTGACTGATTGTGGGTGTATTGTTTTTGGGGTGGTAATGTTGTGTGTTGAAATGGGTAGAGGAGGCCTCTATTTATAGGTAATCTGGATAAAGCTAATGAAGCCGTGCGGCTAAGAGCAGCGAGCTAATGCAGCCGTGCGGGCTTATCTGAATGACTCAAAGATTCTAGAACCATGCAAGGTGGCAAATTCTAGAACCCTCCTTCCTAATTAAGAAAAACGTGTTTCTTAATTAGGAAGGATCCCCTTCAGCCCTTATTTAATAAAAAACAGTTCCGGAATGTTTCCGGAACGCTGGGAAGGTCTGGGGAATTACCGGAAAACTTACCGAAATTGTCGGAAAAATTAACCGGAAGGCATGAGCCAGATTTGGGTACTTACAATAGGGTATAGTGTATAGGGTATAGGGAATAGGGTATAGTGTATAGGGTATATGGTATAGTGTATAGGGTATAGTGTATAGGGTATGGTGTATAGGGTATAGGGTATAGGGTATAGGGCATAGGGCATAGGGTAAAGGGTATAGTATATAGGATATAGTGTATAGGGTATAGTGTATAGTGTATAGTGTATATGGTATAGTATATAGTGTATAGTGTATAGTGTATAGGGTATAGGGTATAGGGTAGTGTATAGGGTATAGTATATTGGGTATAGTGTATAGGGTATAGGGTATAGTGTATAGTGTATAGGTTATAGGGTATAGGGTATAGTGTATAGGGTATAGGGTATAGGGTATAGGGTTTAGTGTATAGGGTATAGTGTATAGGGTATAGTGTATAGTGTATAGTGTATAGGGTATCGGGTATAGGGTATAGTGTATAGGGTATAGTATATAGTGTATAGTGTATAGGGTATAGGATATAGTGTATAGGGTATAGTGTATAGGGTATAATATATAGGGTATAGGGTATAGGGTATAGGGTATAGTGTATAGGGTATATGGTATAGGGTATAGTGTATAGGGTATAGGGTATAGTGTATAGGGTATAGTGTATAGGGTATAGTGTATAGGGTATAGTATATAGGGTATAGTGTATAGGGTATAGTGTATAGTGTATAGGGTATCGGGTATAGTATATAGTGTATAGTGTATAGCGTATAGGGTATAGTGTATAGGGTATAGTATATAGGGTATAGTGTGTAGGGTATAGGGTATAGTGTATAGGGTATATGGTATAGTGTATAGGGTATAGTATATAGGGTATAGTCAATAATATTTATTGACTCATATTTATTTTTTTGAGAGTAATTTAAATTAATTTTCATGTTTTATATAATTATAAAGAATGATATTTATTAAATTAAAATTAATAAATATTTATGTGTCATTTATTTTTTCAAAAATAATATTTATTGACTCATATTTATTTTTTAGAGTAATTTAAAATAATTTTTATGTTTTATATAATTATAAAGAATGATATTTATTAAATTAAAATTAATAAATATTTATGATTTATTTATTTTTTCAAAAATAATATTTATTGACTCATATTTAATTTTTTTAGAGTAATTTAAAATAATTTTCATGTTTTATATAATTATACAGAATGATATTTATTAATTAGAATTAATAAATATTTATTTATTATAGCTGCGGAAATTTCCGTCGCTGAGGTTTATTAAACCAGCGGCGGAAATTTCCGACGGTGGTACATGCCACGTCATCGATCCATGTGAACGTAATTCTCAGCGTCGGATTAGCAGCAACGGAATATTTCGTCGCTGAGGGTAATTATAAATTAAAATTTTTGGCCTAAATTCATTACAGTCTCTGAAAACTCTCTCTCTCTTCCCGCTTTCACTCTCTTCCCCACCGCCCACCGCGACCGTCGAGCTCTCTCTACCGCCGTCCCTCTCTCCTCTTCATCTTCATCTTCTTCCTTGTTCATCTCCCTCCTCCATAACCACCGCCCTATCCTCCCACCACCTCCTCCTTTAATTCCGACCACATAAACACCACCCTCTACTCCCCAAAACACCAATTCGGCCCTACCTACCCAAAACCCACGACATTGAACCCACCTACCCGAATTGAACCTATACACCATCTTCTCCATCAATTTCGGTCCTACTCCCAACCTTTCCATCCCTCAATTCCGACACTCTGGCGAAGGACGAGAAGCCGGTGATTGTTAGGGTTAAGCGAAAAGCTTCCCAGTCTCCTCTCGAAGCTATCTATTAACAGTTCTTCCTCCAAAGGTATGTGTGAATTAAGATCTCTCTCAGTTTTCTTGAAATGGTGAACTGTGTTTTTTATTTGGAATAATTTCTTTGTTTCTCTTATAGTTTCTCAAATTGTTCTTTTATTCAATTCAAATATTGATTGCTTCTGATTTTGATCTCTCAATAAATTGCTTTTTTTTTCTTTCTTTTCCCAAAGTAAGAATCTTTCTGGATTTGGTGAACTGTGTTTTTTAGTTTAAATGGTGAACTGTGTTTTTTATTTGGAATAATACGCTACCTTAAATGGTCGTTAGCCCTTAAAGATTTAGAAAATGTTATGTACAGTTCTCTTAATTTTGTAAGCTACAATATCTGGCTTCTCTTTGTAAAGATAGGGTGACAATTTCACATGCTTCTTTGAGTTCCCTAACAACAGGCTGTTATGTGTGTTTTTTTTTGTATGTGTTTACGCATTTAGTGTTTTTAGGCTCAGGTCCAAAGATTGTTAACTGAAATAGTGAAAGTGATGATAAAATAAACATGTGTTTGGATAGCAAACATATGATAATGACAAAGGGGGAAAAAGAATTACATCATGTAACTGTAGCGTTTGGTTTTAGCAAAATCTAATTCTCTGATGCACATGATTTTAGATTTAGAAAGGTGCGATATAGGTGGAAGCTGGTATCCAGTTGAATTGGTATAATTCATTACTGATGGGCAGCATATCAAATTTCTGTTTTCATTTTTCTTTTCGACTTTTTAGCTTTTTTTTAAGGGTACGCTTGCTTCTGTAATAATAGCAGTAAGCCTTGATCTTTTACTTTCTCAAGCATGACATATGGTGCTTAAGTGGATCACAATGGTTTGCTTGGATTTTTCAGGTAATGATTGCATTAGGGTTATTGTGAATTTTAATTAGTGACATGAATTTGGGCTACTAGGATACTGTGTTGGAGTTCTTATATTGGGAATATTAGCTTATGACTTTCTGTTCCATATTAGTTATGAACTGATTCTTTGATGTTGTAGAGAAACCAATACAGAATACATATTAGGGCATTAAAGGAAAAGCATCTGAAGTCAAATACATTTTTAAAATTTTTGTAAATCCATTTATATGAAACAAACTAGGATACAGTTTCTGAATATACGTGTTGCGTAAATAAGTAAACCAACATTTAAGGTGTAGTACCTGAAATCATAAAATGTGCTTTGAGAACCATAACTAAGAATAAAGAGTATCTATGAAAATCACAAAAATAATTGATAAAGAGCTAAAGAAAAAACGAATAATGCGTAATCTAAATGGTGGTAATAATCAATTTAGTTATACCGAATCAGAAAAGACAAAAAGAAAACGATATGTTAGTAATATTAACGAATAGAAGAAAACATATGCCACTATAAAGAAAACGATAAATAACCGTACTCATAATCAAATATGTAACATGTTATATTTAGTAAACATAACATGTTACATATTCAACTGCACACTACCTTAGTGGTTCTAGATCCCATTTTGGGGCGATTGACGGCATCGCGGACGGTGATGTATATCGCCTACGTTTGAGCGCCTGATATCAATCCTGGCACCCTAGATGCACCTTAGGGTATTGTGGTTGGTGGTTAACATCTTAAAATATAAATAAGATGAGAGCTCACTTTCACGCCTATCAAAATCCGTCCATCTTTGATCAAGAAAGATAGAGCAAATAAGTTCTCTCTTGTTTGAGAAAGGATTTTACGTTTAATAAGAGTTTTTCCGGTTTCACGTTCCTCTTCTCTCTAAGGATCTCAAACATCACAGCCATGTTTGTGACATTGCTCGTTTTACTCTTCACCGGTAGTTATACGGTCACAAGTAAAAACAAGGTAACAAGATAACACCGCCGAAGAGAAAACAGAATCTTTCCTCCAATTTTTAAATCTTCACCTTCCATTTACTCAAGCTCGTGATTGCATCTTCCTCATGAGCTTGAAAGGCAGCTGATGTTGCCCTCAATCTCACTATTTCTTCGCATGTTTTATCACCCATGCGAAGCAACCGTGAGATTGAGGGCAACACCGCCAGCTTTCAAGCCTGGCGAGGAAGATTCTCGCAATCGTGGATCTTGAGTAAATGGAAGGTGGAGATTGAAAAAATTGGAGGAAAGATCTGTTTTCTCTTCACTGGTGTTCTACTATTACCTTGTTTTTACTTGTGACCATATAACACCAAAGGAAGAGTAAAACAAATGCACCGTCACAAACTTGGTCAGTTATGTTTGAGATCCTTAGAGAGGAGGACAAAGTGAAAAACCTGAAAAATTCTTATTAAACAGGAAAATCCTTTGCTCAAACAAATGAGAACTTGTTTGCTGCTCTTTTCTTGGTCTAAGATGAGATAGGGTTTTGATAGTTGTGGATGAGAACGACTCTCATTTTGTTTATAAATGTTAATTTAATTCATCATTGTAAAATTATATATTTTACAACAAAGAATTAAATATTAATATTTAAAATTATTCACAATAGTAATAATTTAGGTTTATCTAATTTTCAAGTCTTTTAAAGTCAAAGGGGGAGGAAGGGGGTGAATGTCTCAATAATGTAACATATTCATTGTAAAATTATATATTTTACAACAAAGAATTAAATATTAATATTTAAAATTATTCACAACAGTAATAATTTAGGTTTATCTAATTTTTAAGACTTTTAAAGTCAAAGGGGGAGGAAGGGGGGTGAATGTCTCAATAATGTAACATATTCATTGTAAAATTATATATTTTACAACAAATAATTAAATATTAATATTTAAAATTATTCACAATAGTAATAATTTCGGTTTATCTAATTTTCAAGTCTTTTAAAGTCAAAGGGGGAGGAAGGGGGTGAATGTCTCAATAATGTAACATATTCAACTGCACACTACCTTAGTGGTTTTAGATCCCATTTTGGGGCGATTGACGGCATCGCGGACGGTGATTATGTCGCCTACGTTTGAGCGCCTGATATCAATCCTGGCACCCTAGATGCACCTTAGGGTATTGTGGTTGGTGGTTAACATCTTAAAATATAAATAAGATGAGAGCATTTCTCACCCACAGTTATCAAAATACGTCCATCTTTGATCAAGAAAGATAGAGCAAATAAGTTCTCTACTGTTTGAGCAAAGGATTTTCTGTTTAATAAGAGTTTTTCCAGTTTCACTGTCCTCTTCTCTCTAAGGATCTCAAACATCACAGCCATGTTTGTGACAAAGGTCGTTTTATTTCTTCACCGTGTTATACGGTCACAAGTAAAAACAAGGTAACAAAGATAACACCGTGAAGAGAAAACAGACTTTCCTCCAATTTTTCAATCTTCACATTCCATTTACTCAAGCTCATGAGGAAGATTACGCAATCAGATCTTCCTTAAATAAATGGAAGGTGAAGATTGAAAAATTGGAGGACTTGTTTGCTCTGTCTTATGTTTGAGATCCTTAGAGAGGAGGACAAAGGAAACCGAAAATTCTTATTAAACAGAAAATCCTTTGCTCAAACAGTCGAGAACTTGTTTGCTCTGTCTTTCTTGGTCTAAGATGAGATGGGGTTTTGATAGTTGTGGATGAGAACGACTCTCATTTTGTTTATAAATGTTAATTTACTTCATCATTGTAAAATTATATATTTTACAACAAAGAATTAAATATTAATATTTAAAATTATTCACAATAGTAATAATTTAGGTCTATCCAAAAGCCGAAATTTCTTTATTTTCGATTATAAAGCAAGTAGACAAAGTGATATTTGCATTTCATATAATCGTGCATTTCGGGATGGGATAGGTTATCAAACAGGCACTTAAAGGACAGAGTAGGTGGTTAGGTAGGGACACCATTATCCTTTAGTTTAGTTTGAACTAGAGCTCAAGATTTGTTGATACTAAGAAGCCAACCCCAATTCTAAACCTAATTTTAAATATTAACAATTTACAATTATTCACAATATTAATAGGTAAAAAATCCCAAGCTGACCCCAATTTAAGGCAGCATGGAGCATTACAATGGAGAAATGGTTTCCCGAGAGTATCAATTTCAACAAGACATTCTTGAACTCTCGCGCTTTCACCAAAAACAACACCGGAAACTTATTGACAGGAGGTATAGCATGCTATGCATCTGGTCTCTAAAAGATTGGAAGATTGATTGGGATCTGCTCCGAGCTGCTTCGTGCTTTTGGGATTCGGAGCGACATGTGTTAACCCTATCGTACAACTATCTGATGCCAACGATGGAGGATTTTCGAGCACCGATCGGTGTGGGGCCGAGCCGAGGACCGTGGCATTTCCTCGAGACAGACGATCGGCTGAGCAACTATCTGAATTCTTGGGATTATCAGCAGACTGGGTATCGGGCATTGTCGTTGACGATAGATTCATAGACTTGACTCATATAGCCAGATTGAGTCGGACCAGCCCCGAACTGTTTGATCTATCCACTTCCTTAGATATATTCATGTTGCTCATTCTGTCTGCGCACTACTTCTGCGGCTACATCGGAGTGTGTCCAGCTACGCTGTTAGAGATCATCAGGCAGCTGAGAGGTGTTCAAGGAGTTGACATCCGGCATATTCAACTCTGGACAGGAGTGATGGACATCATTCCACCGTTGCTAGCGGAGACATACCACGGCATTGATAGATTAGCCGGAGGATCCGAGTACGTAGGTTCGAGCGGCCCAGATTACTATCATTGTGGCCGTATGAGAGATTGCGCTTGATCTCGCCACTTTGCGGAGGGGCGACGGCATTACCTTGGGTGACTGGACAGCGTAGGATATTGAGGAATGCCGCTACTGAGAGTTGGCATAGGAGGTTAGCCTTGGCCCGATATGAGACCGCAAACCTGTACTATTGGATTCCGGCATGGGGATTGCAGACTATGAGAGATATTCAGGACGGGTCAGTGATTGTCCGACTTTTGGGACTACATGTATCATCCTTTTGCATTCCATCTCTAGTGAGCAGACAGTACGGATACCCGCAGCAGACCATTCGGACTTTGAGAGAGCAGTTGACGACTAATACAATGCCGATGATTATGACTGAGCCTCAGACTACACATTTCTTTGGCAGAGTATTTCTAGAGGGCTTTCTTCCTATACAACCACTACTCCGTCAGACTAGAGGTAGCACATTTCTGACCATCGAGTATCTGATATGGTACGAGGAGCAGCAAGGTCCTGTACAGCTGATGATAGAGGCCCGACGCCAAGAGTATTTTGGGGCAGACTATTCTTCAAGTCGGACATTAAGAGACATAGAGGCCAAGAGCAACCTTGATAAAATCATTGGCAACATTGCAGCAGATTATGAGAGACGGGAGCTTCGGAGAGCTGCTTTGAGAAATGATCCCGAAGTGATAGCTCGCAGGGAGGCCTTGAGGCAGGAAAGAGCAAGATCGAGAGCTACCAGATCGATTGATCCACCGGCTCACACGATACCTGAGCCAGGACAAGGTCAGACTGACTTTTTTGACATACCTAGACCAAAGACCTCCCGGGGACCGAGGCAGAGGAAGAGTAGAGATTCGAGTTCGGGAGCGGGAACGAGTTCCTAGACACTTTAAGAAGACCTGTTAATATATTGTTAAATATGAGTTAGAAGCTTTATATTTATTTTAAGAAGATCTGTGTTGCTTTTAAGTTTGTAATTCAAATTTAGGGAATGATAATACGTTAATTACTTCTAAACTGTTAATATATTATGAAATCCAATAATTATTAACATCCCAATTTTGTTTCTTCCGTCGATTAAATTGAGTGTACGTATAATATATGGATTGCAATGCAGGAGTGATGTCTGTTAACGATGATCATAGTTGGATGTACAAGCAGAAGTTGCCGAATCATTGCAGTATCAATCCTGAGTTTATAAGAGGGTTGATGGAGTTTATTGAATTTGCTCAATCAAATAAAACCAGTCACATGGATAAAGATGGTAAGATTAGGTGTCCATGCACCATCTGTTGTAATGTCAAGTATCTAAGCTTGATCGATACTCAGAAACATCTTTTGCGTAACGGGTTTGAAGTTGGGTACAAACGGTGGACTCGTCATGGTGAGCTGAGGTTGCGCACAAATGTTGCGAATAATCCCCCCGGGAATATTCATGTACCTCCCGAACCCGAACCTATTATTCAGGACAATGAAGAACCACCTTTGAATATGGAAGATATAGTTAGGAATGCAGCCGATCCATCCTTCGATTGGTCGAGAGAACCAAGAAGAAGAACCAACCCCTGCAGCCCAAGAAATTTATTGATGCTATGGACTCGCAAAAGAGAAGGTCTATCCAGGTTGCGAGATCGGTGTGTTGGAGGCCTGTGGCCGAGCTCCTTAACATAAAGGCCGATTGCAATATTAGCCAGCCGCTTATAATCGTATCATGAAAGCAATTAAGCGGATGTTGCCGAAAGAGAATAAGATGGTTACAAACTTTTATGAGACAAAGAAGTTGGTTGGGCAGATTGGGCTATGTTATGAAAAGATTGATGCGTGTAAGAATGACTGCATGCTATTCTACAAGGAAGATTCACAGAAGACAGAGTGTTCAATTTGCGGACAAAGTAGATATAAGCCAAATCGGAGGGGGAGTTCAAAACACAAGAAAAACAGACCACATAAGCAGTTGTGTTACATGCCGTTGATTCCAAGACTGCAACGCCTCTACGCGTCTAAATCTACTGTAGAGGCAATGCGTTGGCATAAGGAAAGTTTGCGTGAAGAGGGTGTGTTGATTCATCCCAGTGATGGGGAGGCATGTAAACACTTTGATGAGACTTATCCTGACTTTAAGGCCTCGAAGCAAGAAATATACGGTTATGCATCCGCTCACGATGGTTTCAATCCGTTTGGTCCTGGGGCAAAATCTTACTCTTGTTGGCCGGTTATAGCCACTGTCTACAATCTTCCGCCTTGGTTGTGTATGAGTGATCCCTACATGTTCTTGTCGTTATTCATCCCCGGTCCAAACAGCCCTGGGAGGAACATTGACGTCTATCTCCGACCTTTGATGGATGAATTGAAGCAGCTTTGGGAGGATGGGGTCGAAACGTGAGATGCTTTCAAGCGAGAGAATTTCAGCATGAAGGCTGCGTTGATGTGGACAGTTAATGACTTCCCTGCATATGGGATGTTATCGGGTTGGAGCACCCACGGGAAGTTAGCCTGTCCATATTGTATGAGTGACACAAAGTCTTTCACGCTCACGCACTCTGGAAAACCATGTTGGTTCGATTGCCATAGACAATTTCTTCCGGAGGACCACCCATTCAGGACCCAGAAGAATGCGTTTAAAAAGAATAAGATTGACCATGATGAGGCCCCGATTCGTTTAAGTGGTGACACGGTCTATGAGAAGGTATCTACATTGCCCGATCCTCGGTGGGGGAAAAAGATTTCGAAGACCAAAATACAAGGGTTTGGGACTACCCATAACTGGATCAAGAGGAGTATATTTTGGGAGCTGCCATACTGGAAAACAAATCTCATTCGACATAAACTTGACGTGATGTACATTGAGAAGAATGTATTCGATAATGTTTTTAACACGTTGATGGATTTCAAGAGAACACTAAAGACAATGAAAAAGCTCGAAAGGACCTTAAGGAAATCTGTAAGCAGCCGGCCTTAGACTTGGTATACATCAATGGTAAACCAGTTAGACCGATGGCTCAATACGTGCTTACAAAGGAAAATAAGCTCCTCCTCCTGAAATGGCTCAATGATTTAAGGCTTCCAGATGGTTACGCGTCTAACATTGGTAACTGTGTCAATGTAGAGGAGGGGAAAGTGCAGGGTTTGAAGAGTCACGATTGCCACGTTTTGCTGGATAGGCTACTTCCGATTGCTCTCAGGGGTCTCTTGCCTGACAATATCTGGGTGGCGTTAACAGAGTTAAGTGAGTTTTTCCGAGCGTTAACATCGACCACACTGCATGTTGATCACATGAAAAAGCTTGAGGAGAGCATCGTAGTAACTTTGTGCAAACTTGAGAAGATATTTCCTCCTTCATTCTTTGATTCTATGGAGCATTTACCGGTTTACTTGGCATACGAAGCTAGAGTCGGTGGTCCAGTTCAATACAGATGGATGTATCCATTTGAGAGGTAATTGAATTTATTCTATTTCTAAGTAATTTGAGCGTTAACAATATACCTTCTTTAACATTATTTATGTTTTAATCCACGAATGACTTTTAGGTATCTAGGCCAATTGAAAAGGAAGATGAGCAATAGGGCCATGGTCGAGGCCTCAATTTCAGAGGCTGTTATTATAGATGAGATTGTTGCCTTTGTCGGAACATATTTTCCTCCTGAAGTTGATACGATATTGACTAGGGTTGGCCGCAATTACGATGGTGGTTGTCCGTCTAAGGGAAACATCTCTATATTTTCATCCCCTGGTCGGTTTCTCGGCAAACAGGTTGGTAGGCGTACGTTAACCGCTAAAGAGTTTGCCGCGGTCGAAACGTATGTTCTTCTTAACTGTGACGAGGTTGGGGAATATATCAAGTAAGTCATTGATGTTATGTTTACGCCTCGTCTATTAAATTATGCATGTTTAATTACCTGCATATGAAATGCCTTGTTTAACCCTATTGCAGAATGTTTGAAGATTTAGCTCAGGATTTATCTCCAGAACTCATCGCAACTAGGACAGAAAGAGAATTTCCAAACTGGCTAAGAAAATATGTAAATATTTCGTTTCATTCAAATTTATTCTATACAATTTTTTAAACATTCAATCTTAAAATTGTATTAAATTGGTTACATATTGTCTTATAGATAGCTGAACATCCGGGTGATGCCAAAGCTGCGAGGTTAAGACATTTAGCATCAACTCCGTACTTGAACGTTAATTTATACAACGGTTATTTCGTGAATGGCTATGTGTTTCATACCAAAGCTTATGGGGGCTCTAAATTAACGTGGAATAGCGGTGTGAAGCTTAAAGGAAACCTTGATTATTATGGCGTCCTGAAAGAAGTAGTCGAGGTGGAGTATTTGGGTAGAAACAGTGTTGTCTTGTTCAATTGTGATTGGCGAGATGCTGTGCGAGGTGTTAAGAAGCATGCCATATTTGACCTCATCGATGTAAAGGACTCGTCCAGACATAATGGCGACAACGTCTTCATCTTAGCATCTCAAGCACAACAGGTATACATGACTCCCTACCCTCGTCCGCGACCCGACGGTTGGTGGGCTGTCTGGATGACCAAGGCTAGGAGCATGATTGATAACCTACCCTCGTCGACAACTACAGAGTCGTCATTAGAAACACCCTATCAAGAGGATGAAATGCCAGTGCCACCTAACGTTTCATCAGCTAATCATCCATTAGATGATGTCACTCATATTCCTCAAAATGTTGATGAACCCGAGGAGGATATCTTACCAGTGAATTTTCCAACTCCTCCGCCTCGTTCAGGTCATCTCGCGCACATTGATATTGCTGAATCAGAGGAAGAGGAAGAGGAAGAGGAAGAGGAAGAGGAAGAGGAAGAGGAACCAGAGTTTGATTCATCAGAGTCCGAAGACGAAGATTAAGAACTCGAGTTTTATAGTAATTCAGAGTCCAGTGATGATGATGGGGACGAAGATTAATAATAGTTTAAAGTTTTATATGTATTGTGAATGCTTTAGATTATTAGAACTTTAAAGTTTTATATGTATTGTGAATGCTTTAGATTATTAATAGTTTAAAGTTTTATATGTATTGTGAATGCTTTAGATTATTAGAACTTTAAAGTTTTATATGTATTGTGAATGCTTTAGATTATTATTAATAGTTTAAAGTTTTACATGTATTGTGAATGCTTTAGATTATTAGAACTTTAAAGTTTTATATGTATTGTGAATGCTTTAGATTATTAATAGTTTAAAGTTTTATATGTATTGTGAATGCTTTAGATTATTAGAACTTTAAAGTTTTATATGTATTGTGAATGCTTTATATTATTAATAGTTTAAAGTTTTATATGTATTGTGAATGCTTTAGATTATTAGAACTTTAAAGTTTTATATGTATTGTGAATATATTGTTTCCTATTGTTAAAGTTGTATATTTTAATATTTTTACTGTAATACAGATATGAGTTCTAGTAAAAATGGTAGGAAGAGTAAGCCCATCTACACATCTATTACTGGGACGCAACCGTCCCGATCCAGTACTGATCATGATGCCGATGTCGACCCTACCCGCAGTAGTACTAGCTCCACCTCCACCTTTGGGGCCGATACACACCCTGCTATCGATTCTGAGGGGAGGATATTTGTCGAGATATCGCCACATTATGACCAGTAAGTAACTCTTCATTAATTTGATATAAGTTGGTTCCTTTTTGTTTTATATATAATTTATTATTTAAGTTAAAATGTTATTGCATAAATATACTTGGCAGGTTTGTAGGTGGATATCCTACCCCAGGGACTAAGATCGGCAAGTATTGGCGGTCTCGGCTCATGGATCAGTATTGGCCCAACTGGAAAAAATTGCCAGCGGCGCAGAAGGAGGATGCGTGGGACGAGTTTAAGGTAATGTGTTAATGGTTTTTATTTAAAACTTAAATGTTAGTTTGTTATTAAAATGTTATAATTAATAATGATTATACTCTTTTAGTTTTGTAATGTTATCATTATATGTTGTAGGGAAAATATTGTTGGGCGCCGGAAGTCGACGAGGCGACGGCTAGATTTGTTTTTGTTGCACAGGCTCATAAGCTATTTAAGGATCATATTGGTAACATGTTTATCTATCCTTAATTAGTTTAATTAACAATGATTATACTCTTTTAATTTGATAATGTCATCATTATATGTTTACGAGATATTCATACTTTTTATAGGTAACATGAAGAGACTATGTTATACTAATCGGCTCAAGGATAAACAACAGCCCTTGAAACCTACTTGGATGACCGAGGACGTGTTTCGTCAATTTTGCGAATATTGGGGGTCGGATGAGGCGAAGGCTATAGCCGAACAGGCTAAGGCAAATAGAGCAGGCTCCTCGGGGTCGGCGGTGAAGCATACCATGGGGACGCTCACGGTCGGCGAGCATCACTACCGCATGGTATGTATGTTAGTTTAAATGTAGTAGTGTATGCATGCTTTTAAATAGGTTTATGTACGTATGTTAGCTGGGAGCCATGTTGATGCTATGAAATCCATGGTTTTAGTGTAAATGTAGTGTATGCATGCTTTTAAATCAGTTTAAATGTTGTATTTATACAATTTCAAAGTAATAATCTTGCTTATTTTATTTATAGGAAAGGAAGCATGGCCAGAATATCAGTTTTGTGGATGTTTACGCTAGCACCCATCTTCGGAATCCTACAGCGCCCGATCAACCTCCGCAATGGGTTGACGATCGCTCTGCTAATGCCTTTGTAAGTAAACTATCATTAAATGACTTGATTTTGAATATGTAAATTTATTTATGCCCCTTACATTGTGTATATGATTATAATTGTTTGTTTTATTTTGACAGAGTTCATATCAAGCCGCCGTTGTTCCCGAAGGAACGCCTCCCGACCAGCCCGTTCCCTTCGTGCCTGATGTTTGGCGCTCGGTCACCTCTGAGGGACATCCAAGGAGAGGAGCCCGAGTGTTAGGGATGGGAGATTACGGGCGGCAATGCCCGTCGACGTTGACCAGCCGTCGGCCAAATGTTGTCCCGACCACGTTTCATGATCCGAGGGTCGACACTCTGCAGGCTGAGTTGGATGAGGAGAGACGCGAGCGGGCAAAGCTTGCGGAGGCTTTGGCGGCTCAGGCGCAGATGCAGCAGGAGAATGATCGGCGTCATGCAGAGACTCAAAGACAATTGGCGCTGTTGATGGCTCGTTATATGGACCAGGACCAGGGTAATTCCCGGCCTCCCCCGAGTTGATTACAGACTATTTAAGACTTGTTTGTACTATTTTATACTTGTTTGTAAACATTTGAGATATTTGGTACCTGCGGGAGCCCCTCCCCCTATCCCTCCCTCCCCCCCACCTCCCCCCTCCCCCTTCTCCCCCCTCTCCCCCTCCCGATTTGGTACGGTGATATTTAGTCTTTAGTTTGGTACGCTGATATTTGATTTTTAGTTTTTATAGTTTTAGTTTTATAAATTGAATTGTTATATCAGGTACAAAAAATTTTGGTTTATTGATATTTTAAATTATTTTTTTTTAATTTATTTCAGAATCAGCGACGGAAATTTCCGTCGCTGAAATTAATTTATTTCAATTAATTATTTTAACAGTGACGGAAATTTCCGCCGCTATATCAATTAATTTTAATTTAATTTTTGATTTTAGCAGCGGAAATTTTCGTCGCTGTAATAAAAATTAATTAAAATAAATTAATTTCAGCGGCGGAAATTATCGTCGCTGAAATTATTTTATTTTAATTAATTTTTATTCCAGCGACGGAAATTTCCGCCGCTATCTCGTTTAATTTTAATTTAATTTTTGATTTCAGCGACAGAAATTTCCGTCGCTGTAATAAAAATTAAATTAAAATTAAATAATTTCAGTGGCGGAAATTTCCGTCGCTGAAATTATTTAATTTTAATTTAATTTTTATTACAGCAACGAAAATTTCCGCCGCTGAAATTAATTTAAATCAAAAAATACCGGCGGAAATTGACCCGTCGGAGCACTGCGACGGGCTGGTAGCGGCGGATCACCGACGAAATTTTTCCGCCGGTGTTTATTTTTAGCGACGAAAATTGAATTTTAGCGACGGAAATTTCCATCGCTAAACCACCTTTTTCTGGTAGTGAGGAAACACTGAAAAAATGAACACCAACAGCTTCACCTCCTTCTGTTGAAAAACAAAACACCCATTGTCCTGAGGTCAAGGAAACTGCAAAAAAAACGTCCACCTTCACCTCATAACTCCCCTAAACCACAGTCAAAGGTAAATACACCTGCAACAAGATCAAAAAGGAAGGAGATTGAATCCCCTGAACTACAGCCAAAGGTAAATACACTTGTAACCAGATCAAAAAGGAGGGAGATTGAATTCCCTGAAGCACAAGAACAAGTACTTACACCTGTAACCAGATCAAAAAGGATGAAGACCATAAGTACCCAGTCTAGATCCCCTGAATTACAACAACCTATAACCAGTCCAAAAAATAAGAAGACTGCACCTGTAGCTAGAAGAAAGAAAAATAAAACTGAAACTTCACCATCTAAAAAAACCTTCACCAAAATCCAAATCACCAAAACCGAAGAAAAAATCACCAGCAGATAACAGAAGACTAAATCACAAAGAAGTTTCAAAAGCATCTAAAGATTTGTCTTAGATCCCAAATTATCGTTCAAATGTTCACGCTATTTGGTCGATAATGAAGGAGATACATATCAAGCCAGCCCATTTGAATAAGTTGAAGAAAACACCTTTCTACAAATTTTTAAACGCAATTTTTTCAAATCTGAATGTTACACATCATAAGATGAATTCAACAATAGAGGAGATAATAATGTGTTATGATCCGAATGATAAGAAATTCAAGCTTGGAGAGGTTTTTTTTGATGTAACACCTACAAATGTAACAACAATTTTTGGAGTAGTGAGTGGGAAGGAGGAAATGGATTTGAAGAATTTAAGGAGAGATTTTCTTTCATTTGATTTGGTGAAGAGACACTTTCCAAACCGTTCTAGCGTAGTGACTATGAAGTTATTGAAAGAAACGTTGAGAGGAATTGTTATGAGTAATGAAGGAGTAGATGTTGAGGATGTTGCAAAACTGCTTGTTCTGATAGCAATGGGATCGTTGTTTTTTGCATCAAAGATAGAACATATATCATAATTTTTATTATGTTGATGATTTCAAGAAGATGAAGACATATGATTGGACAAGAGCAATTGTTGAGAAACTCAAGCAATCGTTAAAAGAAAAGCATTCAACACCCTTCTTGTTATAGGCTGTGTATCGCTTTTACCTGTAAGTACAATCTTTGTTTATTTAAAGTTCTTTTTTATTAAATATATGTATAATTATACAATTTTTTTAGCATTGGTTTAATGAGCACACGACGATCTTCAAACCAAAAATGGGCTTGCTTCCAAGGTTTATGAAGTGGGATATCTCAAAGAAAATAAAAGATATCAATCAACAGTTTGCTAAATTGGGAAAAGATGAGGTATGAACCCTTTATTAATATTAATGTTAATCTTTAGTTCTCATACTTTAGTAGTTATTTTGTATATAATGTCTTATATATTACATATAATACCATATAAGTCCTATGAATTAATACACTTCTTGTTGTCTCATAAATGTATTATGACACATCTGTTATTAGACATATAAGACCTAGACATATAGGTCTTATGATAGAGTAATAAGACATAATAAAAGAATCTCATGTTTCACAATCACATTATAAATACTTTTTTATGTTTAAATATTATTTATAAGACATTGTAAATTGTCTTATAATTAAGATATAAGATCTATAAATGGGATTAGAAAAAATCATAAGACCATATATAGGTATTATACAAGAGATATAAGACAATATTTATAACTTGTTGTATTTGGTTTTTAGGTCTTATATAGTAACTATAAAACCAATAAAATTTGATATTTTAAAAAAGTTTTCTTTTGAATATAGGTTAATTGTTGGGGAGCTTGTGTTAACAAATGAGAAAAAGGTTATGTTAAGAAATGATGATCACATATTCACACCTACCACAAAATATAATGCCGATGAATCATTTAAGGAAGTGGTAGGTGATGTTGTTAAGAATGTAGATGAGGGATGTCGAAGGAAAGGATGATTTGTTGAAGGAGAGAGAAATTGAATTTTATTTTTGAAGAAGAAGTAAGAAAAAATGTTGAGATGTCTGAGTTGGGAAGTGAAAATAAAAAACTGAATGCAAGAATTGATGAAGAAACAAGAAAGAATGTTGAGTTGAATGATTTGATAAGTGAAAAAGAAAAGTCGATCAAGGAAAGGGATGATTTGTTGGCTAGAAAAGTTGATTTTGAAAACAAAAATGATCAAGCAATTGAACAGAGTCATGTTTTCTTGTCATCAGAGAGAGAGAGAGAGAGAGAGAGAGAGAGAGAGATATTGAGAAGCAACTGAAGGAGGTTGAAGAACAAATACTTGCTAGGGACATAGAAATGACAGCAAAGGAGGATGAAATTGAGAAGATGAAAGCTGCCCATAATAATAGCATTGCAATGTTTGAAAAAATAGTTGCATATCTTAAAAGTTAAATTGAAAGAATTAATAATAATAAAAAAGATTATGAGGAGACACTTTTGCGATTGCTAGAGCGGTTTGCTGAGAAAGTACAAGAGTACAAGCGGAAAATTAATGAGGAGAAATTTGCAGCAAAAAGGGAAAAGAGAACAAGCTGAAGGTGAATGAGGAGAACAAAAAGAAGATGAAATGAAAAAGGGAAAGTAGCTGAAAATTGGATCAGTGGAAAAGGGGTGAAGGAAAGAGTTGAAAAGAGAAAGGTAGCAAAAGAAGATTCTGAAAACAGAAGAAGATTGTTTAGAAAGTCAATATTGAAGAGATTACAGAAAAAGCTATTGACGAAAAGTCTGATGTACTGCCACCATTTCTAGAAAAAGAAACTGAAACAACAAATGCAATTGATCAAATGAGCAAAGCTATGTATAAAGAGTTGTTTGGTCATGCAATAAGTAGTAAGTAACGCTTACTTTATTCTTATAATAAATACTTAAAATTGTAAAAATTTCTCATATGTTTTTTTTACAGTGATTCCATATGGCATAATGAAACTAATCATGTTTGCATTAATATTCTATGGGAACTGGAATATGACAAGATGATAGAATCTACTGTATTTTACATTTTTTTGTTTAATTATATAGATTCTTAAATCAACATTTATATGCTTGATATTTAAAAAAAAATTAATGACATTATATTTTTTGATTGATAGGTATTGGATGCATATCTTTCGATTTTGAAAGAAAGACATGACAATAGCCCTAACACTTCTGGTAGTCAGAAATTAATAGTTGGGTACTTGACAAGTTTTTCAATGGTAAGTATTATTGACTCTAGATTATTTTTAAATTCTTTTTGTTAGACTTTATTAACATTTAAAATTTATTCATATCCAGAATTTTTTGAGAACAAAAAGAACAGTGATGATTTGACAATAATTGTTGACAAGGTCCTATTGAAGTTGGTAAAAGAAGAGGCCAAATATATTCTTATGCCAGTACACATAGAAGCAAACAAGAATCCTAATGCTAGGACAGTTGATCATTGGACATTGCTCATCTTGGATACGGAAACTGGGGAGTACTCATTTTATAATTCAATTCATCCGAGAACATGGAAAGACAACTATATTATTAATGGCAGAAAAATGGTAAGTTCTAAAAAGCTCTTAATTTTCTACAAATTTCCAAAATATATTTGACTGATTGTTCTATTTTCTTTTCTTGATTCAGTTTGATTATGCAAAAATGTATTATCCGGCAGGCAAAGACAAAGATTTGCATGAAAAAGAAATTGAAAATCCAAAATTCAACAAGGTTAAGTGAACTCCACAACAAAGATATGGAAGTCTTGATTGTGGAATTCATGTCTTGATGGTTGCCCAAGATATCTTCGAGAAAGGGGTAGTGAGCAAATGTTATGATGACGGTGATGCCTCTACGTACATGGAAAAGATGTTTCATGACCTCTTGAACCATAAAAATACTGTATATCGTATTTAGTTTGGTTGTTTAAAGAGTAGGATGTGGTGTTCAAACAGTAGGATTTTGTTATGTATTTTGCTTATTCTTTTTTAATGTATGATGCAATATATAAGAATTAGAAGGTGTTCTATGGGACATAAGAATAGATAAAAAGCAAGTAGAATAGTTTTTATACAAGTTTTTGTGGTCTTATAATTAACATATAAGACATATCTCTGAACATTAACTATGTTTTAAAAAGTATTATAAGTAACATATAAGACATATAATTGTTATTATTTTGAGACTATTAATATCATATATGTAACACATAAGACATATAAGTATAAAAAAAATAAAATGGAAGAGTTTTTAAATCCTCTTTTGTGGTATTATAATTAACATATAAGACATATCTGAACATTGGAATTATTAACTGTGTTTTAAAAAGATTTATAAGTAACATATAAGACCTATATGTCGGAACAAAATGATCCATCAAACCATGAATCATCTCATAACTAGATTAAGAAGAGAAGAAGATGAAGACGGAAGCTTGTACCTTGTGATTCCATGATTATGTTCTTAGTCTTGTTCTTGAGTAGAAGGAGGAAGTATGAAAATAGTCTTCAAAATAGGGAAGAGTAGATCTTCTTGATGATAAATGCCTCCTTTATGCTCAGATTATAGAGAGAGTATATCAAGTAAAATGTAGTGTTTTCTAGGCTGATGGAAAGCCTCTATATATAGGAAAACAATGGCACCTCATCAAGGGACTACACCCTTTCACTTAAGTTGATGGTGAGAAGTTACCATTATGCCCATCATTTAATGGAACTTTCACCTAATGGAATTCTATATATTTAGTCACTTTAATATTAATAAATGATTTATAACACATGGAAGTAATGATACATATTATATTAATCCATGTTCTTACAATCTCCCACTTGGATTAATAATATGTATCTTCTACCAAATAAATTCCTTAATCATTTATAACATGAATGACAACCCTTATGTGCACATTTATTGTCATCCAATATAATCTCGTCCATTAGTCTTATAAGTATAAGGACTAAAGGGGCAGTCGTTGTAATTGATTCGCAACTAAACCCACATTAATCACATATATATATCCAACTAAATGACATAGATTAAGTATAGATATGTAGCATGGAATATTAATGAATATATATGAAGAATGCATATATATATTCTCCAACTAGTCCTACTTAACCAAATGAGATCAAGTAAAATTAACACAAAGAAAATAGAAAACAACACAAACTCCCACTGATTTAAGCATTATCAAAAGTCATTACACCCATATGAGCAGTATGCTCGTGAAACATCAAAAGAGATAACGCTTTATAAATGGATCCAATAACATGGAGTTTGATCCTATAAGTTGTATATCTATTTGTTCATTTTATACTTATTTCTCTTCAATAAGAGACATAACCATATGATGTCTTTCGACATCTTTGCATCCAGTAAAACAGAATCGGAATACCTAATGATCTCAAAATGATCCGATTTTATATACATAAGCATGTAGTTCAATGTTTTATAGGTACTTCATCATTCTTTTGGATGCGACTTAATGTTCTTCTTTCCGAATTGTTTTGGTATAGACCAAGCATCCCAATAATAAATGCAAGGTCTGGACGAGTACAGACTTGCGCATACATTAAGCTTCCTACTGCCGGTGCATAAGGGATATTTTCCATATACTTGGATTCAAAATTAATTTTAGGACATTACTTTAAACTGAATTTATCTCCTTTAGAGACAGGGGTGTCATGTGGTTTACAATTTTCCATGCTAAACCTTTGTAATACCTTCTCTATATAGCTCTTTTGAGATAATCCCAAAATAACTCGTGAACGATCACGATGAATTTGGATTCCCAATACAAAAGATGCCTCACCAAGATCTTTCATCTCAAATTTGTTTGAGAGAAATTTCTTAGTTTCCTTTAGAAGGTCCTTATTATTACTAGAAAGTAAAATATCACCCACATATAAGACCAAAATTATAAATCTACTCCCACTGAACTTATGGTATACAAGATTCTTTTCAAAACCAAATGAAAGAATAACTTGATTAAATTTTAAATACCATTGACGAGAAGCTTGCTTGAGGCCATAAATAAATTTCTTAAGTTTAGAAACTAATTGATTAGTTTGATCTGAATCGGTCACCATTTCTGGTTTCCTCATATAGATGGTTTCCTCAATGTCTCCATTGAGAAAAGTCGTCTTAACATCCATTTGATGAAGCTCAAGATCATAATGTGCCACTAATGTCATAATGATCATAAAAGAGGTTTTAGAAGATACCGGAAAAAATGTTTCTTTATAATCAATGCCTTCCTTTTTGAGTAAATCTCTTAGCAACAAGACGTGCCTTATATCTTTCCATATTACCTTGCTAATCCCTTTTGGTTTTAAATATCAATTTATAACTGAACATACCAAAAATATCGAGCTGGGCCAAGCAAGTAAAGCCCAGTCCTCAAGCAATTATTGCCACCACATTCTCAATGGACTAGGCCCAATTATCTCATGGCCCAAGGCCCATCTCATTGATCAGTCGACTTAAGTTCATTGTCCGACCTACCAGGTCCCGACCTAAATTAGTCTGACCTTATGATCCAAGTCATACTTCGGGTACGATCCAACTCTAACCGTCAGTCAGGTCGACCAAACCCCAAACATCGACCTCGACCTGCCAAGCAAGCGTCGACCTAACGGTTACAGGCGCACGTGCTTTTATTCTTTCCATAATTGTTCCCCTACAAATTAGGAACCGTTCAGGACACGTTCCCATGACATGTAACTGTCCCTTAAATCACGGAGCTCATGTAGCCCCACCAATTATACCACCTACATCAACTATAAATACATTTCCACTACGATGGTGATGAGGTAACTGCAATTTTGTCATTTGAATACTCTTGTTCAATACATTATTTGCTCTCCAATTCATATACTTACTCTTACGCCCGAGGGTCTAAGCCGGAGTCATGGGTTCTGGTTTTCAGGTCAAGGAGTCAGGTGATCAGTCCTGCCACGTGGAGGAAGATTGATAAGCACATTTCCTGCGGTATCAGTTTGGTTCCATTGTCGGGAAGCTCGTGCATAGCTTGACCTCGAAGTTCCTTTTCAATCCACAACCATGGTAACCCCGGACGGACATGTTACTGATGCTTCGGATGAATCCAATGAAGTGAATGTCAACACCAATGCCAATGCAAACACTGGGAATGCTAATTTGCCTCCTCCCCCTCCACCGCGTCATTATGTAGAGCAACTCGATCTAACAGTATTGCTGATGACAGGGGATTGCCAGACGGGAGAAGAGATAAGCGACCTATGGAGGGGCAAGGAGCTCCACCTCCTCCAAAGCGTCCAACTGAACAAATGAATGCTGGAAAGAGGGCAGGCCCCTCATCCAACCCCCTGAGCAGAAAAGAGATGCTGTTGGAGCGAGCACAGATTCTAGCCGAGTTACTAGCAATCGAGGAGGCAGAGCAGGCTGACAAAAGGTCCAAAAGGGTATCCCCTCTCAAGTTTCTAACAGGCAACATGCAAGGAGCACTAGGCCAAATGAAACTGTGGGACAAAACGTCGAGAACAGGATAGTGCAGCGGCCTCAGTCCCTTATTCATGTTCCAAGTGACGACCTGAGGGCCAGCCTCAACAGAAACAGGGAGCAGGAAGCCCAGTCGGACCTGAGGACACAGTTAGAGGCTAATCGGAGCTTGCGTGGTTCGCCTGCCAGGATGCAAAGGTCACAGTCCCATAGGGAAAGGAATGGGCGCAGGTCGCCTATAAGAGAGGGCAGGCGCAGGTCGCCACCCAGAGATGATAGGCGCAGGTCGCCACCTAGAGATGACAGGCGCAGGTCACCAATTCGGTCAGTAAGGTCACCCTCTCATAGGAATAGGAGAAGCAAGCAGATAACTCCCCCTAGAAGTGAGGGTCAAAGGTCAAATGATGTCCCCCCTGCTAGAGACGACAGACCTGATGCTAGAGAGTGGCTGCTATGGAAGAAGAAGTTCGAGCAGTGGGAGGCTGATAAGAAGGAAGGTGCTGGGAAGAGTGAGCACAAAGATTTTGCTCTTCGACCCTTGGCCAAAGAGTTGCTCGAATATCAACCTCCTCGAGGTTTCAGATTGCCAGTCCTGGAGAAATATTCGGGAGCGACCAATGCCAAAAGCCATATATAACACCTGGAGGCCACCATGTGCTTTGTCTCCCATAAGGACGACATGATGTGCAAGGCACTTACAAGCACACTCACTGGGGTAGCCCTTACATGGTTCAATGGTTTGGCACCAGGATGCATCTCAACCTGGTCTTATATGAGAACAAAATTTCTGGAACGCTTCTCGACTGCTGGAGCTAGAAAGATGACAGTCACCGATCTAAACAACTTGGTGCAAGGGAAAAATGAAAGCGCAATGAGCTACTACACCAAGTTTAAGGAGATGGTCGACAAGATTGAGGATGACCTCACAGACAGAGAGGTGATCAATTGTTTCAAGAGTGGAATTACTTCTACAGATATGGACTACGAGCTAACAGTTCAGACAGTTACTACTCACCAAGAGTTGTTCGAGAAGGCCTATAATGTAGCTTTGGCCGAGGAGAGAAAAGAGAAGAAAAATGGGAAAGGCTCCAAGACTGAGGTCGCTGATGATAAGAAGGACTCAGCCAAGAATGGGGGAACAAT
Source organism: Adenophora triphylla var. japonica (assembly GCA_022495995.1). Taxonomy (NCBI): domain Eukaryota; kingdom Viridiplantae; phylum Streptophyta; class Magnoliopsida; order Asterales; family Campanulaceae; genus Adenophora; species Adenophora triphylla. The sequence continues at coordinate 143,991 of JAFEMH010001180.1, forward strand.
AAGAATGGTAAGAACAGGACCAAGGCAACAGAAAAAGTGCCCGAAGCTTTCACTCCCCTAACGGTGAGTCGAACTGAAATAATGAACACAATCGAGCTAGCCCCTCTAGCTCCTATGAACCCGAGCAATAAGTTCAGAAGGGACAACAACAAGTATTTTGATTACCACAAAGATACGGGCAATGCTACTGAGGATTATATGAGTTTGAAGCGTATCATTCAGAGGATGGTCAATCAGGGAAGGCTCGACGCATATGTGAAAAGGCCTCAAGTAGGTGGTGGTGAGCGACCTGCAGGTGGACATCCAGAACCAAGGCAGCCTAGACTGAATCTGGGCATTATTACTGAGCAGGCCAGCAACACAACCATCAAACATAAAATTTTCCAGCTCAACAAAGCCCTACATGTGCCACCCAGGAGCTACGTTAGAGACGAAGTGATTAGCTTTTATCCGAGCGAGTTAGCAACTAATATGGCGGCTAGAGAGCAAGTTCTCGTCATCCCAGGACTCATTGATGGATGTACGACGAGCAGACTCTTAGTCGACACGGGGGCCTGCAAGGATATTCTGTTCTATAAGACATTCCAGGAAATGGGTCTCTCAAACGAGCAACTCAAAAGGTATGATGGCAGATTGGAAGGCTACACCAACCACCACTACAAGAAAGTAGGCTTTTTACGGCGCTCATATACGGCGGTGAACACGCGTCCGCCGTATATGTATTATATATACGTCGGTATGCACAGCCGCCGTAAATAACTAATATATACGGCGGAGGCGTCCGCCGTAAATAAGTAATGTACATACATTTAACATGTACGTATACGAGATCGAAGTTATATACGGCGGTATATAAGTAGCCGCCGTTTATAGGTACTTATTATCGGCGGTTGATACGCGTCCGCCGTAAATAATACCATTATTTACGGCTATGTACAATATCCGCCGTAAATGTTATTAAATACCGGGAAACCCAAATTTCCCTATTCAGTTTCGCGGTAATCTCTCAGTCTCTCTTTCTCTCTCCATAGCTAGGGCACGATCGAATTTCCGACACCGGCCGCGGTGACCAAATCAGAGGTAGAGGTAGGTATAGCGTATTTACTTTTAATTTTTGGTTTTTGTTGTTCTTGGTCTGGTGTTATTCGAAAGATTTTGTATCTCAGTCTCTCTTTTTCTCCTCTAGATCTATAGCGCGTATCTCAGCTGTCTCTCTCTCTCTCCTCCTTGAGCATTGAAGGCTTTTTTGCTTCTGGTATGTCATTTTTCAAATACCCACATCTTGTTTTTTTTATGTATTTACTATGTTCCCATTTTCTTGAAAAGGGTTTATTGATTTTGATTGATTAGAAGGGAATTGGAGATTTGAGCTGTGCTGATATAGTTATACATTGCTCTATTTTGCCTTGTGAACATGATTTGTTTGATGAGTTGTTTTGCCTTTATTTTTCTTGTTGATTTGAGGATTTTTTTTTATTGATGGGATGCCATGGCACTATGTTTGAGCAATGTTCTTTGGGTATTCTGTCAATGAATCTCATTGTAAGTCAATTTGATTGGTTTTAGGCAAGTGCACCCAATTTGAGCCTGTTGAAATTCAATGGACTTGCTATTGACCTATGCATAATTTCAAATGTCATTGGTGCATGAATTAGGAAGCACTCCATATACATCTACTCCCTCGGTCCCATAATAAGTGTTCCTTTTCGGTCAATCCCCAAAATAAGAGTTGCATATCTAAAGTCTAGAAGAGGAAATAGTTGTTGTGCAAATTTATAAAGGTACAAGCAAAGTACAAACAAATGAAGCACCATCCTTAAAATGATTGGCAAGTCAACTGCAACACTTATTACGGGATTGAGAGAGCATTTTGAAATGTGATTATTATGTATGAATTTGTTATTGTTAAGATGAATCCATTTCTTAATGTTGTTTCTTTAATGAACTTACTTGAATAGTATGTGCTTATTTTACATTGGCGATTGCAGCAATGCTTGAGGTTTTTCATGTTAGTCAAATACTTTGTCGGTCGTGGATTTGTATTACTAGTGATATAATTTTACTTGCTATCTGGATTGGTGGCCTATCACTGCTTTTGGCTAAATGTAAAGGTTATGAGTATGCTTTCTAAAAATCATTACTTTATTTTTTAATCTCTAAAAGGGTCACATATACCTCTTGTAGTTAAAAAAAAACAAGATGTGAGTTTTGATTTACGGAGAATTGTTTACAATAGCCAAATGTCTTTTTTGATGTGTTAATTGTGTATTTCTTCCAAATGTCTTTTTAGCAATCTAGATGTTGTTTCGCACATCAACCTAGTTCCTTAAATTAGCTTCTCTATTAGGGGGGGGGGGGGCTTGTGAGAGAGAACGAATGAATGTTGTCATAGGGTTATACTATATCATGGGCCCAAGTTCGACTAATAGGCTAGGCTCCAACAATGTGTATTATCTATATTTGGACAAAAGTTGTACATATTTAGACTATGTTTGTTTATGAGTATATTTTTATTCTAAAATTTGTGTCTCTCGATCTTATATGTAGGTTGTATTTTAACGTTAAAAATATCAAGTCAAGCCATATATGGACAAAAGTTGGATTGATTTGGATAATTGAATTTCAAATGAGTATATGTCTGGGGTTGACAACTTTCTCTCAGTAAAGCGTGGCGTGACTGGAAATACCAGGTGAGACAAGCAAATAATAAGTATTACTCAGTTATGAATATTACTCAGTTATGACTTTGTTATGAATATTGACTCAGTTATGAATATTACTCAGTTGAAACAGTTTTATAAGATGTATGAATCCGACCAAGACGCATTGGCTCACCCACCCCGTGGGTGCATTGCGGATCAATGGGCTGCACTTGTTGCGATGTGGGGTACGGACAAGGCTCGGGTATATTTCAAATTAATCTCAATCTATTATCGTGAATGTCTTATATAAGTAGTCAAATTAATACTAATATTATCTTTTTTTTTCCAGGAAATATCAGAAACAAATAAATTGAATCGAGAAAAGCAAGCGTGCCTGAACCGGACCGGAAAAACGTCCCATCCCAAAATCATAAAAGAGGTTTGTCATCGTTCAATTTAGTTCTCAGTTGTCAATTAATGTTTCTTTTTGTATCGTATATAAATATATTTTTTTTGGTCAAATGATTCTATTATAAATTGTAGAGAGACGACAAGGGTTTACCAACTGATCGCGTAAGCTTGTTCATAGCTACGCGCACGGGCAAAACACCTGCAGATCAAGAAACCACTCAAATGATTGTAAGTTAAAGTTTCAACCTTTTCTGTTTCAGTTTTGTTATTCTATAGAATACTTTTTTCATTTCTAACTTCATTTTCATAATATTAATTAAAGTTAAAACATTTATATTGAACATTTTGTTTTTGTTACAGCAAACGCTTAATGATGCAATTGATGAGCTGCCAGAGGAGCAACAAAACTCTCCCACGGCGCGTGAAAAGATTTTTACAGGTATGATGGGCACTGATGACCACGGGAGAGTGCGATGTATGGGAGGCGGTGTTAACAAAACTAAGGTGTTTGGTAAATCCCCAACTTCTCGCATACCGTATTGGAGGCGGTGGCATCCGTCAGAGCAGATTTTGAAAGGCAACTTCAGGAGGAATGCCGACAAAATGAGGAGCAACGACAACAGTTAAAACAACAGTTACTACAACAAATTGATGATTTGAAACATTATTTTATGGAACGTGGAAAAGACGGTAATCAATAGGTGGTGATATATTTCTCAAAGTTGTGGATTTTAGACATTGATTGAATTTTGGATACATTCAACAACTAACTTTTTTGTATAATGGTTATTATGTTTGGATACATTCAACATTAATTTTTTGTTAATATGTAGATTGTAAACATTGATTGCATTTGTGTATTTTTAGTTATATACAGGTTGCATTTGTGTGTGTACAGGTTGAATTTGGTTTTTGTGAATGTATTTTTGGGGAAAGTGAATTATACAGGGATGGAGGGAAAAAAATATTAGGCTTATTTACGGCGGACACCTTCATCCGCCGTAAATAAAGACTTAGACGACTCGTCTACAAAGGGGAGACGAGGGAACCAGGAGGGGGTGCAAATGGGACGACTCGTGCCATGGTGGACGAGTTATCCCTATTAAGTCATTTACGGCGGTGAGAAACATTCGCCGTATAAAATGGGCATGGACGACTCGTCTTCTATGGGGGGACGAGGGAACCTGGTGGAGGTGCAATTGGGACGACTCGTTACGTAGTGGACGACTCGTCTCTTATTTACAGCGGTTACACCTACCGCCGTATAAAGATTACTCAAATACGCCATAATATACGTATGGTATTACATTTATATACGGTGGTGGTATTTCTGCCGTATATAGTATTTACGACGGGATAACCGCCGTATATAGTATTTACGGCGAGGTTTTATACGGTGGACTATTTACGGCGGCTAGTCCGCCGTATATACTATTTACGGCGGGGCGCGTTTTATATACGGCGGATTTTAACCGCCATATATAAGCCTCTTTCTTGTAGTGCACCGGGTCGATGCCAAAGGACAGATTGAGCTAGATGTCGACCTAGGCCAGCATCCCTACAGGGTCATTTCCAAGGTAAAATTTATTGTCATAGATGTGAATAGTGATTATGCTGCTATTCTTGGAATTCCTGGCCAGGTCGCACTTGGAATGGTGGCCTCAATCCCCCATCAATGATTTAAATTCCCCACAACAGCTGGAGTCGGCTATGTTCAAGGCACAGCTCAAGCATACCTTGACCACGTTTTGCGAGAAAGAAAAAAGAGGGAGCTAGAGATTGAAACTACTGAAGGATACCTAAAGCTGTCTCAGTCAGTCACCAAAACTACTCGGCTATCCACGATCACCTGTGTAGAGGAGACCTATCACTCAAATGACAAAGTCATGACTGAGTCAACACGTCCCTCCACACCGGTCGATCCGAATACAGTTATGGTCGACCAAGTCCTCATAGGCGACCTATGCCTCCAAGTCGACAATAACTCGGGGGCCACCACCAGTGAGATCGCAGACGAGCTGGATGATATGATAGCTGAGGAAGCTCCACACCTGGGAGCCGAAGAAAGACAGAGGGTTAGATAAATCATCATCGAGACCCTGCAATTCAGAGACGGTCCAGAGCTGGAGGCTGTAGACGAGCTGGAATCATTAATCACAAACCCTTCCTACCCTGAGCAAAAAATCCAGATAGGAAAACAATTGTCACCTGAAGAAAGGTTAGAGATTGTTGAGTTACTCAAAGAAATCAATGACGTATTTGCATGGCGAGTAGAAGATATGAAGGGAATCAAGGAGGAGGTCACTGTTCATAGATTGGAGGTCAACCCGACTATAAAGCCCAAACCTCAGAGACTGAGAAGCTTTGCTCGCGACAGGGAGGAGGCCATTAAACTCGAGGTACAAAAACTTTTGAGTGCAGGTATCATAAAGGAGGCCACACATACAACTTGGTTAGCAAATGTGGTCATGGTGAAGAAGTCAAATGGCAAATGGAGAATGTGCGTCAATTTCACCAATCTCAACCTTGCCTGCCCAAAAGACAGCTATCCTCTCCCTAGGATTGACAAGCTCGTTGATTCCATTGCTGGCCACTCCACCCTCAGTTTTCTAGATGCCTATTCAGGCTACCATCAAATCAAGATGCATGAGGATGACATCGTGAAGACGGCTTTCCAAGCAGCTGGAGGCATCTATTGCTACACTATGATGCCATTTGGGTTAAAGAACGCAGGAGCGACCTACCAACGCATGGTGAACAAAGTCTTTGCTCCACAGATTGCCCAAAACATGGAGGCCTACGTCGACGATATGGTCATTAAAACAAAGACTGGACGTCACGTGGTCGACCTAAAGGAAACGTTCGCCAATCTACGAGCAAACGACATGAAGCTTAATCCCAGCAAATGTGTCTTTGGTGTAGCAGCGGGTAAATTCCTTGGATTTATGGTGTCACAACGAGGAATTGAAGCTAATCTAGAGAAGATCAAGGCTCTAGTCGACATGAAGGAGCCCACAAGTATAAAGGAGATGCAGCGACTTAATGGTAGGGTGGCAGCCCTAGGTCATTTCATAGCCAAGTCGGCGGAAAGGTCTCTCCCCTTCTTCAAAGCTTTAAAGGGGACGAAAAATTTTGAATGGACGGCTGAATGTCATTCGTCGTTCCAACAACTTAAGGAATACCTCTCTACTCCTCCTCTGTTGAGTAGCCCGACTATTGGAGAAACTCTGTTTGTGTATCTATCTGTGGGGGACAAAGCAGTAACAGCAGTTCTGGTTCGAGAAGAGGAAGGACTTCAAAAGCCCGTGTACTATGTTAGCAAGGCCCTGTCAGACGTGGAGGGCAAATATTATAATGCCGAGAAGGTCGCCTATGCCTTAGTCGCAGCTTCAAGGAAGCTGCGAGCTTATTTCTTGGCTCATCCTGTTGTGGTGCTCACGAATGCGCCCCTGAGAAAAATTCTACACAAGCCTGAGAGTTCAGGTCGTTTACTCAATTGGTCAATTGCTCTCACCGAATTCGACATCGAGTATCGACCTCGAAAGGCATTGAAGGCTCAAGCCTTGGCAGATTTCTTGGTCGAGCAGACGTTCACCAAGGAAGATAGCGAGGTGCGAGTTCAGAAGGAGAAAGTGAAGGGGAAGGAGCCAGAGTCTCAGCTCGTTACTTCTTTACCCGACGATTGTTGGAAGGTCTATTCGGAAGGGTCAGCTACAAAGAATGTCAGTGGAGCTGGGATTGTTATGATCGAGCCAGAGTCGGGGACAGTATATGAAGAGTCATTGAGGTTCAAGTTTGATGCATCCAACAACCAGGCGGAGTATGAAGCTTTGGTAGCAGCCATCGAGTACGCCAAGTGCTTTGGAGCGACTAAAATCATGGCATACTGTGATTCCCAACTAATAGTCAACCAGGTCAGAGGGGAGTATGAGGTGCTGAACTCCACCTTAGTCAAATACTACGACCTGGTGAAGGAATTGACAAAAGACTTAGAGTTTTGGAAAATCCAAAGGATTGGTCGAGAGGACAATGAGTTGGCCGACTTACTCTCGAAGCTAGCTACTTCAGACGAGCCACATGAAGAGCCCATCTCTTACCTTGAGAGCCCAGCGTATGAAAGAGTTCAAATTTAGTGTGTGGAAGACACTTCAAGGAACTGGGTTTATAACAAGTGTTGGATCGAGGAAATGAAGGCATACATGGAAAGTGGCGAGCTCCCTGAAGACGAGAAGACAGCTCGAGCTATCAAAAAGAAAGCTCTGAGATACGTTGTGCAAGGGGACATGCTGTTCAGAAGATCTTACACAAGACCATTGCTCAAGTGTATTCACCCCCAGGAGATCACTCAGTTAATGCATGAAGTACACAGTGGAATTTGTGGTGGACACCCGGGGGCCAGGACTCTAGCCGACAAATTGATCACTTTGGGGTACTACTGGCCGCACATAAGAGCTGACACTCATGACTTTGTTCAGCAATGTGACCAATGTCAAAGGTTTTCTAACCTACCTCATCTGCCTACAACGGAGCAAACCCCAGTGATCGCTGCTTGGCCATTTGATATGTGGGGCGTCGACTTGATCGGACCCTTCCCTCCCGCCCGGGGAAATTGCAAGTATGTGATCGTTGCAATTGACTATATCACCAAGTGGGTCGAAGCAAAGCCACTAGCTCGCATCATAGAGGAAAATGCCATAAACTTCATACACGACTTCATCAGGTGTCGATTTGGGATCCCTCGAGCTATAGTATTAGATAATGGCTTACAGTTCTCCAGAGTTTTCGAAGAGGAAATGAATCGAGTAGGGATCAAACATTAGTAGTCATCTGTTGCATACCCTCAAGGAAATGGGAAAGCTGAGGCAGCAAACAAGCTCGTACTATCCTCACTTAAGACGGGCTTGGTAGGTCGACGCAGCAACTAGTTGGACGAACTTCCCCTTGCCCTTTGGGCAGTTCGCACAACCACTCGGGGGCCTAAGGGGGAAACCCCATTTTCTCTTACATATGGATCGGAGGCCATGGCACCTGCTGAGCTATGATTTCCTACTGCTAGAGTAACCTTCTTTGATCAAGAGCAGAATGACACTAGCAGATTGATCGACTTAGATTTAATCGACGAGAAGCGAGATATAGCTTACCTTCGAATGGTCAACTACAAGCAGCGAACCAAGAGTTACCACGACAAGAAGGTAAAGACAAGATCATTCCAAGTGGGTGACCACGTACTAAGGAAGATCGAGGCGACAGGAAGGAAAACCCAGCAGAACAAGCTATCTCCTAACTGGGAAGGTCCTTATATCGTTACTCGAGTCATCAAGGAGGGGACATACATGATAGCTCACCCAGGTGGTGGAGAGTTGAAACATCCATGGCATGCCACTCACCTCATCAAGTACTACTTCTAGTTCAAGTCCCTAGTTCAGTTCAAAGTTAAGACAGTTTCCAAGTTTGAATTTGTCATAGTTCTAGCTTTCCATTTGATGTAAGCATGTTCCTACTTCAATAAAAAAATGGCAATTCTATTCGACCAAACATTGTGCTACACTAATTCCAACAAGCTCGACTCTTAGTCAGCTTCGTTTAACAGGCTCGGTTCTTAATCAGCTTTGTTCCTTTAACAAGTCCGACTCATAGTCGACTTCGTTTCAACAAGCTCAACTCTTAGTCATCTTCGTTTCAACAAGATCGACTCTTAGTCAGCCTCATTTTAACAAGCTCGATTCTTAATCAGCTTTGTTCCTCTAACAAGCCCGACCCTTGGTCGACTTCTTTCCAATGAGCTCGACTCTTAGTCGGCTTCGTTCTAACTAGCTCGATGTTTAATCAGCTTTGTTTTCTTAACAAGTCCGACCCTTGGTCGACTTCGTTCTAATAAGCTCGACCCTTGGTCAGCTTTGATCTCTTAAACAGGTTCGACTCTGAGTCAATCTCGTTTGAAAGAAATCCTTATAAGTTTAAGGTCGACTGAGTCACAACAAAACCAGGCCGACCTTAAACTTAGGGCGACTTATTTGTCCTATTACATCTAGCTCGACACACACATGCTGAAATCAAAAGCATACAACATACAATGATGGAAAGTCAGCTACGATTAAATATAACTAAGTCTCCCAAAGCGGGCCAAGACTTAAAGTAAACAAAAATGTATAAGGAAGATGCCTCCCAAAAACTGAGCCAAGACATCAGCATTCACAAAATAAAAAAACAAAAGTGTTTGGGGCTTGTTCATTACATAACCATTAAAATTAAACTTCAGTCTGTGGGATCACCTTCAATTTGACCACTGGTGGAAGCTGGATCGACATCAGTCTGAGCACTTGCAGCAACTGGCTTACCCAAAACATTCCCTTGTTGGTCTGGATACACAACCTTCCTTGAATCTAATATGGTGTATTGGGGAGTCTCTCCTTCAAAGGCCAGCTCATCAGGCTCCTCGAGCTCAGCCAAAATGGTGTTGAAGTTGACAGGAGCAATGGGAGGAGGAATCCAGGTTTCAGCTTCGGCTTCTTCATCATCTTGAGCAATAAGCTCCAAATCATTATCAGTAAATGGCACTAGATGATGGCCCTGGCGAGCTGCCGTGTTATATTGATCTTCAGATGCCCACTTGGTCAGCTGTTCCACAGATATATCAACTGAAGGATCTACCACGATACATCGAGCTATGTGGCTTCGACCTACGTCGAAGAAACCCTTTGCTTTATTAGTGACATAAACATGAAGCTCATCACTTTCTTTATAGGCTTTTACAGCCTCCTTCTTGGCAGCTTTGATGGCCTCAGGCAGCTCCACCTCCCATTGACACCGAGTAGCATCAATTTCTTCCTGCTTCTTGGCCAAAGTGACAGGCACCTCTTCAAGCTGTTGGGTCGCCAATTCCAGGTCCTGTGACATCTTCTTCTTCTCTTCCTTCAAGGCAGCCAGCTCCTTGTTAGCTTCACCCAGCCTTTTCCAAGCATCCTCCTTCAATTTGACTTCATTATCCTTCACTAGCTTCAAAGACTCGTAAGAATCATCCAGGTCAGAATGCTCCTCCTTCAGCTTGTCGTGTTCCTCCTTCAACTTGGCATGATCTTCATCAAGTTTCTTCAGCTCATCATTCTTCCTAGCAAGCATGGACTTGGCCAGCCTCTCCTGCTCTTCAGCAGCTTTCCAATAGCTGGTAGATAAGTCAATCATTGCAAGAGACTGAAACGACGAGTAAAGAAAGGGGTCAGGACAAACAGAAGTAAAGTGGAGACTTGAGATGAACGAGAAAAATAAAGGCACCAATACAAAAAATACCTCTGAGTGAGCTAGCCCGACCCTGGCACGGCAAGCTTCTGGAGTCAAAGGCCGGTTGGTGTACTTCTTGACCAAATCCTGGTCAGCTCCCCTCCTAACAATCACCTGGCCGTATTCCAGATCAGGATACTCCCTAGCCAGACAGTTAATCCCCACCAAGGGAGCCACTTCACTTAACTCGTCAACACGAGCTTGAACCAACTCAGCATATGAGACTTGGATGGGAAAGGACTGGGGGCCCCTAGCTTCAACTTCCACTCGCTCAGTTACATCGACCTGACCTAATGTCGAGCTTGCCTTGGATTTTCCTATCTTGATTTTCTTGCTCAGGTGAGCATCATCTTCTTCCTCCTCTTCCTCATCAATGTCAATGAAGGTCGACTTGGCTTGGGAGTTCACTTTAGACTTAGACTTGGTCTTCGCTTGGGATCGGGTCATAGTCCGAACCTCCTTGATGGGCTCCTCAATTTGCTTAGCCCCGTCCACCTCAGCAGCATCACCCTCTTCGACCCCTTGGGCATCACCTTCAACTCGCCCCTCCTCCAGTTCTTCAAGGTTGTCCTCCACTGGAATAGAATTGGTGATATCCACATCTACCAACTTTAAAAGCTCTTGGCATTGAGTACCCTCTCGCTCTTGATGTTCCCTAGCGTTGGCTGCCCCGCAGCTTCTCTTTCTCTTCCTGACATCAATGGCTTGACCCATGTTCGCTTCTTGCTCAGGAGTTAGAACTGCATCAAAATTGAAATGACAAAGAGTTAGATCGACATATGAGATTTCTACATACGAGCAACAAGTTCTATGTACGAACTAAACATGTGCGAGCTAATTATTCTACATACGAGCTATGTGTTCTATGTATGAACTAAACATGTGCGAGCTAATCAATATACCTGCGAGCAATCAATTCTATAAACAAGCAGGATCCATACGAGCTAAAAGATATACTTGGGAATGAATAATCTACGAGTTGAAACATATGCGAGTTAATAAGTTCTACATACGAGCAATCAGTTCTATGTATGAGCAAAACATGTACGAGCTAATAGTCTACATGCCAGCAAGCAATGGATGGGTCAAGGGACAATGAGTGGTAGAGCTCTTACCCCCAAAGTGTTCTCCATGATCCTTACAATGATTGGCAGTCTTCTTACAGAAATGGCACTCTCTCTCAAATCTGAATCGAGCTCCCTCATGGGTAACCCAATCTGGATACCTCTGACATCTAACAACTGGGACCAAGGACACGACATCTCCCTCACTGATCATCATCCTAGCTTGGATGTAGTTGTTCTTGGTGGTCCCCAAAGCCTCCCAACTGAGGGGTCCCTTCTTGGCAAGCTCCACCAACTTCTTATACAGATCAACATGCCAATATGGCTCCCAGTAATCCTGCTCCCTCACAACTGCAGTATCTGCGCTGGGTAGAGGAAACTCCCATCCTCTTCTACTCTCTACTACAACCACGTAAGAATTCCAACCACTGGCCTTGCTAGGGAGGTTGATAAACAACTTAGGGGATTTTAGCTTGGAAGGGGTGCTTATCCCATTGTCCTTATCAAACTTGACGCTAAAGAACTCCCTAAACACTCTCATGCAAGGTTCATACCCTAAGAACCTGCAAACCATAGCAAAGCAAACCAGTACCCTGCAGGTGTTGGCCCCTAGTTGAAGTGGCAGTGCATTCGAGTACTCTAGAAACTCGTTTATAAATGGATCTAAGGGTAACCTCAAGCCAGCTTCAAATTGGCCGTAGTAGAAGGCCACCCTAGTAGGATCTTCCTCATAGGTATCTCCAAATTGGGCAAGGAAGTCCTTCTTGCTGTACAGAGTAATGTCAAACTCTTTCTTATCCACTTCACAAAAATTGTACACCATATTTATCTGAGATGGAACGTTCTGTTTTCCTCTGAATGGCCTTGGAGGCACATATCCCCTTTCATTCCTGCCAGGCACCACAGAGGTCTCAAAAGCATCAACTATACGTGGGCTTGATGAGTTCGAGGCATTAGCTTCTCCTTGAGTCGCCCTATTCCTAACGAAAGAGGGTTTATTGGGACCTTGGACATAGAACAACGCAATGTGATCGAGGAGTTCATGGAAAAGATTGAAAGACGCAATTCTGGGATCATTTGACTCTAAAGCACCTAGATTCTCTCCTACCGGCAAAATTAGCTCGGTGAAACGCAAGCCCCAACGGGTCAAAATTGAAGTGCATTCCTCCATTGGTATCTCTCTCCACTCTCCGTTCAAGTGCTTGTAAACCCTTCTATTTACCCTACAATAACCATACCAAGCTCCGGGTTCACAACTAAAAGTCCTGGCCATGGCAGAATTGAAGAAATTGCAGAAATAAAAACCTAATACTGAGGGAAAAGAGGAATACGTTAATTAGCTCGAATGAAGAGGGGTTATAGACGGAGACGAAAGCTCGGGTTTAATCAATTGCCTTTTCTGCTGCCTTCGCCGGAGTTATGCAAGAGCTCAGAGAGGGTAAAAGTTCAAAAGGAGATGGATTCTGGTATTTATATTTTCAGTAACTGAAAAGGAAAAGGAAAATTAAAAAGTTTTGTTTTCGTAATTGAATGCGGAAACGGTTTACAAGACAGACTCTCAAACGTCAAAAACAGTAATGATTGAGAAATACGGCGCTTCATGCGATCCTATCGTTCGACATTCAACATTCAGGATTGAGCCACGTCATCATCAGGCGAGTAAATATCTACTCAAGCAGCGACCTGCGAGTTATTACGAATTTCACCAGGTTTTCTTTAACTTCCTGGTCGACAAAGTCAACTCAGAAAGTTGGGGGCCACTGAACATACCAAAAATATCGAACTGGGCCAAGCAAGTAAAGCCCAGTCCTCAAGCAATTCTTGCCACCACATTCTCAGTGGACTAGGCCCAATTATCTCATGGCCCAAGGCCCATCTCATTGATCAGTCGACTTAAGTTCATTGTCCGACCTACCAGGTCCCGACCTAACTTAGTCCGACCTTATGATCCAAGTCATACTTCGGGTACGATCCAACTCTACCCGTCAGTCAGGTCGACCAAACCCCAAACGTCGACCTCGACCTGCCAAGTAAGTGTCGACCTAACGGTTACAGGCGCACGTGCTTCTATTCTTTCCATAACTGTTCCCCTACAAATCAGGAACCGTTCAGGACACGTTCCCATGACATGTAACTGTCCCTTAAATCACGGAGCTCATGTAGCCCCACCAATTATACCACCTACATCAACTATAAATACATTTCCACTATGACGGTGATGAGGTAATTGCAATTTTGTCATTTGAATACTCTTGTTCAATACATTATTTGCTCTCCAATTCATATACTTACTCTCACGCCTGAGGGTCTAAAACGGAGACACATTCGGCTAGTCGTGGGTTCTGGTTTTCAAGTCAAGGAGTCAGGTGATCAGTCCTGCCACGTGGAGGAAGATTGATAAGCACTTTTCCTGCGGCATCAATAACCAATAGGTTTTACACCTTCAGGTAATGGGACAAGATCCCAAATGTCATTGTCTTTTCATTAATTTTAACTCCTCATTAATGGCTTCATGGAAGGTGATTAGATCATCTCCCACTAAACCTAAGGTGTCCTCATTCTCCGCAAGATACATATCATAAATATCCGGAATAGCACTTCTTCTTTCTCTAGTAGATCTCCTTAAGGGCACCGGTTCATCCTCATTTTGAGGTTGTTGAATTTCATTATGTCCAACATTTTCATGTTGTCCGTTATTTACGGGATTGTAAGTACCCCAATCTGGATCACCCTCTTCCGAGCACACGGGAAACACCGCAGACTCACAAACGCAGTCTCGAAGACCCGTGACACTCAAAACCCTCAAAAACCCCCAACCAAACCAAGGGAGGGACCTTTCTGGGACAAAGAAGCACAAAAGGACCATTTAGGAATTTTTCAGAAATTGGAAAAGCATAGGTGGTCCGTATGGACCTCTTTGCTTCAATGATTACTGAATCCCCTTAAAGTCCAACTTATTCCCTCAAATCCCGGGAAGCATCATTACTTGCCTACATGGTTGGTCCGTACGGACCTTATTGCATGCAAGGTTGGTCCGTGCGGACCTCTTTGAAACCAGACACCATCATGGCTAAATCTTCGTAAAGTCCACTTATTCCCTCAAATCGAGGAAAACCAAAATCCTGGATTACCTAGAAGGTTCGTACGGACCTTCTTGCACAAAATCTGGCACTATAAATAGAGGGATCCCCCTCCCTCATTTCACACATCTCCCTCATCTCTCCTCTCCCCCCAGCCTTCTGGCACCCCTCTAAGTCCTCTCGAGGCACTCCCGGCCCCTTTCGGATCCTTCGAAGGCCTTCCGAGCTCCCTCGTGTTGCTTCGAAGCCTCTCCGATTGCTCCCGCGATGCTCCCGCGCTGCCCCGAGGCACTCTTGAGGTACTCTGAGGCCCCTCGTGGTACTCCGAGGCCTTGCCTGGTCTTTCCCGAGGCGTTCCGGCTCTTTCCGAGTCAAACCGGCGATCCCGACCCACGCCGAACCTCTACCCGAGTAATCCCTGCCATCTCAACGCACGCCGAACCTCTGCCCGAACGATCCCTGCGATCCCAACGCACGCCGAACCTCTGCCCGAACGATCCCTGCGATCCCAACGCATGCCGAAACTCTGTCCGCAGACAATCGGCTCATCCCGAAGCAATCACGGTCCGTACCGGAACACTATTCCATCCTCAAACACTATTCCCCCGCGGAAGACAGACACGAACCAACATTGGTAAGGCTTCCTTCCTACACTATTTCAATACATTTCAATAAAGCAGTGTACAATGTAGACATCCGATACAGCATGCATTTTTAAAAAGCACATACACACACACACAACAGTTAAAGAATATAAGGGGTACCGAAAGACTCGTTTTTACGAGGCGACTCGGGTGAGCTCTAAGATTCTAATATTCTCTTCCCGAGGAGTCATCTGACCTCCGAACTCAAAATCTCATCACACAAAAATAGTTTATTTTTAAATTGATGCCCTTTTTCAATGTTTTGGGCTTAATAAAAACGGCGTGGCGACTCTACAAGCGAAAACACGGTGAGACACCTCCAACACGCAAAACGGAATAAGCCAGATGCCGGGGCGCGAGCGCGCTGCCTATCGGATCCGGGCGACTTCTTGAACCGGACGAATGCGAGATGGCAGGGCTCCGCGCGCGAGCCGGATCCGGGTAATTTCATTTGGCGACTCCGCTGGGGACATTTTGTTTTAAAAAACTTTTAAACAAAGCAAAAGATTTTTAAAACGATGATGAGGGTCAAACTTTCATTTTACCCCTTTCTTTAACTGTTGTGTGTGTATGCATGTGCTTTACTTTTATTTTACAAAAAAAAATAAAAATACAAAAAAATGCATCAATATACATCTGTGTACATACATTTAAAATTCTTCAAAAAACTTATGTTTTACTCAGAAAAAAGAATTTTAGAGACCGCACACTACTCGCACTGCTTCCTCGGTTACACTGCACGCTACTCGCACTGCTGCCTCGGTTACACCGCACGCTACACGCACTGCTGCCTCGTATACACTGCACACTACAACCGTTAACCCGGGGTGGTCTTAGTTGCAGTTCGTTTGGCCTTCCTACGCCTCTCGGATGCGCATGGGATCATCCCAAACATCCCATCCTAGCCAAGCGTCAACCCTGCACGTTTGAGTCTTGAGTCACACTCTGTCCAGACTTGGTTGGTTTTTACCCAGTCCGTGTCATACAAGCCTGGATACATGTCCCATGCCGGCCATTTTCTGAGTCGAAGCTCGGAACTCAAGATCCCTTGCGCAAGCAAAGCAATGAAAGGTCATGCTAAAATCTTGACCCGATCTTGATTTTCCGAAGCTACACCCAGACGATGTTCCGTCACGGATATATATCCATGCCCACATGACACCATGTCATCAAGCCAATGATACGTCAGCCATGACGATATGACCCAGCCAACGCCTAACATTGATGAGTGAGTTTTACACTCATCCATTGACTACTTTACGAACTTATTATTTGCTTAATCCTTGAGTTTTGTGTGTTTAATGGATGTTTTTAGTGTTTTTAGTTTCAGTGGTTCAAGTTTGAA
Organism: Adenophora triphylla var. japonica; assembly: GCA_022495995.1. Taxonomy (NCBI): domain Eukaryota; kingdom Viridiplantae; phylum Streptophyta; class Magnoliopsida; order Asterales; family Campanulaceae; genus Adenophora; species Adenophora triphylla. The sequence goes on from JAFEMH010001180.1 coordinate 160,455, forward strand.
AATCAGAAACAATCTGTGAATAAATCAAGCGGAAAAAATGTTATGATGCAATTATGGGACGGACTGAGTTCGAATGGGTAGTAATAAACCAAGGCAATTGAAGTGGAGTGGCTGGCCAAATGAAGAAAGCAGTTGGGCCAATGCAAGAATGAAAGTTGGGCCGGAAGGAAAGAAAAGAAAATGGGCCTAACAGTCTGTGCGTGTGGGCGGTCGCTCAGGTTCTTATGGGCGGCCGCTCAGGAGAAAAAGTGTTGAAGCCTTGAACCTTCTGCCAGTATGGGCGACCGCCCAAGGGGGTTGTGGGCGACCGCCCACGAAGCGTTTTGCAGATAGAGCTGAAGCACTTGGAACGGATTTGGAGTAATTAAGGCATAATAATGATGGTGGTTAATGGTTTTTAGTGGGTATAATTACAGCAGACATGGGTGGTTTATATTTAAGGGAAAAAACAATTACTATTTTATTATTGGTTTTTTAGAGAATTGGATGATTTATTCCATAGCTTCTTTTTCTTCTTCAGAATTTTCTTGGGGTTCTTCACTTTTCATGGATAGCTAATCTTTTTAGTTCTTGGAATTGGAGGTAACATTTTATGTTTTAAGTTTTACTTTTCATTTTTATCTTTGTAGTACTTGGGATTATCAAGTTATTTTCAATGGAATTTTAGAACTCTTGTCTTGATCAAATAATTGTTCTTGAATTATTTAGAATTTCAATTGTGAACCGCCAAATTTACAATTGAAATTAGTCTTGGCTTGATTTTCACAATTTGTTGAATCCCCGCCAAACGATTCATAAGAATTGTGGTTTATTTGGTGTTCTTAAGTTCTAAAATGGGTTTCTAACTAATTTATGAACGGGCCAAGGGAATAGATTAGTTAGAAACACTTGATTGCGAATCACCCGCCGAAGTGTCCCAATCATACTTTTGTAAGAACAAAACCCCAAGTGCACTTTGATTGATGAATTGTGAAACTTGAGCATAATCTGTGAAACCAATTCCGGGAATTTTCTCCTTATTATTGAAATCTTTTATAATCACTTTTACTTAATTTTTGCAAACATATTAGTCTTAAACAAATCAACAAATCCTTCACTTTACAAACTTTTTGTTATAGCGGTAATTCCTACACTTTAAACTTCGTGTCTCTGTGGTTCGACCCGACTTACCCTATCTACAAATCAATTGTAGGTAGTTTGAGTTGGAATTTTCTTTTGACGTTTCGACGCTCGTCAAAATTTGGCGCCGTTGCCGGGGACGTGAAATTTAAAGTTGTTTTAATTATTTGCTATTGTGAATAGTATTTTGTGTATATATTGTTGTTTTGTTTTAACTTGGTGTTACAGATTTGGATGTTTGGTCGTAGGTCACTACAACCAGATTTGTTACCAATTGACCACAACATTCATCGCATCAACAAGAGGAAGCACCCGGAACCAAGTGATACAGAAAGTGATTCGGTTTACTCACGAACGTCCGAGAATTCCGATTACTCAGAAGAAGTTAAAATGGCGGAACCACAAATGATGGGTGATTTTGCACGTCCGGTAATTGAACCATCGCCATCATGCATTGTACTCCCACAAGCAGCAAGGAGTTATGAGTTGAAGAACCTCCATTTCAACATGCTCCCTTCATTTCATGGGATGGCATCGGAAGACCCATACCTTCATGAGAGAGTTCTATAGCACAGTGCAAGGTTTTCCATTGGGGCAACTAACCGAAGAGCAGTTGAGAATGAGGTGTTTTGCATATACGTTGAAAGATGCTGCCAAGACATGGTTTATGGCACTTGCTCCGGCCTCTCTTAACACTTGGACGGAAGTTTACAACAAGTTCATGGCAAAGTTTTACTCTCATCAAAAGACATCCGACTTGAGGTCCAAGATAATGTCTTTCAATCAAGAGCCAGGTGAAGCTTTTCATGAAGCTTGGGATCGATTCAAGATGTTGCTAGTCCAATGTCCTCATCACGGGTTTCCTTTAGCCCTCTTAAATCAGGCCTTCTATGATGGGTTGACTCAACAAGGTCAAGCACAAGTGGATAATGCAGCCGGGGGTGCTATGGGTGAGAAAACGGCTGATGAAACAAGAGCCTTATATGAGAGACTTGGCATGAATTCGCAGCAGAAAAGTGTGAGAGGAGGAAGAAAAGGTGTTTATGAAGTTGAGTCTAATGATGTTCTAGCGCAAAAAGTTTCGGCATTGACTACGCAAATGAAGAATTTCATGGGAATGATGACGGCTCAAAGCCAAGGTCAAAACCAAGGGCGAAATCAAGGAGAGGGAAGTTCGGGCACCAGTTGTGTAATTTGTAATGTGAACTCCCATGATATTATGGGATGCCCATTGAGAGACCAATTCCCGGAATTTCTTGAGCAAGCAAATGCAATGAATGCTTTCCAACCAAGAGTGAGGAATGATCCATTTTCTAACTCTTACAATCCGGGTTGGCGGAATCATCCCAATTTCTCTTGGGGAGGAAATCAAGGGCAGGGTCAATTCCAGCAACAATACCAACCACAAATGCAACAGTCGCAGCAACAAGGGCCTGCAAGGCCAAGTGTGGAGGAAACGTTGCAGAAGTTTATCCAGGCCGCTCAACAGAATCAGGTGATCATGGACCAACGAATGGGGAACCAAGAAGCTTCCCTGAAAAAGCTCGAAAATCAGATGGGTCAAATTGCCGAGGCACTCCAAAAGCACAATCCGGGTACACTATCGAGTCAACCGGAACAAGCAAAGGCCGTCACCCTGAGGAGTGGTAAGACTCTTCAGGAGGTACACTCTTCTCCTTCTCCTTTAGATGATAATAATTTGCATGAGAATGAAGTTGTGGCCGAGGAACGAGTTGAAGTGACTCCCGAGGAGAAACTTCCAACTCCACCTCTTAAGCCTTATGTGCCTCCTGTCCCTTTTCCCGGTAGATTGGTCAAGAATAAGGTCGAAACACAATTTAAAGAATTGTATGACATGCTTTCTAAGGTGAATGTAAATTTGCCTTTGCTCAATGTGATTAAAAATATTCCTTCATATGCAAAATTTTTCAAGGAATTGAGCACAAATAAAAGAAAGTATGCCCCGAACGAAAAAATTGTGGTTTCGGACCAAGTTAGTGCTGTTTTTGAAAAGAATTTGCCTCCTAAGCTTAAAGACCCTGGTAGTTTTAATGTGATGATTTCTTTGGGGGACTCTAAGAAAGTGAGGGCAATGTTAGATTTAGGAGCTAGCATTAACTTGTTGCCTTATTCTTTGTTTGTGGAGCTTGGGTTGGGTGAACTAAAACCTACTACTATGACCTTGCAACTTGCGGACCGTTCGGTCAAATATCCAAAGGGAATAGTAGAAGATGTTTTAGTTCAAGTTGATAAACTGATTATCCCTGTTGATTTTGTGGTTCTTGATATGGAGAGAGATGCTAAAGATGTGAATGATGTCCCTATTTTGTTGGGGAGACCTTTTATGGCTACCGCAGATGCGGTAATTAATGTGAAAGATGGAAGTTTGTCTTTAACTGTCATGGATGAAATTGTTAATTTCTCTATATTTGATTCCATGAAAAAGCCATATGAGGTCAATGAGTGTTTATTTTGTGATGTTCTTTGAAAATTACGTGTTACTTGAGCCCGATGTTGAAGGCTCTCTTGTTTCGAAGTTTGTGGATGAGTTAGTTATGGAAGGTGTTTTCGATCAAAATGAGGCGAGGGCCATTCTTGCTTTGAGATGGATGTTACGGAGGAAATTCGAAAAGGTTCCTTTGGAATCTTTAGGTAATTTTAATCCTAAGCATTTGCCATCTATTATCTCTCCTCCCGAGTTAGATCTTAAACAACTTCCATCTAGCTTAAAGTATGCTTTTCTTGGTGCAAATGATTCTTTGCCTGTTATTATTGCTTCGGACTTAACGTAATTGCGGGAAAGAAGGTTATTGGATGTGTTGAAGAGACATAAGTCCGCACTTGGTTGGAGCATTGCGACATAAAAGGAATTAGCCCAACCATGTGCATGCACAAAATCCATATGGAGGATGATGCCAAGCCGGTCCGGCGAGAATCAAAGGAGGATGAATCCTCACATGCTTGAAGCGGTAAGAAAAGAAGTCTTGACACTGTTGGATGCAGGTATTATCTATCCTATTTCCGATAGTAAGTGGGTAAGTCCTGTTCATGTGGTTGCTAAAAAAGTCCGGAATTACTGTTGTTAAGAATGAGGATAATGAGCTTTTGCCTACTAGAATGGTCACTTGTCAACGCATGGTTATCGATTACCGAAAACTTAATGCGGCGACTAGAAAGGATCACTTTCCTTTGCCATTTATTGACCAAATTCTAGAGAGGCTGGCTGGTCAAGAATATTATTGTTTCTTAGATGGTTTTCGGGCTATAATCAGATACCCATTGCTCCGGAAGATCAGGAAAAGACCACATTTACATGCCCTTTTGGAACATTTGCATATCGGAGGATGCCCTTCGGTTTATGCAATGCTCCTGCTACATTCCAAAGGTGCATGATGTCGATCTTTTCTGAGATGATTGGTAGTTTTGTTGAGGTATTTATGGACGATTTTTCGTTGTATGGTAATTCGTTTGATGCATGCTTAGATAATTTGACTTTGGTTCTTAAAAGATGTTGTGATACCAATTTAACTTTAAGTTGGGAAAAGAGTCATTTTATGGTTAAGCATGGAATTGTGTTGGGTCATTTGGTCTCAAGAAAAGGGATTGAAGTTGACAAGGTAAAAATTGAGATAATATCTAAATTGCCTCCGCCAACAAATGTTAAAGGAATTCGTAGCTTTCTTGGTCATGCGGGTTTTTATCGGCGTTTTATAAAAGATTTTTCTAAAATTTGTAAGCCGTTAACAAACTTGCTTGCTAAAGAGACGGAATTTGTGTTTGACCAAGAATGTCTCAATTCTTTTAATTTGTTGAAGGAAAAATTGACTTCAGCCCCTATTCTTGTGGGTCCGGATTGGACTCAACCGTTTGAGATAATGTGTGATGCATCCGATTTTGCGGTGGGTGCAGTTTTGGGTCAGAAAATTGATAAAAAGTCACATGTGATCCAATATGCAAGTAGAATGTTAAATGATGCTCAATTGAATTATACTACAACCAAGAAGGAATTCTTGGCGGTGGTATTTGCTTTGGAAAAATTCCGTTCTTACTTGCTAGGATCTAAAGTGATTATTTATTCGGACCATGCTGCATTGCGTTATTTGCTTTCCAAACAAGATGCCAAACCCCGATTGTTAAGATGGATGTTGCTTTTACAAGAATTTGATATTTCCATCAAAGACAAAAAGGGTTGTGAAAATGTTGTGGCGGATCACTTGTCTAGACTTGAAAAGGGGTGTGTGAGTGAAATTCCCTTGAATGAAAATTTTCCCGATGAGCAGTTATTTGTTGTGAAGGATTGTGAGCCTTGGTATGCCGACATTGTAAATTTTTTGGCTACGGGGGTTCTAAATCCAGATTTTTCAAGTCAAGAAAGGAAATGATTTTTGTCAATGGTTAAGCAATATTATTGGGATGACCCATATTTGTTTAAACATGGTCCCGATATGGTTATTCGTAGATGCATTCATGAAAATGAGCAACAAAATGTTCTTTCTTTTTGTCATGAATTGCATTGTGGAGGTCATTTTAGTGGTAAGAAAACCGCTCAAAAAGTGTTACAATCGGGTTTCTTTTGGCCAAGTCTTTTTAAAGATGCATACATTTTTAGTAAAAGTTGTGACAGGTGCCAAAGAACCGGTAACATTGGTAAGCGGGATGAAATGCCTCTCACGAATAACTTGGTTGTGGATTTGTTTGACGTATGGGGCATAGATTTTATGGGCCCTTTTGTGGTTTCATGTGGTTTTGAATACATTTTAGTATCGGTGGATTATGTGTCAAAGTGGGTGGAAGCAATTCCTACCCGGACTAACGATGCTAATATTGTTGTCAAGTTTGTCAAAGATGTGATTTTTAGCAGGTTTGGCGTTCCAAGGGCGATTATAAGTGATGGTGGTTCTCACTTTTGCAACAAAATTTTTGGAGCACTCATGAAGAAGTATGGGGTGAATCACAAGGTTGCAACCGCGTATCATCCCCAAACTTCCGGGCAAGTGGAAGTGAGTAACAAGCAAATAAAGGCCATTCTTGAAAAGACGGTGAAGCCAAACAGGAAGGATTGGGCCTTGAGGTTAAATGATGCATTGTGGGCGTACCGTACCGCCTACAAAACTCCAATTGGAATGAGTCCTTACCGGCTAGTCTTTGGGAAAGCTTGTCATTTGCCGGTGGAGATAGAGCATAAAGCATTTTGGGCAATCAAGGAGTTGAATATGGATTTGCAACTAGCCGGTGAGCAAAGGTTACTTCATTTGAATGAGCTTGAGGAGCATCGGTTGGAGGCCTATGAGAACTCCCAGTTGTACAAGGAGAGAACAAAAAGGTACCATGACAAAAAGATTTTGCACAAGGAACTTATTCCGGGAAGCAAGGTGTTATTGTTTAATTCAAGATTGAAGCTTTTCCTGGGAAAGTTACGTTCTCGTTGGAGTGGTCCGTTTGAAGTAGTGAACGTGTATTCTCATGGAGCCGTGGAATTGGTGAATCCGGTTACTAACAATAGGTTCAAGGTCAATGGACAAAGAGTGAAGCCTTATTTGGATGGAGTTTTGGGATCAAAGGATGTTGAGTGGATCGAGTTGAAGGATCCATAAGCGTTGAGGAAGTCATTCCGTCGAGCTAACGACGTTAAACAAAAGCGCTGCTTGGGAGGCAACCCAAGGTAAGTAGTGAATTGTAGTACCCTTAAATTTAATTTTTTCTTTGTTTTCATCACTTTGAGGACAAAGTAATCATTAAGTTTGGGGGTGGAGAGTTTTTAGTTTTCATTTTATTGTTTGTTTTTTATTAAAAAAAAAAAAACTTTGTTTTCTTGCATTTCGGGAACGTGTCGAACTACGGTGACCTGAGCCTATTTTTGTTGGGTAGTCCGCCCGCATCAATGGGGACGTAGGCAGCGAAAGTGCAGTCAAAATATGGGTTGAATTGTAATGTATCAATAGATATTATGCTTGGTGTTTGTTGCTTGGTGTTGTGCAGATTGAGAGCCAGGGAAAAAAATCCTCCTGCTGATCTGGGCGACCGCCCATGGTAATGAGGGCGACCGCCCATGCTTGATTTGAATAGGGTGTGAAACTTGCTGGACAACTGGGCGACCGCCCATGGTGTTGAGGGCGACCGCCCATGCTGGTGGAACAAAAAGAAAAAAATTGCTGTTAAACTGGGCGACCGCCCAGGATTAGATAAGCGACCGCCCATGGTTCTGAGGGCGACCGCCCAGGCTGGTTGGAAAAACTTACAAAAGTTGCTGTTGATGTGAGCGGCCGCATACGGAGACATGGGCGACCGTCCACATTGGAATGTCAAAGTTACAAATTCTTCTGGTCATGTGGGCGACCGCCCAGGATTGGGTGAGCGACCGCCCACGAGATGAATGGGGCGTTACAGTTTTGCCCTAAAAGACCTCCGCCGTTTCACTCCCTTCTTTCATTTCAAATTTTAAATACTCTCTCCTTCTCTCTCTAGAAAACACCGGTTTACTCTCTTCATCTCTCTACAAAACTCCTCCCCAAACACCCAAATCCTCCAATTTTCTTCCATAATTTGTCTTTCCCCACCATACCCAACCTCCTAAGCCAAAGATTTCAACCCACATCACCATTGTTGAGCAAGAATTGTGAAGAGATTTTGAAATATTGCAAGTGGTGAAGAAGGTTGCAAAAGGTTTGATTTTGGGAGGCCAAAGAAAAGGGTTCTTGTGAGAATCATTGTTCAGAGAAGGGGTCGTTTTTCCTAGTTCATCTTCATCAACTCCGGCGAGATTCCGGTCAAATTCCGGCGAACTCCGGTGACTTTTCCGGCGAAGTAAGATTTTCAATTCAATCTTCTTTAATACTTTCTCCGTGGAAGTTTTGTGGGTATAATTGATATAAAATGTCTAGACAAAGAAATGCTCCCGTCCCGGAACCGGTTGTTGAGTATGATGCAACAAAGTTTGTTGGGGGTAAAGCGAAGTTGTTTTTTGATAAATATGCAAACAAGGGTTTCACAATTGAAAATGAGTTTAAACTGGATGAACTGGGGTTGGATGATATCTTTGCAAGGTATGGTTGGGGTAATTTAGCAAGCCGCCCAACTAATAGAGGTTCGAAAGTGTTGGTTCGGGAATTCTATGCAAATGCATTTGAGGCAGGGCAAGCAAGGAAGTGTGCGTGGGTGAGGGGAATAAATGTATATTATAATGGTGAGGATATCAATAGATACTATGGGATGGAATCGCCTGGGCATGAAAACAGTGCGTGTGATTATTATAATAGTGCAAAGATCATGGAGCTGAATGTGGCGGGGAACCTTGATAGGTTGGCTCCGTATTTCGAAAATATTGATGTGACACTATTGAGAAACGGTAATGTGAAGAAGTCTAGGGACATGGACATGAGGATGCGTGCGTTGCATCGATTCATTTGTGAGCGTATTATGCCTACTTCACATTACAACGATGTGCATTGGAGGAGAGCACTGTTGATGACCGTGGTGTTGTCCGGTCAAAGGTTTAATACTGGATTGGCGATATCCAAGGAGATTGTGAACACCATTAAAACTATTGGGCGATGCAATTTTAGTTTCCCGTTATTGATATACGGTTTTGATAGAGAATAAAGGAGTGAATTTTACTCGGTTGCGGATTGCTAGGGATATTGTGTCAACTGGGACGGCGGTTAGTAAGAGGTCCCTTACTATAAAGGGGCATGCTCAGTTGCAGCCGGGAGAAGGTTCATCGAGAGGAGTGAGAGGAAGTGAGGAGGATGATGATATGGAGGAACAGCAGTTCACTCCAACGGAGGCGGCCTATTATGTGGGAGGCCATGTGGATGCGTTATCCGAGGAGATTAGGCAGCTCCGGGGACAGTACGAGGTGATGGATCAGCGATTGTTGGGTATGGAGGAGAGTCAGAGACAGCTGCAGTCTATGGCTACTGAGGAGTATTACGCTGCTAGTATGTGGAGGCAGCGTATGGAGGATGCGCAGTCAGAGATGTATCAGGAGATGAGGCACAGGCTTCCTCCTCCTCCACCGCCTCAGCATATTCCATACCAGCCGCCGCAATATCGTACTCCGGAGCAGTTGAGAGGATGGGATTCTTGGGATGCGCAGCAGCAGCAAGAGCAACAACAACAACAGCAGCAGCAGCACCATAGCACGGGTTCGAGCGGAAGTGGCTCGGTTGGCCCGTGGGATCAATTCTGGAGATAATTTGTTGGTTGAAGGTACCCCTATCCTTTATTTTATTTTATTTTATGCATTAGGGACAATGCATGTTTTAAGTTTGGGGGTGTGGGGTACTTTTTACTGTTTGTGTTTGCTTAGTTTATCATGGTAGTTAGGATTTACTGTTTTGAAAGGAAAAAAAAAAAAAAAGGGGAAAATTTGAAAAATGAAAAAAAGGAATAATTAGCTATGTCCTTTCTTGTATATAGTCATTAACATTCTTGGTGTTCCACATATTTGCATGTGATTTGATTTTGACCGCTAATGAGGATAATCGTTTGAGATAATGTGTATATGCAAGTTGGTATATTTTTGGTTAATTGTGGTATATTGCTTAAGAGTTATAATTGAGTCATAAATCTCTTAATTGTAGTTTCGTGCACTTGTGGAAATATGCTCTTTGTTGATAATTTTGATTCATTTTTATAAAGTTTAGAGTACACCCTCATCTTTTAAGTTAATGAATTTGTTTATCAATGTAGCAACATTAGGCAAGTCTTGAAAATGAGTATTCCTTGGTTGTGAATGGAACCCCCCCTTGTGATCTTTTAAAAAAAAAAATGAGAGCAATGGCAATGCAATGTATACTCGGTGAAACCTCCAGACGCGTAGATTAATTGGTTAGGGATTATTCTAGCTTAACCAGATTTCTGGGTATGCAGTAGCGTTATGGAGGAAGAGCTTTACCGCCGTGATGGTCCGTATCAAGCTCGATACCGAAGTGGCTAACTCTCAAAGCCTTTAAATAAATCTCTACTTAGTATTAGGGGCATGGAGTTCGCTGCTACAGTGTTCCCTACTTGAACGGTAGTAGATTTTAAAGTGTGCTTAAATGATCAAGTTTGGAGGGGGTGTAATTATTTCATGGGAATATTCATGCTTTGTGTCTAAAAAAAGTGTTGTTGTTTGGTAAATAGAGTCAATAAAATAAAAGATTGTTGGTGTACTTAGCTTTGTAAAAATGGATCGTGGTTGTGAGAAAAGAGAAAGATGATTGTGCATAAAGAGATTTATGGGGTAATTATAATGGTTAAGTAATATTTTACAATTAATGGAAAATATATTGATACTTGCATTGTGGAAAATCTTATCCTGCGGTTGATGGTATTTTGTTATTTGCTGTATTTGTGGAACATGCAAGAATGGAGGGACATAGTTGATTATTTGGGTAGAGTAGTTTGCTTTTATTTTTGTGTGTTTGTTTAGTTTTAATGTTTATAGTTTGTTTTAGTGTTTGCTCGAGGACTAGCAAATGTCTAAGTTTGGGGGTATTTGATGAGTGAGTTTTACACTCATCCATTGACTACTTTACGAACTTATTATTTGCTTAATCCTTGAGTTTTGTGTGTTTAATGGATGTTTTTAGTGTTTTTAGTTTCAGTGGTTCAAGTTTGGAAAACAGAAACAATCTGTGAATAAATCAAGCGGAAAAAATGTTATGATGCAATTATGGGAGGACTGAGTTCGAATGGGTAGTAATAAACCAAGGCAATTGAAGTGGAGTGGCTGGCCAAATGAAGAAAGCAGTTGGGCCAATGCAAGAATGAAAGTTGGGCCGGAAGGAAAGAAAAGAAAATGGGCCTAAAAGTCTGTGCGTGTGGGCGGTCGCTCAGGTTCTTATGGGCGGCCGCTCAGGAGAAAAAGTGTTGAAGCCTTGAACCTTCTGCCAGTATGGGCGACCGCCCAAGGGGGTTGTGGGCGACCGCCCACGAAGCGTTTTTGCGAGATAGAGGCGAAGCACTTGGAACGGATTTGGAGTAATTAAGGCATAATAATGATGGTGGTTAATGGTTTTAGTGGGTATAATTACGGCGAGACATGGGTGGTTTATATTTAAGGGAAGAACAATTACTATTTTATTATTGGTTTTTTAGAGAATTGGATGATTTATTCCATAGCTTCTTTTTCTTCTTCAGAATTTTCTTGGTGTTCTTCACTTTTCATGGATAGCTAATCTTTTTAGTTCTTGGAATTGGAGGTAACATTTTATGTTTTAAGTTTTACTTTTCATTTTTATCTTTGTAGTACTTGGGATTATCAAGTTATTTTCAATGGAATTTTAGAACTCTTGTCTTGATCAAATAATTGTTCTTGAATTATTTAGAATTTCAATTGTGAACCGCCAAATTTACAATTGAAATTAGTCTTGGCTTGATTTTCACAATTTGTTGAATCCCCGCCAAACGATTCATAAGAATTGTGGTTTATTTGGTGTTCTTAAGTTCTAAAATGGGTTTCTAACTAATTTATGAACGGGCCAAGGGAATAGATTAGTTAGAAACACTTGATTGCGAATCACCCGCCGAAGTGTCCCAATCATACTTTTGTAAGAACAAAACCCCAAGTGCACTTTGATTGATGAATTGTGAAACTTGAGCATAATCTGTGAAATCAATTCCGGGAATTTTCTCCTTATTATTGAAATCTTTTATAATCACTTTTACTTAATTTTTGTAAACATATTAGTCTTAAACAAATCAACAAATCCTTCACTTTACAAACTTTTTGTTATAGCGGTAATTCCTACACTTTAAACTTCGTGTCTCTGTGGTTCGACCCGACTTACCCTATCTACAAATCAATTGTAGGTAGTTTGAGTTGGAATTTTCTTTTGACGTTTCGACGCTCGTCAAACGTCACAGATCCCTTGCGCAAGCAAGGTAAAGAGAGGTCATGCCGAACTCTTGACCCGATCTTGACTCAATGGCCGGCTCGGTTCACTATTCACATGGCTAACGCATTAAAACGAACAAGACAGGCTCGGTCCTTAGGTTCGATTTTGTCTTTTAGGCCGGTGGAAACCGCTTGCCCAATAGGACCCTCGCCCGGGGCTGTCCACCCTGGGATGTCGAAATACAGGTGCAAAACGAGGGGCTTATAGCCGCACAAATGGTCTCCACTGACCCAGGATCTAGCATAGTTGCGAAAAAGAAGAGCAATCTTTTCCAACCTTCCTAGGACTCTGAGAAAACACGTTTTAAGTAAATTAAAACAACAAAAAAATTAAAAAAAAAATAATAATAAAAGCGGAAACCGCATGCCACGTGAGCTTTCCCCCTTTTATCCCGAAAGGCCTTCCCATGTCTAAACCTTACCCGTCACCCCCTCCAGTGAACCGAGAGTGATCCGGGAACTACTCTCCTCGTGTCAAAGCTGCAAGGTCCAACATCCTTCCCACCGCAGTCACTAGGGCAGTCCGTCAGCTCCCCATGGCCAAGTCAGTGGATAACAACGAGGAAAATGGGACCTTACCCCCGAGAAATTTCCCAACATTGGAAGAAGTTTGGCAGGTCCTCATGGCTATTGAGAAATGCCAAGGTGAACAACAAGCCTGGATCGAAGGTGCCATGCACCACTTCGGAACATTAGCCACCCCCCAACCACCTGGGACTTCCAAAGGCACACCTGCTCCTAAAGTCTCTAACGTCTCTCATGGTCTCCCAGAAGTCAACCTGTTGCCCTCATACGAGCCATGCAGCTACGACATAAAGCCACAAGACCCCCTGGGGGAGGACATATCTAGTCAACATCTTGAGGTCCCGATACCACCACCAAACAACAAAGACATCTGGTGGGACGTCTGCGATTGCAGTGCTTGTCTGGAAATGGAATTCCAAGATGAAATGAACGAGGGCCGCCCTCGAAGAAAGAAGAAACCCTCTTCTCAACAAAAACTAAAGAAGAGGTACGAATCCGGCGACCCAACAGTTGGAACCCTTGGAGAAACATCAGGAAAGTTTGACTATTACGTCATCTACTCCAGCAAATCTCCTCAGCCTAGCTCTGCACAAGGCCACGGCAACGTCTGCTCCATGATCAGCTAGGACGAGCTCCGCACCGCCACCGACGTGTTGGTGTAATGCCCTAGGCTTTAGTTATGTTTAACTGAAAACCGTTATGTATCATCTTTATCGTTTATGTTTATTATTTGATTATTATATAGTTTGCATATTTATTGTAATAATCTCCGTCCCTGATTATTAAGAGAATAATTAGTATAATTGTCAATGGATAATCATATGATGATTATATGCATAGAGATGCACATTGAAATTATGGGTACTTGTCAGAGAACAAGTAACTGGACTTGACCCGTATGAGATTTATGTCATGGTCAAATGTCATAATTAAATCTCATATGGTCACTTCATTTAGTCCCTAGACCTGAGATTATCATGACTTTACACATGATGAAAGTTATGTTTGATTTTAGTCAAACGGTATCTTAACACGATATCTATAAAGGCTATCTTTGGCATGATCGGATTCATGATGGGAAGGATGATAAGTCAAGATGGAATTTGTCCCTCGAAAGAGAGATGTTTTGCTTGGGCCCCTCAATGAGTGATAATGATGAAAGCGTGTGGCCACACCCCAATATGATTGGACTATCATTATACTCAAGATCGAGAAAGCATTGAACAAATACAAGTTGACGTGGACCATGACTTGTGTTCAATATAACATCGTGAGACAAAGGGATAAATGAAAGTGTACCATTGGAAACGTGAACTCTTACGTTGTGTTATTTGGGTAGACATAATGGCTTGCTAGAGTCCGCTTATGTCTTATGAGAACCGATATGATCGGACTCATTGCCAACATAATACAATCCTATTGGGTCACACACAAATAGAATGAATTGGTTGAACAGAGGAAGAATGGTTGAGAGTTTCTGTATCTGGCTATATATACCGCGCGACATATTAAGCCAATGGCTTAATATACCGCGCGACATATCAAGCCCTACGCGGTTTGACAGCCTGTTCTCCTAATACGATTAGGAGACGTATTCATACTATTGTAGTATAAATATGTGAGGTCTGTCAGACCTAATTCCCTAGCCGAATTTTTCAATAAGAAATTCACAATCAAAAGTCCTCTCAATATTCTTCCATAAGTTTTAGGAATCTAGCAATTCCCAACCCGAGAATTGTTCTCGACATTCATATTTGTGTGGATTACCAAAAGAGGGTCTTAGTTTTGTTCAAACAAATCAAAGACCTAGAGTTCAAATCTGAAGATCCAAAGGAGTTGAAGATTCGAAGATTTGAAGATCAAAAGTTTGTGATTATGAATCACATAATTATCCGTTCGATAGCTCAAGACCGGAAAGCAATTTAGGTTGGTAAATTCTATCTCATAGCAAATTCAATTTAATCGTATAGAACGGATCTTAGGGCTTGGGTTTTGTGTTAATTTTATGCTTAATTCCGCTGCGCATGGATCCATAAAACCCAACAGTGGTATCAAAGCCCCGTTCGTATGGTTAAGTTTGAATTAACATGCTAGAATGATTATATAAATTGTTTATATGTTCGTTGCATGTTTTTGTATGCGATAGAATTTTGATTGTTTATGTGAAACAATGTGAAAATCGTTTTCGAATTATGTTGAATTAAATCTGTAAAAGGGTTGTTTTATATGATTTAATTGCATGTAATCTGAATTGATTGAAATCTGGAAATCCTGTTACTTGGCTACTTTAGTCGCGCGACATGATGAGCCATGAGGAATTCAGGTTATCTGGCCTGTTAGGTCGCGCGACATATCAAGCCTCTGCGGCGATGTTGTCACGCGACATAATAAGCCAAATGCAGGCGAATCGGTTTGTATAATTTTTACGCTATTCTGTGATTGTGTTTACAATCTGAGATGTTTTATGTCTTAATCTGGATGCTATAAATTTCTGGAAATTGAGTTTATAGGGCTATGCTAGATTAATTCATTATTTATGCTTGCTTAATTAATTAAAAGGTGTTTATTTAATTGTTGCGTTGCATAATTTTTGAGTGTTCTTATGCTTGCTTAATTGTTTAAAAGGTGATTTTATTAATTAGTGCGTTGCATGAAGAACTGTTGTAATTCTAGAATGTTTTTGAACATTGAATTATAGTTCACTAATTGTTTATGAGAAACAAGTTAGTGTCTGATTGTTTATGAAACAAGTCAGTTTTACAAGTAAGAATTTTATTAGATGTTTAGTTGAAACATTGATTCATAGTTTCCTAATATGTTTAGATTTAGACATTGTAACTTTTGGATTTTATGATTGTTTATGGAAACAAGTCATAATTACGCGAAATTTAAAAGGAAACTGATTATTTATAAAAGGTAGTGATTATGTTGCCAAATCGTAGCCGATTTCTAATTGTGCATGACTAGGAGAGTTCTCGTCTAAGGAAGAGTTGGTACTTAAGTAGTCCTTGTGGCTCACCTATCTTCCTGGGAACTTACCTGGTGCATGATTATGACTATCTTTGCTGATATGCTTATAATCTACCTTAAAGAACCTTCATTTAACTTTTAAGTTCTTTATGCCAATTCATGATTAAACACTTGAGACCACTCGGATAGTTTTGGGTGGGCTTGCCATAGCAAGGTACTTTGATTCTATTCCGTTTGCGAGCAAGATGAGGAAATGGTGGTTCCTATACGTTTAATATGAATGAACTTAATTGGGTTATCAAAATGGTTTTGGACCCAAGGCATAAGATGAGATTAAAATATGCTTGGACATATGATGTCTTAAATAAATCTCATAAAAGATCCTAAGAGTCATATACGATATGATTGATGTTTTCTACCTAATTAGTTTAATCTTGAGCGGTGCGCCATAGCGTACTTAAGATTAAATTAAAGATGGATCTTAGTCCTAAGAGTCATATACGATATGATTGATGTTTTTCTACCTAATTAGTTTAATCTTGAGCGGTGCGCCATAGCGTACTTGAGATTAAATTAAAGTTGGATCTTAGCCCATTAAATTCATATTATGCTTATTTGCATTGGAAGGTGTATGATTTAGTGGGAGTATTTGTAAAATACATTATTTGCTCTTAAATGATAAATGTGTTGATATTGATATGTGTTCATATAATTTGTATATTTTGTTGTAGAAGTAGCATTACATAATGATAATTGCGATTCGTCCTTATGAAGGACAAAGTTCGAAAGGAACAATACATAATGTGTACGTTCTTGACGAATCCGTTCCTACTGAACCCATTGCAAATGTTGCAAAGGGCAAATAAGGAAGCAACATTAGAAACATAGTGATGATTCTGACAATATTGCTTGCCTTGTATTTGCCACCGTGTTTAAAGGCTCTTATGAAGAACCTTGAGCACATGATAACTATTCTTTTGTTCTAGCACACCGCATAAAGGAAATGTTCCAAATGCGAACTAGGCAAAAGATATATGTTGTGGTGAAGGCTCTCAATTCATATGATGAAAGAAGGAGCAATCCGCAAATTGTGTTAATGGTTGACACAATAAAAGGGTTCATAAAGGAAGGAAAAGAAGGTAAAGCAAAAGTTGCTAAACCTAGGACAAATGTTGTCATAGCCGAAGAGGCTAAACCCAAAGTGTCTCAAAAGGATGCAGTTTGCTATCATTGCAATAAGATTGTCATTGGAAGCAAAGTTGCAAGGCTTATTAGGAAGGCCTAAAAGGTGAAGAAGGGCAATATGATTGCTACTACTTCAAATATCTATATGATAGATATTTTCCCTTCGACTTCTTGTTCTTGGGTATATGATACCGGATTGGATCCCACATTTGTTTAAATGTGCAAGGAACAAAGAATAGAAAGTCACTCAAATAAGGTAAATTAAACCTATGCATGAGAATGGAGCAAGAGTTGCAACATTAGCCATAAGGGACTTAAGAAGTCACTTTACCTTGTGAAGTAGTACTTGTTTTGAACAAGTATGACTACGTTCCGGATTTGAGTAGGAGTATTATTTCCGTTTCTTAAATGGATGATGAAGGATATAATTTTCTTATTTTCAATAAGAAGTTTTATATTCATTTAATAATATGCCTTATTGTAATGCATATGTCATTGAATGGTCTTCATATCCTTAAAGATGAGAAACAAAATAACATTGAAGATATCTATAATATAAATGGGAAATCTAAACCGAACAATATGAACAAACGCGTTCATATGGCATTGCCGGCTTGGTCAAATAAATAAGAAACATATATCTAAACTCCATTAACATGGACTTTTAGACTCATATGACCATGAATCATTTGAGGATTTTGGATCTTATTTATTGGGATTATCGACCAAACCACCCTACACTAAAGTAGTGGGAGGGCTAGTGACTTATTAGTCATTATACATAAGATGTATGTGAACTATTAAGCAGCATTGCTAGGGGAGGATTTTGGTATTTCATCATATTTCACTAAAGACTTATCTAGATATGATTATGTCTATCTGATGAAGTCCAAAGGTGAATCGTTTGAGATGTTTCGAACATTTCAAGATGAAGTGCAAAACAACTTGGCAAAACTATTAAGTACTTCGATTGGATCGAGGTAATGAATATTTGAGCCAAAAGTTTGACAATCATCTCAAAACTATGAAATTGTTTCAAGAGTTGACTCCACACTAAACACCACTATGAATGGTGTGTCTGAAAGGAGGAATTGAACCTTGTAGGACATGGTTCGTTCGATGATGTGTCAATCAGACTTTCCTATTTCCTATTTTTTTTTAGGATATGCATTAGAAATAATGCGGTTACACTGAATCGAATCCCTACTAAATCGGTTCCTAAGGCCCCACATGAGATGTGGCATGGAAGAAAACTTAGTTTGTCTTTCATGAAGATTTGGGGTTGCGAATCTTATGTAAAGAGACTTGTCTCTTATAAGTTAGCACCAAATCTAACAAGGTTATTTTCGGATATTGATTTTACAATCACAAAGAGAACAAAATGTTTGTTGCTCTACACGATTTGTTTCTTGAGAAATAGTTTCTCAATAAATAATTTAGTGGGAGTAAAATTGATCTTGAAAGAAGTTCAAGAACCCGAAAATAATTAGGAACCAAGAGTAGAGACAGAACCAAGTTCACAAAGGAGTTGTGAAACCGGTTCAAGATGCACAAGTCCATCATAGATAGGTTACGATCCGAACTCAAGAAATAGTGATTTCTCGTTGCGGAAAGTGATGAAGTGGAAGTCATTAAGAATGACGATCCTACTTGCTATCAAGAAGCGATGTCCCCTCCTAATTTGGATAGATGGTTATGAACCATGGAATCCAAATTACAATCCATGTTTGACAATCAAGTTTGGAACTTGATTGGGCTACCTGAAGGTGTAAAAACTAATGGGATGCAAGAAGGTCTTCAAGACCGACATGGATGGGAAGGTGTGTACTTTCATGACTAAGAATTGTAACAAAGGAATTTAGGCAAATTCATAGTATTGACTATGTTGAAACCTTGTTCGCCAGTTACAATGTCGAAGTCTGTTAGATTTTCAATTGCCATTATCACATATTGTGACTATGTGATATGACAAATGGATGTCAAACGACTTTCTTTAAATGGAAAGATTATTAAGGATGTGTAGAGCACACAACCCGAATAGTTTGTCGGTCCAAGAAACTCTAATAAAGTATGCATGTTGCAAAGATCCATAAGATGGATTGAAGCAAGCTTCAAGGAATTGGAATCTTCGTTTTGATGAATTGGTCAAAGAGTTTGACTTCATCAAAGAACAAAGATGAATCTTGTGTATGCATGAAATTCAGTGGGAGCGTAATATTATTTCTATTGTTTTATTACAATGATATCTTACTCATTGGAAAAACAAGTTCCGACACTTAAGACTGTTAAGTCTTGGTCAAGGAAAGGTTTCTCAATGAAAGATATGGGTGAAGCCGCTTACATCCTTGGCATCAAGATCTATAGAGATAGATCTAGAAGGATAAATTGGTTTGAGTCAAAATATTCACATTGACAAGGTTCTTAGAAGAGTCTAAGAAGAGTAGCTTGTCAATGGATCATGGTACTTCTCTTAGCAATACTCATTGTCTTATGACAACTGATGAGCAAAAGGAAAATGAATGAAGTTCCATATGCTTCGGCATTTGGATCTGTCATGTATGCCATGATTTGTACTAGACCCGACGTCTCATATGCTCTAAGCATGATGAGTCGATACCAATCTGATCCTGTGATGAGAACCATTGGATGGCAGTCAAGATGATCCTTAAGTACTTAAGAAGAACTAAGGATACGTTCTTGGGATTTGAAAGATTGGAAGTTTAATCTTGTTGTAAGGGTTACATAGGTGCTAGCTTCCAAACTGACAAAGTTATTTTAAAATCGCAATTAGGATTTGTGTTTATGCTTATAAGAGGTGCAGTTTGATTGGAAAGATTCCAAGCAGAAATTGTAGCCAATTCTACTACTAAGGCCAATTGTTAGCAACATATGATGTAGCTAAAAGTAGGCGGTTTGGATCAAAAGTTCGCTTAGTGTTTTGGAAATGTTCCAAGTATCACTAATCGATGAAACTTTTGTTATGACTATAGTGGTGCCACTTGTGCAAACAATGGAACCAAAGTCACAACAGTGATCCAAACACTCACTTAGACGTACTTCAAGGAATTCATAAAGAATGAGAAGACGTTAAAATATACAAAGTATCAACCGATGATGACATAAGGGATTCACTTACAAAGACCCTCGCACAGGCGGAAGCATGATGGTCATGTTGGATCCATGAGTATTCGATACATAAATGGAGCCTAGTGCAAGTGGGAGACTGTTGGTGTAATGCCCTAGGCTTTAGTTATGTTTAGCGAAAACCGTTATGTATCATCTTTATCGTTTATGTTTATTATTTGATTATTATATAGTTTGCATATTTATTGTAATAATCTCCGTCCCCGATTATTAAGAGAATAATTAGTATAATTGTCAATGGATAATCATATGATGATTATATGCATAGAGATGCACATTGAAATTATGGGTACTTGTCGAGAACAAGTAACGGACTTGACCCGTATGAGATTTATGTCATGGTCAAATGTCATAATTAAATCTCATATGGTCACTTCATTTAGTCCCTAGACCTGAGATTATCATGACTTTACACATGATGAAAGTTATGTTTGATTTTAGTCAAACGGTATCTTAACACGATATCTATAAAGGCTATCTTTGGCATGATCGGATTCATGATGGGAAGGATGATAAGTCAAGATGGAATTTGTCCCTCGAAAGAGAGATGTTTTGCTTGGGCCCCTCAATGAGTGATAATGATGAAAGCGTGTGGCCACACCCCAATATGATTGGACTATCATTATACTCAAGATCGAGAAAGCATTGAACAAATACAAGTTGACGTGGACCATGACTTGTGTTCAATATAACATCGTGAGACAAAGGGATAAATGAAAGTGTACCATTGGAAACGTGAACTCTTACGTTGTGTTATTTGGGTAGACATAATGGCTTGCTAGAGTCCGCTTATGTCTTATGAGAACCGATATGATCGGACTCATTGCCAACATAATACAATCCTATTGGGTCACACACAAATAGAATGAATTGGTTGAACAGGAGGAAGAATGGTTGAGAGTTTCTGTATCTGGCTATATATACCGCGCGACATATTAAGCCAATGGCTTAATATACCGCGCGACATATCAAGCCCTACGCGGTTTGATGTACTGTTCTCCTAATACGATTAGGAGACGTATTCATACTATTGTAGTATAAATATGTGAGGTCTGTCAGACCTAATTCCCTAGCCGAATTTTTCAATAAGAAATTCACAATCAAAAGTCCTCTCAATATTCTTCCATAAGTTTTAGGAATCTAGCAATTCCCAACCCGAGAATTGTTCTCGACATTCATATTTGTGTGGATTACCAAAAGAGGGTCTTAGTTTTGTTCAAACAAATCAAAGACCTAGAGTTCAAATCTGAAGATCCAAAGGAGTTGAAGATTCGAAGATTTGAAGATCAAAAGTTTGTGATTATGAATCACATAATTATCCGTTCGATAGCTCAAGACCGGAAAGCAATTTAGGTTGGTAAATTCTATCTCATAGCAAATTCAATTTAATCGTATAGAACGGATCTTAGGGCTTGGGTTTTGTGTTAATTTTATGCTTAATTCCGCTGCGCATGGATCCATAAAACCCAACACGACGGCCCGAGGGTCCAGATACCTCAACCCCTATCTTGGGAAGATCTCAAAGCCACTGTTGATGCTTCAACAAAAGCTATGACGGTGAACGAATTGAAATGCGCAGTCTGGCCCTACGCCAATCAAGGTCCTCTCATTACAGAAATAGGAGAGACAAGCAAAGCAGCAAAGCCAGAGGTGAACGTACTGACACGTTCCGGTCAAATCCCGACGAATCCTCCATGGGCAGACAAAAGGCCAGCCATACCTAAGCCACAAACTGAAAAGGGGCCCTACGCCAAAGAAGCCGAAACCCTTGACCCGAAGGCTGAAGATCCTGTCTTAACTCAGCTCAAGCGTACTCAGGCTAACATCTCGCTCTGGTCCTTACTCACTTCATCTTACCCGCACAAACTCAAGTTGGAAGAAAGTCTGGCCCAGACCATGGTTCCCATCACCGTGACACCTGATGAAGCGGTTCAGATGATCGGCAACGTTAATTACAGCAACATCATGACTTTCACGGAGCTCGACCTCTCAAAATTTGGGGCTGACCACAATCAGCCTCTCTACATAACAGTTCAACTGGACGAGCGCCGTCTCCCTCGGGTCTTGGTAGATGGGGGATCATCCATGAACGTCCTGCCATCCAAAATGATGGATTTGCTAGGGATCAAAGCAACTGATCTGAAACCCTCAACTCAGGCAATCAAGGCATACGACTCAACGTCTCGCTCAGTCTTGGGAATAGACACCTTGAACCTGTGGTTCGGAAAACAAATGGTCCCGACCGACTTCCAAGTCATCGACATCCCGATCACATTCACTGCCATTTTGGGACGCCCTTGGCTACACCAGATCAATGTGGTGGCATCCACCCTCCATCAGTGCGTAAAGTTCGTCCAAGGAACAGATCTTACCATCATCTACGGTGATAGCATAGTCACCGAAGGGACCGACACAAACGGCGTCCCAGTCTTAGAGATTAAACACGACAATGATGGCATGATACTGACAGGATTCACCATCGAAAGCCCAAAGGCCCAGGTGTGCCACATAGACCTGCCTTTGATTTGGGACAAGATCCCTCCCCCGATGAAAATGATGAAGCACATGAACTACATCCCGGGGCTTGGTTTGGGAAAAAACCATCAGGGTACCCAACAAATCATCAATATCAAGGAACAGAATACTCTTCATGGCCTGGGATACATCCCTACTCCCGAAGACGCTGCGAAAGACAAAAGAGCTGCACGGAAACGCTCCGCAAATAGAAAAAGAGGCTTGCACGCAACCTCCGATCTCCGCCCTTACAGCTTCGACATGACCAAGTACTTCACAAAGAAAGATGACAACTTGAATGAAGACACAGGAAAGGGAACAGAGTTGATCAACGCCAAACAAAGCTGGCCGACAACCATGGACAAGCTCCAACAGAACATTGCAAGATTCAGAGGCCTCAAGGCAAATCCCATCCGAAGAGCATTTCTCGATGCACCACCTCTGCCGGGACCCACGACCACCACTATTCACAATGAATTTTGGTTCGGGAAAACCCCCTCTTTGGCAGAAGAACTCGAAAAACTCTCTGTCGATACCCCTGCCTTCAACAAGTGGGATGAGTCTGCATTCGAGCTAGAAATGCCCAAAACAAAAGTGAAAGACTCCGCAGATAATGCTTGGAACGAGCCACTGCTCCACCTGCTCTTCAATGAAGAAATCGAGATGCCAGACCTAATCTATTTTGTTTCTGATAACTCTATGATAGTCATGATCGGGAACGGTGACACAAAGCCTTTCAAACTCCGCCTCCTATCAAGCTCATTGCCACTCAATAACTAGGCCACCTTCTCCGGACCCACCGCCAGCAAAAAGGACATGATCGAACAACTTGGTCTGACCCCTCGAGTCCTAGAGTCCAGTGTCAAAACCCATCCTGAGTCCATTATCTTTGAATTTGAGTCTCTCGAGTCATCTGATGGCCTCAAGCCAGAAGATTACGAACTCATTGCCAATAATGTATTCCCGTATGCTCTTAATGAATGCTTCGATCTTTCCGAGTATCCTCTCATTGCATCTTTAACAACTGATAAATTAACTAACACACAAACAGTTAATAATGATTCACTTGATAAAGAAGCAGACACATTAAACGAACAATACATTAAGCACATCTTTAAGCATGTTGTCAAATGAGAGAAAAACCGGGCCCAAGCTGCCGAGGAGGTTTTAACCAAAGTGAATTTGGGAACTGCTGAAGAGCCAAAAGAGACGCAAATCGGAAGTTTCTTCACCGGCACAGAGCAAGACGCATAGACTGCACTGCTCAAAGAGTTCGTGGACGTGTTCGCTTGGTCTTACCGAGACATGCCCGGATTAGATCCAAACATTGTAGAACATCGGATCCCCTTGAATCTCGAGGCTAAGCCCATCAAGCAAAAGCTACGCCGAATCAAGCCAGAATGGTCTTTACAAGTCAAAGAAGAGATCGAGAAGATGCTCTGCGTCAGCTTCATCAGGGTGATCGAGTACCCTACATGGCTCTCCAACATTGTCACGGTCACCAAGGCCAACGGAAAAGTGCGCTGCTGTGTGGACTTCCGAGATCTCAACAAAGTGAGTCCCAAGGACGATTTTCCACTACCAAACATCGACATGTTGGTAGACACTACAGCCAATTTCGAGGTCAAGTCCTTCGTGGACGGGTTTGCCGGTTACAATCAAATCAAGATGGCCGAAGAAGATCAAGAAAAAATAGCCTTCACAACCCCCTGGGGAACTTACTGCTACACAGTGATGCCGTTCGGACTAAAGAACGCTGGGGCTACCTACCAACGGGCAGCAACCGCCCTCTTCCACGACATGATCCACAAAGAGATCGAAGTGTACGTCGATGACATGATCGTCCACTCAAATGGATCAGATGGACAACACCTCACAGACCTGAGAAAGTTCTTCGATCGCCTCCGAAAACACTCGATGAGGTTAAACCCTGCCAAATGCACATTTGGGGTCAGCCGAGGCAAAGTCTTGGGATACATAGTCACCGAGAGAGGCATTGAGGTTTATCCTCAAAAGATCAAGGCCATCATCGAAATGAGACCACCGTAAACTCAAACAGAGGTGAAAAGCTTCATGGGCCGCCTACAGTATATCAGCCGTTTCGTCAATCAATTGACCTCCATGTGCGAGCCAATCTTCAAACTAATGAAGAAGAATGCCGACGTTGAATGGAACTCAGAATGCCAAGATGCCTTTGAAGAAATAAAGGCGTACCTTGTGAGTCCTTCGATTCTCTGTCCTCCCCACGAGGAGAAGCCACTGTTGCTATACCTAACTGTGACCGACATCGCAGTAGGAGCCATGCTCTGTCAAGAAAAGAAAGAGTCACAAGTCGAGAACGCCATTTACTTCGTCAGTCGAAAGTTTCAAGGCAGCGAACTCAACTACTCAGCCCTCGAGAAAACCTGCGCAGCTCTAGTATGGGTCGTCGAAAAATTACGGCACTACATGCAGTCGCACACGGTGCACTTGGTTTCCAAAATGGACCCAGTCAAGTACCTCTTCGACAAACCATCTTTGCCAATGAGGCTCGCCAAATGGTCTTTCTTCCTAGCAGAATTTGACATCAAGTACGTGAACCAAAAGTCAATCAAGGGACGGGTAATGGCCGAACAACTGGCTGACTTCCCAATCGACGAGGGTCGAGGCCCCGAACCACAATTTCCAGATGAAGGAATCTTCGCACTCGAAGGCGAAAATCGATGGCAACTGTTCTTCGATGGAGCGGCCAACAAAAAAGGAAACGGCATCGGTATGCTCTTGGTCGATCCCAAGGACGAGCACACCCCAATCGCCATAAAGCTCAATTTTGAGGTATCCAACAATGCTGCCGAATACGAAGCCTGCGCCGCCGGACTACAGGCCGCACTCAAAAGGAACGTCCAGAAACTCAAGGTCTATGGGGACTCAGCCCTGATCATCAACCAAGTTTCCAACAAATGGAAAACCATAGACCCAGGCTTGCAAAAATACCACGCCTGCATAGAGGACCTCATCACACAATTCGAAGAGGTCACCTTCCACTACTTGCCGAGAGACCGAAATCGGTTTGCAGATGCCTTAGCCACCTTAGCTTCACTCGTGGAAATCCCTGAGGGAAAAGCAATCAAGCCCTTCAAAGTCGGACGAAAGGAAATTCCTGCCTACTGTTGCGAGATCGAACCAGAGCCCAAGCCCATCAATGAGCCATGGTACAACCAGATCTTCCAATACCTCAAGAACGGGGAAACCGCCTTCATGAACGAAGAAGGCCAACACAGGGAAGGGGTCAAAGCCAAGAGCATCATGGCCCTAAAACGCCTCGCCTCTCACTTTGTCATCCTTGGAGACATGCTGTACAAGAAACGCTACCAAGGACCACTCCTACGCTGCATCAGCCAGGAAGAGGCAAGCGAGCTCATGAACGAAGTCCACAACGGGGCTTGTGGTCCCCACATGAACGCCAGAGCCCTGATGCAAATCATTCTCCGGATGGGCTACTACTGGATCTCCATGGAGGCAGACTGCATCCACTTTGTCCGAAGCTGCGACAAGTGTCAACGGTTCTCCAACCTCAATCATCTACCTCCTCACGATCTCTACTGCATGACTACGCCCTGGCCCTTCGCCACTTGGGGAATCGACGTCATCGGAAAAATTGCTCCGCCAGGCAGCAACGGTCACGAGTTCATCTTAGTAGCCATCGACTACTTCACCAAATGGGTCGAAGCCAAGTCCTACAAGGTGCTCACCTCCAAGAAAGTCGCGCATTTCCTCAAGGAAAACATCATCTGCCGATACGGCATCCCGAACGAGGTCATATCAGACAACGGCTCACACTTCGAAGGGGAATGCGACAGACTGCTGGCCGAATTCAAGATCACACGCCACAAGTCTTCTCCCTACCGACCACAAACAAATGGCGCCGTAGAAGCACCAAACAAGACTCTCGAACGGATCATCAGAAAAATGACCACCCGAGGACGCAATTGGCCCGAGAAGCTGTACCTTGCACTTTGGGGCTACCGAACATCAGTCAGAACAGCCACGGGAGAAACCCCATTCGCCCTGACATACGGGATGGAAGCAGTCCTTCCCATTGAATTGGAAATTCCCTCACTCCGAGAGCTGCTGGAAAATGAAATCAACGAAGTCGAATGGCTCTGAAGCCCACACGACGAATTGGCTCTGCTTGATGAGCGACGACTAAAGGCCATGGAACACGTCCGAGCCTACCAAAGCAGGATGGCTAGAGCTTTTGAGAAGAAGGTCAAGTCCCGAGACATCAGGGAAGGCGACCTAGTACTCAAAGAAAAGCCTCCCACTCGAACCAACCCACTGGGAAAATGGGAACCAACATGGATTGGCCCTTTCGTGGTTCAAAAGATCTTCTCCGGAGGTGCCATGAAGCTGACAGACCTAGACGGCAATCCCTTCATGAATCCAGTCAACGAAAGCAAACTTCGCAGATACTTCGCCTAAAAAAGATCAACTGTGCATCTCTTGGCACTCCATGTAGTGTCGAACTACGCAGACCTGAGCCCTCTAGTCCGGGGGAACGTAGGCAACCTTAATTGGTCCGGTCTAAAAACACACAAAAAAAGTCTAAAGTTTGAATATCAAGCAAGACCTCCATCAAACTACACACTTTCCAGGAGCATGCCCCCACCATCACCTTGACCAAGTCAAACAACGGCGGCAACATCAAAGGACATCCAAAGTTCACTCAGCGTCAAACGACTGACCCATGTCTGCTTCCAAGCCAGGGGCTTGTCTTCGCCCTCACGCGCTTCAAAAAATAAAAAAAGAGCTCGAGCAAAGTCTCTCAAAAAAAATAAAAAAAAGAAGCTTAAGCAGAAGCTACAAAAAAAGAGGTCAAGAGCCCGACGCCAACAAGAGGCAAGGAAGCTACGGAAAAGACCGTCAAAACGACTTGTCAAGGGATCATCCAACCTCTCAGCCAAACAAAAAGCCCAAGCAAAGGGGATTGCCATCAAGACCCAGGCTGCTTCAGTCCGCAAATGCAACAGAAAAGTCCAAAGATGGACGCCGCCAAGGTTCAAAAAAGAAACAAAAACGAACAGGAGATCTTGCGTCTCGACAAAGCTTTAAAAGTAAATCACAAATCACTAAGGATTACAACATTTCTTGATGAGTTCAAGCATGGTCTATTCTCAAGTTCACAACATGCTAAAAGACAGCTTAATACATTTAACAAATAATGTGTTTACAATGCAATGAATGGATACCTAGGAGGTCATTCCGCACCATCTGCGCTTGTCCCCTCGCCATTCTTTCCTTTCTTCCCTCGTCCCCGGCGAGTCTTCTTTCGCTCCACGCAAGCCAGCTCTGCGTCTCTCAGTCCGAGATTAGGAGTCCTCCCCGTAGAGTCACAAAATCCAGTAGCTCTCAGGGCTTCATTCGCCCGTGCTTCGGCTCGGATCTCCTCCCTGCGAGTCTGCAAAAGGGGACCTCTCCCCGTCAGTCGGTCAACTCTAGTCTCGTAGTCAAACAAAGTGTCTCCCGTGACATCCTGAGGGTCAGACCAGGCTTCGGCAATCCTAAGGCAATAGCTACTACGGCAATCGGGCCCCAGAATTGCTCCACGCCTGCTCCCCAAAGCCACTTGGGACTGCCCAACACGCTGCTCATACCAGGCCAGGTACTGGGTTGTCAATGGAACACTCTCTCGACGTCTAAGGAGCACCACAGAAGGGAAAGCGGAATACCTCCATACCCTCAGAAAATACAAAAAGAGCACCTGGAGCTGCCATATAAAGAGGAGCTACCTCCGCAGTAGCAAGGTCATCCCAGCCCAACAAAGGCTCCTGCTTCATCCCAAACTGTCGGGAAAAAATCGACGGAATATAGAAGGAGGACCAAGACAAACCTGGAACTCTGACAACATAGGACCCTTCCTGAAAGGCCCTCCTAGTCTCAATCCCCCAGTGCGGAACCCACCAACGGATCTGATGCGTACCAAGCCGTGCCATCCATCTCTCCCAGGCGGACTGATCCATATCCAACACAAGAGGTCGCCGAGCAAATGACCACGAGCTAAACGACGTCGGATCCTCGGGCATGGCCTGAAGTCTCTCTCGCAGCCACAAGGTGAGCAAATCAGGGCTTCCCCCTCTCATGAACCGATCCCCAGTCGCCAGACGGTCAATACTGTGAAGAGTCTCCCCCAGCACCAACGGGACAATATCCTCTCCAGCTCTGCAGTGCCCAACCACATCTAGCAAAGCGCCATCGCAAACCCCAAGGGAGCTGACCATGAAAAGCGTCGCTATCACGCACAAGGCAAACGCATCCCACGAGACATCACTCTCATCATCAATCATAAACCGCTCCGGCAGCGCAGAAATGTCAATATGACCCGAATCAAGGATCATGCCCTGCACTTCTCCCAACGAAGTCTGAAGAAAGCCTGCAAGCTTCACGCTCATGGCGGCACCGCATATCAAAGGAAGTGAGATGGCCTCCACCTCCGATCCTCCAATCAAAGCCCGAAAATCCTCAAAGGTGGGCACTACCTCATTGTAGGAGAAGCAATACACATGCCTCCTAACATCCCAGAACTTCGCGGCAGCCCGCAACAATTCCCAATCAGGAACCAACTCCTTAAGGGACCAAACCGAGCAAAGTCGAAACCTTACCTCAAAAGCCCGCCTCTGATGCCTCATACGGTGTCGCATCCACATTTTCAGCCGCTCAAGGAAGTGTGCTTGCCGCTCCTGCGAAAGCCTTGGCAAAATTCTTGGAACGTACGAAGAATCCATGGCAAAAATGGAGGTTCCTAGAGAAAATGGGGAAGAAAGCTCGAAAATGGCTGCAAATGGGGAGTGGGGAAAGTCCAGACATCCGGAAAGCATTTATCCCTTCCCAAAAGCAAAGGTGATCCGTACAGACCTCTTTGCACCCCAAGTTGGTCCGTATGGACCTTGTTGCATCATGGCCCCACTTTCCCAGCAAACAGTACAACAACCACTGTTCCCAGCAGGACCTTGCTCCAAACTGCCCAAACTCTGGCCAAAGCCAATTCCGGCAAGAATACACTACCCACAGACGCACTCCCAGCTCACTTGGCATGCACAAATAATAAAATATCAACAATTCCTAGGACAACTCCCGGGAATCACAAAAGACGACATTACATCTTAGAATAAAATACTTTGCGATGCAAATGCAAATGTTTTATTACAGGTACATATAATGTCTGTTGCTAAACAAAAAAAAGAGAAGATATGGAAAGAGGGAAAGCAAATGAGACCTAATCCGACTCTTCAGCATCATCATCATCACCAACATCCTCAAGCGAGAAGTCGGGCACCCAGGCAAACTCGCCAGCCACACCCTCATCGTCAGAATACTGAACCCCCTCCTAGAGTAGGTACTCAAAATACTCGGAAGGGTCAAATCCGGCAAAAGGATCGAAGAAGGCAGGCTCTGACGAACTCTCTCCCGGTGCCTCCTGCGAAGGCCAGAACTGGTGAAAGACCGGCGGCCTCTGGACTCCCGAAGACATCCCGGCATCCATGATATGCCGCCCCCGAGAGGGTCCCTCTTGCTGCGGCTCTGGCTCAACCCTCGGCGGACGAACATCCACAGAATGCCTCGAAGGCATCGGCTCGTACGCCGACACACGCCGCGAAGACCGACAAGACAGCTTCCCCGCCAACTTCTTCGCAAAGGACCTCATCGCCACATAACGGCGGGTCAGCGTGTCGAAGGCTCTCCCCGGGACCTGCACAAGCAAGCAGCCAAAGAAATGCTCAACTAAAGAAATACAGTCATACTCAGCAAAAGAGAAAAATACAGAAAAGATGTCAAAATGGAAAAGAGTAAGCACACTCGCTGGCGCATCCGGGTCAACCCGATAAGCAGCACGAGCCAGCTCAGGCACGGGTACTGACACCCTACGCCTCGATGAGTCACCCCGTATATATGTAAAATCCGGTCCAGGCACCGAAACCTCTGGGGGACCTGGCGGGCCATCCTCCCTCTCCCTCGCCAGCACCTGTGGCGTCCTCAACTTCCTCCTAACGAAGGTCCCATACTCCTCTCCAAACAAAACAAACTCATCGGTACTCACGCCGCCCAGATATCTCTCAAACTCCAGCACATCCATATCCCGGGAATCCATCATCCCAAAAGGCGGGTCCCTCGGAGCCAGGGGGAGCATACCCGTGCCATGCTGCCAGAAGACCCTCTCTCCCAAGTACATAACATCGCAGTCGTGCCCCGGCAAAGATCTTCCTCTGCGCCGTCACCACGGGAGCACCCTCAAACTCGTCAGCCTCATACCGAGCCTAGGGGTACAGAGCAAACTCCGCCGGGCTATCTCTCCCCAGATGCTCCTGCACCTCCTCGTAGGTAATGGTGAGCTTCCCCCTACTGGTCCTCCTCCTCCTCGCCGGACGGGCCCAGCCCAACATAGCAGGATAGGACGCAATGGCCTCAATGTCTCGATCCCACGGGAAGCATCGAAAGATCTCATAGAACCACACCTGAAACAAAAGCAGAAAAGGCTCAGTGCAAAAGGAAAACGGAGAAATGACAAATTGCTAAGTCAAAAACAGCAATAAACTCATACCTCTAAAGCAAAATCAAAGCAGCCCAGGAACTGGCCACGCCTCGGCTAAACCGGTCCAAAGAGAAATAAAGCTCGGTCAGGCCCGCCTCGCCCCAAGCTATATCACAGACCCTCTCCAGATCAATCAAGCTCTCCAGCAGGGCAAAAGGAGCCACAGTCGCGTGATTCGAGAACAGAGTCTCGAAAAGGGCAAACCACAGGAAGGAGCGTGCCAGCTGATCCGCCATCACCAGGCCGATACCACGGCAATAGGCCCTAATACTGGCCATAATCCGCATCTCCACATCACTGTACAGCATGCTCAGGCCCCTGCGAGGAAGAGGTGCAAAGCCCAGTAGCTCATCCAGCACCTCATCGGATATCCTGTCCCTCCATCACACTGGCCCTCCTTTGAAGGAAAGCCCGGTGATAGCAGCAAAATCGGTGGGAGTCACCGTCACCTCGCCCCAGCTCAAATGGAAGGTGTGGGTGGTATCCCACCAATACTCAGACAAGCCCAGGAAGATGCTCTTGTTCTTCCTCGTATCAGAAATCCCGGCCAAGTTCTCCACGAACACGCCCAAGCCGGAAGCATACACCAACCTCTTAAGGCTCGGCCTGCCCCCCATAGAGATGTCCGGCAACTGCTGCCACAACTCCACTACTGCCTCGAGCGACCCTCGGGACTTCATCTTCTTGGCTTTCCCAGACAAAAGCCCCTCATCCTGCAGGTAAACACAGCAAAAGTACGTCAGTCATAGTACTTAATACCAAAGCATAAAAAAAAGTCCGTCACAAAACATGGCACACATTACACATACTTTTCGCATGTAACCCGTCACAAAACACGGCATGCATTGCACATAATTTTCCCCATGCAGTCCGTCACAAAACACGGCACACACTGTACAAATTTTCTCAATAGAGGGATTAAGCCCTACACGACATATTTTCAAAAGACCCGTCACAAAACACGGCACATATTGCACATAAACACCCCACAAAGTCCGTCACCAAAAACACGGCACACACTGCATAACACATTTTCAAAAGAAAAGTCCGTCCCTACACGGCACATACTTTCAGAAAAAACCCGTCACAAAACACGGCACATGTCACATTCTTCACAAAATTTGTCCCTACATGGCAATTTTTCTCACAATGTACATACAGAAATAGCATAAGGTACAAAATACCAAAGCATGCATTTCAAAGAAAGGCACTTTATTTTTTCAAATAAGAGCTAATCTCCACATTTTTGCACAAAATTCACATACCCACAATTTTTACATGCTCAATTTCAACAATTCACCACGAATTTCACAAAAAGCATGGCAAAATAACAAAAGCCCCAAATATGCGAAAAACTAAAACCTAGTTCTAGCATACAACAATTCAAGCAAGGAATCAAGACAAAATTGATTTCTTACCTCCCCGGCGTTCCTAGCTCGCCGATTATGCACCTCCGGATTCGGGTACAACACATCCGGGTTCTTCAAAGAAGGCACGAAGGAGATGCAATTCCTTTGAAGCTCCGTCCTTTGCTCGATCGCCTCTTGGCTCCGTTGACGACGTCCTCTCCTTGATCCTTCCGCCATTATAAGAAATTCAAGCTAAAAAATGGAGGATTTTCTAAGGATTTTGGTGCAAAAATGGAGTTTTCTCTCCCTCTCTCTCGCTGGTTCACGAACTGGAAGAAGAAGAAATGGGAAAAGCCTCGGGTCTGAAGCTAGTCAAAACCTGGGAACTGTAAAAATCAGCATTGGTCCGTACGGACCTCTTTGCAGAGGGAGAAGATCCGTACGGACCTTCTTGCAACCCGTGGCCAAATTACTTCTTTGCCCTTATAATCTTTGCCCCTGGCTGTCCAAAGGCATATTTCAGCAGATTCAATGCAGATTGATCCTTAACCCATCAACACAAACACCGGCCATCAGTGTAAGCCCGGATTTCGCCCACTAAACGGCAACGCAACAACCGGCCGTCATCGTAAGCCCGGATTTCACCCACTAAACGACAACGCAACAAACCGGCAGTCATCGTAAGCCCGGATTTCGGCCACTAAACGGAAACTCAAACACCGACAGTCATCGTAAGCCCGGATTTCGCCCACTAAACGGCAACTCAAACACCGGCCATCAGTGTAAGCCAGGATTTCGCCGACTAAACGACAACGCAACAACCGGCCGTCATCGTAAGCCCGGATTTCGCCCACTAAACGGCAACGCAACAACCGGCAGTCATCGTAAGCCCGGATTTTGCCCACTAAACAGCAACGCAACAACCGGCCTTCATTGTATGCCCGGATTTCGCCAACTAAACGGCAACGCAAACACCGGCCATCAGTGTAAGCCCGGATTTCGCCCACTAAATGGCAACGCAACAACCGGCCGTCATCGTAAGCCCGGATTTCGCCCACTAAACGACAACGCAACAAACCGGCAGTCATCGTAAGCCCGGATTTCGCCCACTAAATGGCAACTCAAACACCGATCGTCATTGTAAGCTCGGATTTCGCCCACTAAACGGCAATGCAAACACCGGCCGTCAGTGTAAGCCCGGATTTCGCCCACTAAACGGCAACGTAACAACCGGAAGTCATCGTAAGCCCGGATTTCGCCCACTAAACGGCAACGCAACAACCGGCCGTCATCGTAAGCCCGGATTTCGCCCACTAAATGGCAACTCAAACACCGGCCATCAGTGTAAGCCCGGATTTCGCCCACTAAACGGCAACGCAACAACCGGCCGTCATCGTAAGCCCGGATTTCGCCCACTAAACGGCAACGCAACAACCGGCAGTCATTGTAAGCCCAGATTTTGCCTACTAAACGGCAATGCAACACCGGCCGTCATCGTAAGTCCGGATCTCGCCCACTAAACGGCAACTCAAGAACCGGCCATCAAAGTAAGCCCGAACTCCTTCCCCAGCAAGTCAAACGGGAATTCTTGCAAACCCGTACAAGACCGCATATCTCAAGCACCGGCCGTCATCGTAAGCCCGGACCTCGCCCATTAAACGGTGAAACAAACGCAAAAGGAGCCAGCACCTCCAAGCACAAATCCCAAGGCACAAAACGCCTCCAAAATGCCAAACGGTGAATCAACCACCGGCCATCAAAGTAAGCCCGAAGTCACCTTCTCAGCGGACAAAGCCCCTACGAGGCCACATATCCCTAGCAGATGAACACCGGCAGTCATCGTAAGTCCAACCTTTCCCCCAGCGGATAAAACATGAGACATTCACGCCTCTCACAATCAAAGCACAAGGCAGCCACGCCTCCGTAAGCCGCAGTCAGAAGACGAATCAAGTCCTCACACATGACACAACCGCAGCCCGGAAGGCTTTAAATCACTTCGTCCGGGAGATTGCATAAATCAGCCAAACCACTATCTCCAGCCCGGAAGGCTTTAAACCACTCGGTCCGGAAGACCATATAAACCTCCCAAATCACTATCTCTAGCCCGGAAGGCTTTAAACCACCCAATTCGGAAAATCGTAAAATTTCCATCTCAGGACACCACCATGTCCTCGCAATCGACCTCGGCGGTCACCACATCCTTAGGGCACCACCATGCCCTCGCATCATCTTAGGACGGGACACGTCCTCCTACACCACAAACCGATCTTCTCGTAAGATTACCCATCTTCTAGTAAGATTGCACACCCAGGACGCCTCCACGTCCTTACCATCGACCTATACGGTCACCCAGGACGCCTCCACGTCCTTACCATCGACCTATACGGTTACCCAGGACGCCTCCACGTCCTTACCATCGACCTATACGGTCACCCAGGATGCCTCCACGTCCTTACGATCGACCTATACGGTCACCCAGGACGCCTCCATGTCCTTACCATTGACCTATACGGTCACCCAGGATGCCTCCACGTCCTCACAGTCGACCTCGGCGGTCACACGACACTTCAGGGCACCATCACTCCCGCATACACTCACAATTTCACGACCTCTGAACTACGATCAGGCTTGATTCCCGCTAGGGATATGTAGGAATCCTATCACATGGTCCAGCCAACTGACCTAAACTGTCACTCAATAGGACACCGCCATGTCCTCACACACCGACCTACACGGTCACTTCCTCACTCCACACACGAACTACAATCAGGCTTGATTCCCGCTAGGGATACATAGGAATCCTATCATAGGGTCCAGCCAACTGACCTAAACGGTCACATAATAGGACACCGCCATGTCCTCACACATCGACCTACACGGTCACTTCCTCTCCCAGCACGTGATCTAGATCAGGACCCTTATCTTATCGACGACCCCACTTTCTCTGTAAGTAACGTCGCCGAGGGGCTTCTGTAAGTACCCCAATCTGGATCACCCTCTTCCGAGCACATGGGAAACACCGCAGACTCACAAACGCAGTCTCGAAGACCCGTGACTCTCAAAATGCTCAAAAACCCCCAACCAAACCAAGGGAGGGACCTTTCTGGGACAAAGAATCACAAAAGGACCTTTTAGGAATTTTTCAGAAATTGGAAAAGCATATGTGGTCCGTACGGACCTCTTTGCTTCAATGATTACTGAATCCCCTTAAAGTCCAACTTATTCCCTCAAATCACGGGAAGCATCATTACTTGCCTACATGGTTGGTCCGTACGGACCTTATTGCATGCAAGGCTGGTCCGTATGGACCTCTTTGCAACCAGACACCATCATGGCTAAATCTTCTTTAAGTCCACTTATTCCCTCAAATCGAGGAAAATCAAAATCCTGGATTACCTAGAAGGTCCGTACGGACCTTCTTGCACAAAATCTGGCACTATAAATAGAGGGCTCCCCCTCCCTCATTTCACACATCTCCCTCTTCTTTCCTCTCCCCCCATCCTTCTAGCACCCCTCTAAGTCCTCTCGAGGCACTCCTGGCCCCTTTCGGATCCTTCAGAGGCCTTCCAAGCTCCCTCGTGGTGCTCCGAAGCCTCTCCGAGCGCTCCCGCGATGCTCCCGCGCTGCCCCGAGGCACTCTCGAGGTACTCTGAGGCCCCTCATGGTACTCCGAGGCCTTGCCTGGTCTTTCCCGAGGCATTTCGGCTCTTTCCGAGTCAAACCGGCGATCCCGGCCCACGCCGAACCTCTGCCCGAGTAATACCTGCCATCTCAACGCACGCCGAACCTCTGCCCGAACGATCCCTACGATCCCAACGCATGCCGAAACTCTGCCCGAACGATCCCTGCGATCCCAATGCACGCCAAAACTCTGTCCGTAGACAACCGGCTCATCCCAAAGCAATCCCGGTCCGTACCGGAACACTATTCCATCCTCAAACACTATTCCCCCGCAGAAGACAGACATGAACCAACATTGGTAAGGCTTCCTTTCTACACTATTTCAATACATTTCAATAAAACAGTGTACAATGTAGACATCTGATACAGCATGCATTTTTAAAAAGCACATACACACACACACAACAGTTAAAGAATATAAGGGGTACCGAAAGACTCATTTTTACGAGGCGACTCAGGTGAGCTCTAAGATTCTAATATTCTCTTCCTGAGGAGTCATCTGACCTCCGAACTCAAAATCTCATCACACAAAAATAGTTTATTTTTAAACTGATGCCCTTTTTCAATGTTTTGGGCTTAATAAAAACGGCATGGCGACTCTACAAGCGAAAACACGGCGAGACACCTCCAACACGCAAAACGGAATAAGCCAGATGTCGGGGCGCGAGCGCGCTGCCTATCGGATCCGAACGACTTCCTGAAGCGGACGAATGCGAGATGCCGGGGCTCCGCGCGCGAGCCGGATTCTGGTAATTTCAGGGAGTCTCTATATTATTTTGAGTTGTATGTTCTTTGTTGAATTTCAGGTACAATTACTTGATTTCCAACAGGAACTAAAGTTTGAGGAATAAAGAGTGGTTCCTCTAACTCTTCAAATTCAAAATAATTACTATTTCTCCCACTAAATTCAACATCCTCAAGGAACCTAATATTGTCAGTCTCGAAAAATGTTCTAGTTTTCGGGTCATAAAATTTATATCCCCTAGATATTTGAGAATATCCTACAAAATAACTACTGACGGTCTTAGCGTCCAACTTTCCTTCGTTAGGTCTATAAGGCTTAGCTTCGGCTGGACAACCCCAAACATGAAGATGATTTAGGGACGGTTTCTTGCCTGTCCATAATTCATAAGGAGTTTTGTCAGTAGCTTTTGAAGGAGCTCGATTAAGTAGGTAGGTTGCGGTTTTCAAAGCATCGCCCCATAATGAGTGAGGTAAAGAAGTACAAGAAACCATACTTCTTACCATATCCTTAAGGGTTCTATTACGTCTCTCGGCTACACCATTCATGCTAGGTGTCCCCGGCATGGTATAGTGAGGGACAATCCCACACTCTTCCAAGATAGCGAGTATAAAGGACCCGGACGTTATTCACCCAATACGTCCAATGATTGAGACTTTACATGAAGAAAATAATGTATCCATAATGAGAGTAATCATCCATGAACGTAATGAAATATTGTTGACCATTCCATGAAGGGTTAGTGAATGGTCCACAAATATCCATATGAATTAGTTCCAAGACGTTTGATTCTCTCAAAGATCCTATTTCCTTTAATTTTTGTAAACTTTTCTTAAAAACACTTAGTGCAAAAGTTTTTATCCGGAGTATCAAGTTGTTTTAGGATTCCCTCCGACATAACCTTTATCAATTCTCCCTTTGGAGATATGACCCAAACGCCTATGCCATAGAATACAAGAATTTTCACTTGATAACTTTTGCTTAGTGCCTTTAGTTTTGGTTTCATTATTATGGGACTCATTCATTTTCTTGATTGTGTCAATTAAATTAAGATTATCGATATATGACAAAGTACTAGTACCAACAAGTTTGGAATTTAAAATAAAGATCACATTTATTATTACCAAAAGAACAAGAGTAACCTTCCTTGTCCAAAACTGTGATAGATATTAAATTCCATCTAAAATATGGTGCAATGAATGTATTATTTAATACAAAATAATAGCCAGTACTTAACATTAATCAAAAAATCCCTATGCCTATAACTTCAACCGGATTTCCAGCTCCCATATAGATGTTTCTCTCATCTTCACTGGGGATTCGATAATTCAGGCAACCCTGTATACATGAACTAATGTGAGTTGTTGCACCAAATACAACCACCATGATATTAAGGAATTGAAACCAAATTTGCCTTAGTACAAACAAGACCAAGTGACTTACCATTCTGAATTCGCCATTCGCGATACTTATGGTAGTCGTTCTTCATGCGAATAAAGTCCTTGCAAAAGAAGCATTTCTTGACTTTATGATCATTAAATGATCCCTTATGCTTCTTACTTGCAACCGCAATTTCCTTCCCTCTTCTCTTAATCCCACGAGAAGAAGTAAATGCTGAGTGAGTACTTTCTAATTTAAGATATTTCATCCTATCTTCCTCTAATGTCATATGTGAAAGTAATCCATTAATATTCCACTTGTACTTTCGACATTTATAGGTCACCTCAAAAGGACCAAATTGAGGAGGAAGATAGATCAAAACTAAGTGCACGAGCAAATCTTCCGAAATCTCTAACTTAAGCGCCTTTAGTTTGATCGAAAATTGAAATAATTCAATAATGTACTCCCGAAGATTTTCCTCACCCTTGTACCATATGGAAACAAGTTTCCACAAGAATTCAAGAAAAAACTCAGCATTTTCGATCTCAGAGACATTGTCCAAAAATGTCTTTGAAACTGCATTTTTCATGATCATTAGACTCACGCGGTTGGACCGTTCCCATTGCTCAACATTTTTCCGTTCTATAACGGTATTTCTTTAGTGGGACTTGGTTCCCCTAATGTGTGATCGATGTCCATACATCCTAAGATCATCGTTATATTATTTTTCCAAGTTTTAAAGTTAATCCCATTTAGCATTGGAACATTATTCATAGCAGTAGTAATAGATGAAGCGTTTATCAAATCTGTTGGGAATAAGAACGAAGAATGAATACAAACCATGTATAAGAAACTACATAATGAATAAAGTGATTAACTATATCAATGAATCCCATCAAAAAGATAATCAACATGACATCAAAACTAATCTTTGGATTGCGAATTGACTCATAATTTGATTTATCTTAGGGTAATAAATTACTTTAAACAACACATTTCAAATACTTGCCTTCCTTTGGGCCGGTTCAAGTATTAAAAATGTCCTAACATTTAAAGTATTTGTTACCCGGTAATAAAGAATATAAACAACTCATTTTAAATACCCGCCTTCCTTTGGGATGGTTCAAAGTATTTAAAATGACCAAACGTTTTATTCAATTATTACCCCATGAATGCAAATACTTAGCCAAAAACAAGGTCTCCTTTGGGAAACAAGCATGTTATCACATATTAATAAGAACATTCATCACTTTACAATTTCGTATCTAAACAACGTAAATCACTTTGGCGACAATATTGTTTAGAAATGAATGAAATTGTTAGGCATATAAGTAATCACACTTTAGGGCACAAATTAATGTATACTTTACTCAAATAATGAATGAAAATTGACCAAAATAGCAAATAAAGCACAACATTTACATTCATCTTTTAACAAGTTTGAATTTAATCAACAAAATCACTTTGGCGATGATGTTAATTTTGTCCAAAAAATGTTAAGGAAACATAAGGCCTTAAGGTAATTTCTGAAACTTTAGAGGGTAAAGAAACAAGCAAAATTCATTATTGAAAAATAATATCCTTTTGTTCTACCCGTCCATTCTTAAAGTTTGATAACTCTAAGAACCACCGAAGCGCGACTGGTGTCCAGATATTATAATTTACTAATGAACTATCATAAAATTCTGGGCAAAAATGGAACCTGAAGGCTCTCTGGACGACTCGTCCCTTAGGGTACGACTCGTCCCTAAGGGGACGACTCGTCCCTGTAAGGGGAACAACTGAATCAGAAAGGTCCTATTTCCAGAAATTTAATGGGGACGACTCGTCCCATACGGGACGAGTCATGCCTAATGCCCAGAATGACGAACAGTCACCAATTTTACACCCTTTTATGAACAGTTTTGAACCAAATTTTCATACTTAATGCATTATAAAATGCTGGCTATGTAAATGGGTCAAGTTTGCACTTCAATTAACATGATTCAAACAAGTAGACTTAGATTTACACACTTCAAACATTACACAATGTTGGCTATGTAAATGGGGTAATCTTGTATGAACCATTGTGCCTCTTAAAGCTTGATTTTACCATTATTTCCAGAAATTGAATGAAGTTCTTAATTTAATGGTGACTCAATTTTCAATCAAAGTAAGTAGATCCGCATGCTCACAACACATTTAAAAAAAATGTGTAGCTATGCATATGAACAAACTCACAACGCATCCAAGGATGGTGGCTATGTTCAAAAAAATGGGATAATCTTACATTAAGGGTTGAAAGCCTTTTGAGTAAAACCAAAAATCAAAAATAGAATGAAGTTATGAATATAATACTCTTAGACAAGATGAGTATCATGAACAAGAACAAAACCAAATGAAATCACACAAGGATTACAAATATGAAATAAATTAAAGCATAAGGCTCTATAAGAATTTCAAACTCAATCTAGTATATGAGTAGGCTTTGATACCAATTGTCGAAACAAAATGATCCATCAAACCATGAATCATCTCATAACTAGATTAAGAAGAGAAGAAGATGAAGACGGAAGCGTGTACCTTGTGATTCCATGATTATGTTCTTAGTCTTGTTCTTGAGTAGAAGGAGGAAGTATGAAGATAGTCTTCAAAATAGGGAAGAGTAGATCTTCTTAATAATAAATGCCTCCTTTATGCTCAGATTATAGAGAGAGTATATCAAGTAAAATATAGTGTTTTCTAGGCTGATGGAAAGCCTCTATATATAGGAAAACAATGGCACCTCATCAAGGGACTACACCCTTTTACTTAAGTTGATGGTGAGAAGTTACCATTATGCTCATCATTTAATGGAACTTTCACCTAATCGAATTCTACATATTTAGTCTATACTTTAATATTAATAAATGATTTCTAACACATGGAATTAATGATACATATTATATTAATCCATGTTCTTACACTATAATTGTTAATATGTTGAGCCTATGAATATCTTATGTAATAAATAAGACATATGAGTATAAAAAAAGAAAGTGAAACAGTTTTTAAAACTATTTTTGTGGTATTACCTATCTCAACATTGTAATTATTAATTGCGTTTTAAAAAACTTATAAGTGACTTATAAGACCTATAATTGTTACTATTTTGAGCTTATGAATTTTTTATATCTAACATATAAGACATATGAGTATAAAAAAGTGGAATTATTAAATGTTTTTTAAAATGTCTTATAAGTAACATATAAGACTTATTAGAGGCTGAAATTGAAAAAACCAATTGTATTGTGTATGTAACATGAAAGAAATATTGGAAGAATAAAATTAAAGTTATTGTGCGAATTAAATGTCTTTTATGGAATATATAAGACATATTAGAGGACTGAAACTGATATTTTAAGAGTTTTTATGAGAATCAATAGTCTTATATGTAACATATAAGACCTAAAACTGAATTGCATATAGTCTCATTGCATACAATAGATCTTATATATAAGGTATAAGACATTTAAATATCACATTCAGCCACAAATTCTTAACAAGCCTGCATAAAAACTACCTTATATATAAATCGAAATAATAATAATCCAATAAATAGTCATTCAGACCCCTGATTAAAATCAAATAATTGATTGTATGAAATGAAAATCAACGTCTAATTAAAAGCCTATTGTTCTAACTGCAAAGGGTCTTTGCATGTCTTCTTATTGTGATATCATGATTTCCCACAATGAGAGCATGTCATCTTCCATTTTTTACAACCTCTGCTCTAAACGGAAACCGAGTCTTCCTTGGCCTACCTGGAGGACGTTTAGTTGCAGAAGGAAGTATGACAATTTCTTTAGAAGCCACATGTTTACCAAATGAAGGAACATGATGAATAGAAAGGGCATAACACTGCTTGTAGTGACTTGTGTAGAAATAAGGCTTAATAAATGGTAAAGCACCTTCCCCTGTCCTCGACAAAACTATAATGGCATGAATGCATGGAAAACCTCTAGGATGCCACTTCCCACATGTGTATGTGAACTGCTGAATATCAAATGACATGAATGGTTCAGAGTGAACTTCAAACAAATGTTCATTTGAAGGAGAGATAGTCCATGACTTACCATACTCGAACCTTCCTTTGTATTTATTCTCCATCAATGGACACAATTTAGTATTCCAAGTCAGAGATTCCTGTCTGTGCTTGAACAATCTCTCCATCACCTTCAAACGGATTTGATCATTTAATTCCAAAACGTTAAGCCCCTTATAGTCTTTTATCTGCGAGTTAAAAGACTCAGCAGCATTTGAGAACATCTCACCATACCGCTTCCTTGGAAAATAAGCACTCGCAAAGTTGGCAACCGAAAGATCATCCATAAATTCTTTAAACTTGGTGTTGGGTTTCGAGGGTCCGTGCGCAGCGGAATAATGCAAATTAACTTGAAAATCCGGAGCCCTAGGATCCGTTCTAGATGATTAATTAAGAAGAATGATTTAGAATTACTAACCTTGTGTGCTTTTGTCGTTGATAAACGCGTTCCAACTCCAGATTGAAGAACTAGCAAATCTTTAATCAACGATTCTTGAATCACTAACGTTAGATCTTGATTGGCGAAGATCCTCTATGTGTATCCACGCGTTGAACGAACCCTAGAACAATTCTAGGTGGATTGCTAGATCCTTGATTGAAACTCTTTTCAATCAATGAAGAATTATGGAATTGAATGGTGTTTTGATTCTCAATTCACATTTGGAATCACTCTCTTTTGTGTTTCTCTAAACCCAAAACGTGAGTATAACTGCTAAGGCAACTAAGGGTTTGTATTTATACGTTATAAATATTTTCCCCTCGCGAAAACCCTAATTTTAAGTCAATTACGTATCGTCTCCAGCTGACGGGATGACTCGTCCCCTGTGGGACGAGTCGTCCCCGCACCAAGCTTCGATACAGAGTCCCCCTTAAGGGGAATAGTTGGTTCTGGCCTGGGGACGAGTCGTCCCCTGAGTACAGAAATTCCATATTCTTCATTTTTGACAATTCGTTCGATGCGTGTGACCCCATAGGACAATATTATGTTGGCAATGAGTTCGATCACATCGATCCTCATAAGACATAAGCGGACTCTAGCAAGCCATCATGCCTACCCAAATAATATAATATCAAGTTCGATTTTCCTACATAGAACATATCATAATCCCATTGTCACACGATGTTATATTGAACATGAGTCATGGTCCACGTCAACTCATATTGTTCAATGATTTCTCGTTATTAAGTAAATTGATCAATCGAATGATATTAATCACATTA
Organism: Adenophora triphylla var. japonica; assembly: GCA_022495995.1. NCBI lineage: Eukaryota > Viridiplantae > Streptophyta > Magnoliopsida > Asterales > Campanulaceae > Adenophora > Adenophora triphylla. The sequence continues at coordinate 203,796 of JAFEMH010001180.1, forward strand.
ATTCATTCAGACATGGCCATGTACATCATCAATCTTACTTATGAGTGGCCTAGCAAACATCTCTCTTTACGAGGGACAAATTTCCATCTTGACTTATCATTCTTCCCAACAAGAATCCTATCATGCCAATAATAGCCCTTATTGTTGTCCGGTTAAAGACAACGTTAAACTATATCAAACATAATATTCATCGAGTGGAAGACGATGATAATCTCAGGTCAAAGGATATCAATGATATAACTATATGAGATTTAATTATGACATTCGACCATGACATAAATCTCATAACGGGTCAAGTCCAGTACCTTGTTCTCTAACAAGTACCCATGAATCTAATGTGCATCTCCATGCATATAATCATCACATGATTATCCATTAGACTTCATACTAGTGCTTCATAAGTACTAGGGACACGATTATTACAATAAACATGCAAACATATATAATAATCAAAGAAACAATCTCTTATATAAATGAATAATGACATTACATATAAGTCTATCTCTATAGGCCTAGGGCACTAACACCTACAGTCTCCCACTTGCACTAGGCCCAATCATTCATGTATCTTATACCCATGGACCTAACATGACCATCATGTTTAGCTTGTGGCAAAGGCTTGGTGAGAGGGTCCGAAATGTTGTCATCCGTTGGTACCTTGCATATCTTAACGTCTTCCCTTTCACAGATTTCTCAAATGAGGTGGAAACGTCTTAGAATGTGTTTGGATCGTTGATGTGACCTTGGTTCTTATGCTTGCACAAATGACACCACAATTGTCACAACAAAGTTCCACCGGATTAGTGATACTTGGAACAATTCCAAAACCATAATGAACTTTTGATCCAAACTGCCTTTTCTAGCCACATCATATGTTGCTAAAATTAAGCCTTAGAAGTAGAATCGGCTACGATTTTCTGCTTGGAACTCTTCCAATAAAATCGCACATCCAATAAGCATAAACACAAATCCTAATTGCGATTTTAATTAACTTTGTCAGTTTGGAAGTTAGCATCCGTGTAACCTTTACAACAAGATTAACTTCCAACCTTTCAAATACCAAGAACGTATCCTTAGTTCTTCTTAAGTACTTTAAGGATCGTCTTGACTGCCATCCAATAGTTCTCACCAGGATCAGATTGGTATCGACTCGTCATGCTCAAAGAATACGAGACGTCGGGTCTAGTACAAATCATGGCATACATGACAGATCCAAATGTCGGAGCATATGGAACTTCATCCATTCTCTTTTGCTCATCAGTTGTCATGGGACACTGAGTCTCGCTAAGAGTAATACCATGACCCATTGACAAGTTACCTTTCTTAGAATCATCTAAGAACCTTATCAATATGAGTATTTTGACTCAAACCAACTTATCCTTTTAGATCTATCTCTATAGATCTTGATACCAAGGATGTAAGCGGCTTCACCCATATCATTCATTGAGAAACCTTTCCTTGACCAAGACTTGACAGTCTTAAGTGTCGGAACTTTGTTTTCAATGAGTAAGATATCATTGTCATATAACAATAGAAATAATACTATGCTCCCACTGAATTTCATGTATACACAAAGTTCATCTTCGTACTTGATGAAGTCAAACTCTTTGACCGATTCAACAAAATGAAGATTCCAACCCCTCGAAGCTTGCTTCAACCCATCTTATGGATCTTTGCAACATGCATACTTTATTAGAATTTCTTGGATCGACAAACCCTTCAGGCTGTATCATGTATACATCCTTAAGTAGGTTTTCGTTAAGAAACGCTGTTTTGACATCCATTTGCCATATCTCATATTCACAATATGTGATAATGGCAATTGAAACTCTAATAGACTTCGGCATTGTAACGGGCAAAAAGGTTTCAACATAGTCAATACTATGAATTTTCCTAAATCCCTTTGCTACAATCCTTAGTCATGAAAGTATAAACCTTCCATCCATGTCGGTTTTCTTCTTGAAAACCCATTTGCACCCTATGGTTTTTACACCTTCAGGTGGACCAATCAGTTCAAAACTTGATCATCAAACATGGATTACAATTCGGATTCCATGGTTCATAACCATTTATCCGAATTAGGAGTGGACATCGTCTCTAGATAGGAAGTAGGTCCGTCATTCTCAATGACTCCCACTTGATTACTTTCCGATATGAGAAATCCATATCTCTCGTGTTCGGATCGTATCCTATCGAATCTGCGAAGAACTTGTGTATTTTGAACCGGTTCCACAACTCCTTGTGAACTTGGTTCCGTCTCTACTCTTGGTTCCATGTCATTTTCAGGTTCTTGAACTCCTTCAAGATCAATCTTACTCCCACTAGATACTTTATTGAGAAACTATTTCTCAAGAAACGAATCATATAGAGCAACAAACATTTTGTTCTCTTTGCGGTTGTAAAATTAATATCCGAAATTAACCTTGTCAGATTTGGTACTAACTTATAAGAAACAAGTCTCTTTATATAAGATTCGCAACCCCAAATCTTCATGAAAGACATTCTTCCATGCCACATCTCATGTGAGGACTTAGGAACTGATTTAGTTTGGACACAATTCAGTTTAAACGCATCAATTTCTAATGCATATCCTCAAAAGGTAATAGGAAGGTATACTTTGACTCATCATCAAACGAACCATGTCTAACAAGGTTCAATTCCTCCTTTCAGAAACACCATTCAAAATGGTGTTCCGCATGGAGTCAACTCTGAAACAATTTCACAGTTTTAAGATGATTGTCAAACTCTTGGCTCAAATATTTACCACTTCGATCTAATCGAAGTACTTAATAGTTTTGCCAAGATTGTTTTGTACTTCATTTTGAAATATTCCAAATATCTCAATCAATTCACTTTTGGACTTCATCGGATAGACATAGTCATATCTAGATAAGTCATTAGTGAATATAAATGAAATACCGAAATCTTTCCCTAGCAATGCTACTCAATGGTCCATATACATCTCATGTACTAGAATCAATAATTCACTAGCCCTCCCACTACTCTTAGTGTAGGGTGGTTTGGTCATTTTACCAAATAAACGAGATTCACATGCCTCAAATGATTCATAATCATATGAGTCTAAATGTCCATGTTAATGGAGTTTAGATTATACGTTTCTCATTTATATGACCAAGCCGGCAATGCCATGTGAACGTGTTGTTCACATCATTCGGTTTAGATTTCACACTTATATTATAGATATCTTCAATATTATTTTGTATCTTAACATCAAGGATATGAAGACCATTCAATGACGTATGCATTACAATAAGGCATATCATTAAATAAATATAAAGCTTCTTATTATCAATAAGAAAATTATATCCTTCATCATCCTCATAAGAAACAAAATGATACTCCTACTCAAATTCGGAACGTAGTCACATTTGTTCAAAACAAGTACTAGTCCACAAGGTAAAGTGACTTCATAAGTCCCTACGGCTAATGCAGCAACTCTTGCTTCATTACCACGCATAGGTTTAATTCACCTTCTTTGAGTAGCTTTCTATTCTTTATTTCTTGCACATTTAAACAAATGTGGGATCTATATCCGGTATCATATACCCAAGAACAAGAAGTCGAAAGGAAAATATCTATCATATAGATATTTGAAGTAGTAGCAATCAAATTGCCCTTCTTCACCTTTTAGGCCTTCCTTATTAGCCTTGCAACTTTGCTTCCAATGACAATCTCATTGCAATGATAGCAAAATGCATCCTTTTGAGACACTTTGGGTTTAGCCTCTTAGGCTTTTGCAACTTTTGCCCCAGGTTTAGCAACCTTTGCTTTACCTTCTTTGCCTTCCCTTTTGAACCCCTTTCTTGTGTTAACCATTAACACACTTTTGGATTGCTCCTTTTGCATCTCATGCATTAAAAGCCTTCACCACAACATATATCTTTTGTCTAGCTTACACTTGGAATATTTCCTTTTGTGCGTTGTGCTAGAACAAAAGCAATTTCCACGTGTTCAAGGTTCTTCTTAAGAGCCTTTAAACATGGTGGCAAGTATAGGGCAAACAACATCATAGGAATCATCTCTATGTTTCTTATGTTGCTCCTTATCTGCCCTTTGCAACGCTTTGCAGTGGGTTCAAGAGAATAGATTCGTCAAGAACGTACAATTTTGCTTAAGAACACTTCTTGAGCATCTGATCAAATCAGAATAACTTGTACCGTTCTTTTCGAACTTGTCCTTCATAAGGACGAATCGCAATAATAAGGATTAATTATAGTTTAATGCTATTTCTACAACAAAAATATGCAACACATATGAACACATATAAGTACCGATTTCATTTAAGCGATTAAATAACGTGTTTCATAAATACTCCCACTAAATTATATAACCTTCTTATGCAAATATGCATAATATAATTTAATAGGCTAAGACCCAACTTTAATTTAATTTCAAGTCTGCTATGGCACGACTTCTCAAAATTAAACTAAAAAGGTAGATAACATTTATCAATCATATCAACATATGACTCTTAGATCCTTTATGAGATTATAGACATCATATGTCACATGTTTCAATCTCATCATATGCCTTAGGCCCAAAACTGTTTTGATAGCCTAATTGAGTTCAACCATTTTAAACGTATATCAATCACCGTTTGCTCATCTTGATCATACAAAGATAGAATTAATGTACCTCGCTATGGCGTAGCCTACATAAAACTATCCATGTACTCACAAGTGTTTAAAATGGGTGGCATAAACAAACTCAAATTTCAATGAAGGTTCAATTTTCATGTTTATCAATTAACATGGCAAGGTTGATTCATGAAAATTATATGAGCATAATTATGAACATGGGATGATGCATCACAAATCACATTTGATGTTTACATCATAATTTCTAATCAATTAGGGTTTAATGACTCATGTAAAATCTCATTTAATATGAACATAATCCCTATAACAAACACTTTGTTCAAGATCTAGAAATTCATCAATTACTAATATGTGGCATTGTAATCCAAGGTTATCCCACACTTCCATCGAAGTGCCTGTGGGGAAGTTTTTGGTTTCCAGCCTTTATACTAAGTAATATTCAAGACCCATATTCTAGATTAATCATATTAATCAAATAATTCAATTCACAATCATGGTATATCAAAATATACAATTACTTCCATAAGCAATTCTCATATAAAATCATGTTCTAAATCATATTCATCATGACAATTAACATAATCACATTATATAATTATCATGATTTTCTAATATAAACATCATGAACGGGGCTCTGATACCACTGTTGGGTTTCGAGGGTCCATGCACAGCGGAATAATGCAAATTAACTCGAAAACCCGGAGCCCTAGGATCCGTTCTAGATGATTAATTAAGAAGAATGATTTAGAATTACTAACCTTATGTGCTTTTGTCATTGATAAACGCGTTCCAACTCCAGATTGAAGAACTAGCAAATCTTCAATCAACGATTCTTGAATCACTAACGTTAGATCTTGATTGGTGAAGATCCTCTATGTGTATCCACGCGTTGAACGAACCCTAGAACAATTCTAGGTGGATTGCTAGATCCTTGATTGAAACTCTTTTCAATCGATGAAGAATTATGGAATTGAATGGTGTTTTGATTCTCAATTCACAATTGGAATCACTCTCTTTTGTGTTTCTCTAAACCCAAAACGTGAGTATGACTGCTAGGGCAACTAAGGGTTTGTATTTATACGTTATAAATATTTTCCCCTCGCGAAAACCCTAATTTTAAGTCAATTACGTATCAGTCCAGCGCCGACGGGATGACTCGTCCCCCAAGGGACGAGTCGTCCCCCAAGGGACGAGTCGTCCCCCTGCACCAAGCTTCTGATACAGGAGTCCCCCTTAAGGGGAATAGTTGGTTCTGGCCTGGGACGAGTCATCCCCTGAGTACAGAAATTCCATATTCTTCATTTTTGACAATTCGTTCGATGCGTGTGACCCCATAGGACTATATTATGTTGGCAATGACTTCGATCACATCGATCCTCATAAGACATGAGCGGACTCTAGAAAGCCATCATGCCTACCCAAATAATATAATATCAAGTTCGATTTTCCTACATAGAACATATCACAATCCCATTGTCACACGATGTTATATTGAACATGAGTCATGGTCCACGTCAACTCATATTGTTCAATGATTTCTCGTTATTAAGTAAATTGATCAATCGAATGATATTAATCACATTAATTCATTCGGACATGGCCATGTACATCATCAATCTTACTTACGAGTGGCCTAGCAAACATCTCTCTTTACGAGGGACAAATTTCCATCTTGACTTATCATTCTTCCCAATAAGAATCCTATCATGCCAATAATAGCCCTTATTGTTGTCCGGTTAAAGACAACGTTAAACTATATCAAACATAATATTCATCGAGTGGAAGACGATGATAATCTCAGGTCAAAGGATATCAATGATATAACTATATGAGATTTAATTATGACATTCGACCATGACATAAATCTCATAACGGGTCAAGTCCAGTACCTTGTTCTCTAACAAGTACCCATAAATCTAATGTGCATCTCCATGCATATAATCATCACATGATTATCCATTAGACTTCATACTAGTGCTTCATAAGTACTAGGGACACGATTATTACAATAAACATGCAAACATATATAATAATCAAAGAAACAATCTCTTATATAAATGAATAATGACATTACATATAAGTCTATCTCTATAGGCCTAGGGCACTAACACCTACACTTGGTACCACCTTCTTTCTTCATTTCACTCAAATAAAATTGAAAATATAATGCATTGGAGCTAATGAACACTGAGAAATTTTATGAAGCATATATGAGTGAAGCTCTACTGAACATACTTTCAGTTTGTCCCTCAGATTGTTCCTAAAATGGAACATAAAAATGAATGAGATGCAGAGGGCATAATATCCTTGACTGTTTTGATGATCCCTTGACAATCCAAAATGAATGCCATTGTCCGTTCATTTATGTGAGGTTGCAGATTCTCAAGAAACCCTATCCAATTTTCTATATTCTCGCAGCCTACAATTGCAAAAGCAACATAGAAAAGACCTACAATCATAAAAGAAATTAAACAATAAATATAATTTCAACTAAAAAAACATAAATAATAATTTCTATAAGACTTGTAAATGGTCTTATAGCATAGTACTAATACCATTTATATGTCCTATAACTAAGTTAAAAGACAAGTTTCATACCATTATCCCCATCCTTTGGTGTTGCTGTCAGAAGAGTACCTTTGTATTTTCCATAAAGAAATGTCCCATCAAGAAATAACATAGGCCGATAAAATATAAATCCATGTAGACATGCACCAAATGCAACAAAACAACGCTCAAAACGAGATGTCTCATAATCATAATCAATCTTAAATTGAAAACTTGGGCTAACTCCTTTACTTTATCAAAATAATCTCTCATATTGTCATATGCTAAACCTGCGTCACCAAATACAGCTTCCTTTGCCTTCCAACGCCTCTCCAAACTGATTTATATGACACTTCAAGCCCATAATCCTTTCTAAGATCATTAACAACATCCTTCGGCCTAATAGATGGATTACCTCTAACATCATCAATTAAAACACTTGCAAGTACACCCGAATTCAACCTTTGCCCTTGTCCAGGCCCATTATTAACAATATATATGCATGTATGGTTTGGAACATAAGTGTCACGACCCTAATCTTAGGCACCATTTTAACACATGTTGAGCACGTGGGGTTGGGGTGTAGCCTCTCATTCTATGCCTTTTATGATATATAAAATGTTTATGTGTTTAAATTGGTACTTTGACAACTTATATGATGTTAAGATGTAAATAAATTAATTTTAATTATTTATTATCTAAGTGAAATAAATTGAAAAGTGTGTAGTGGAATTATAATAATAGAAATTTAAATAATTAAATTAGAAAGTGTGGAGGTGCTTTAGTGTAATAGTGCAATCTTAAGGTTTCTAGTTGTAATGGTTTAATCCTTGGAGGAGGTTAAGTGTAAATTGTTAATGTTTATCTCTTCTTAAATTCCATGGAAAGGTTCATTACTTGGAAAAACCTTAGCTGAAGTCTTCTTTGGGTTCCATGGAGAAAAATTTAGATTCACCTTCATAAATTCATATCAAATTCAATTTCTTTCCGTTTTTCGATCCATCTTCACCAAAGCGTTCGTGAAGCCGAGGGGATCGCGTCTAGCCGGAAAAAGAATTACTTATTTTTAAATTATTTCGGTAAGTTATTTTGATTTCCTTCAAAATCTTATGCATGAAATGTTAAAGTTGATAATTTTTTTATATAAATTGTTCTTGGTATTTTGGAGTAATTTATTTGAGTTGAAATTTTAATTGGAAGGGATAAATTGAGGTTTGGTTGTTAATGTAAAATGATAGGAGTAAATTTAAGTCTAAGGTATATTGGTTGTTCTTGAAGTATTGCATGTGGTATTGGACCACTTCTCTTGGGTTTGAAATGGATAGAAATGGTTTGGAATGGATTGCTGATGTTTGGGTTGATATTATTGTTTAAGTTGAAAGGATAGTATTAAAGTTAAGTTTAATGTTGAAATGGTTGTTATATATATGTGCATGGTATGTTTGGCTATTTTACTCGAGTTTGGGAGACTTGAAATGACTATGGTTCATTTTATTTGGGTTGGAATGAGTATGGAATGGTGTGGTAAGAATGTTAGTGAAGATGGGTACCTATTTGGTGACTTAAGAAACAGAAGAAAAGGAAAATATAACATTTTGGGTTTGAATTTGCTGATGTTCAGCTTGGTACTGATTTTCTGCGCAAGGGCACGAGTCATACCCTATGGCACGAGTCGTGCCTTGCTGTCATGCCTTGTCGTGCCATGAAGAGCACGACTGTATCTGAGGGGTGGTTAGGGAGCACGAGTCGTGCCATGCCCTGCTGACTCTGAATCATTTACCAAGCCTTAGAAACCTATTCAACCTAGTATGTAATGGAACCCTCTTTGACTATAATTAAAGTACAACACTTTAGCTATACAATGGTATCTTACTTTGTCAAAATGGATTTGTGGAAGGGGTTTAAATATTGTTAGGAATATGGTTGAAAGGCTTGATTTTCAATTTAAGCAAAGTTGTTCAAAACTTGGTAATTCGATCTTGAACCTTTATAGAGGTTATGAATTGTTGTTTATTGAACGTGTAGGGCTTGTTTATGATACATTGTGGCCTTCCTTGAGTTCATATTCATGGTTGTTGGTTCAAATAGCGTGCAAAATACATATTACACTACTCTATTGGTTTGAACATGAGTATTACCACCATGTTATTGTATTGTTATTATTCCATAGTGGAAATATATGTTACACTATTGTGATGGTTTTACATGAGTAATATTGCCATGTTGTGTATTGATATCCTGAGTGTGGATTTATATTTCAAGTATCTGTTATGTGCTTGAATGTGGTAATATCAGTTGATGTTTAGAGGGTAATGGGATACGATCACTTATGGATGTGTTCTATAAGGTGATTGAATCACATTATGACTTGGGCCTATCCCCTTCTGTGGCCACAGTAAAGGGGCGATAGCTTCTGTATTGAGCCAAAAGCCTTACAGATAGTTGGTTATCTTTGGGATCCGGTGAATATGCCTAAGCAGTTCACAAAAATGGAATATTGATTATTCTTTGTTTGTTCTATGGGGATCCGGTGAATATGCCTTAGCAGTTCATGAAGAGAGTATTGATTGCTTTCAGTATGGTAAGACATTTGATTCTGGTGAATATGCATTCACAGAAAGAGAGGAGTTTTACTCCCACGTTGTACGACTTATTGTTCAGACGGAAAAGATAAAAGGAGGTAACGTAATGTGTTTACCGCTTTACCAATGTGTTATGGGTAACCATGTTATGTGTTGCACCTTATTTGGCATCTTGTTGCATCATAATAGCTTATTGAGATTTATTCTCACCCCTTTCTCCCTTTACTGTTTTAGATTGCACTGAGACAGGTGGACCAGGCCAGTGAGGACGGAAAGGAGTTTTTAATTGGTTCTTTTGGGATTGTCTGGGTATGTATATGTTAGAGTGGGTTGTTGGGAGTTGTTTATGATCATTACTCTTTTGGGAAAACAATTTGTATATTAAACTACTTTTGGAAAACTTTATAATTGTGGTTGTTTTGTAATTAAACAGGTTTTTGTGTGCTTTTCAAAGTTTGTTATAACTTTCCTCCACGTGGAGATGTTTGAGTTAGTTTTATAATGAAAGTTGGGAAGTTGGTTTTCTTTTCAAGTGAAATAAAAGTTTTTTAAAATTTTAGGAGGGTTGAAGTTAGTTTGGGAACCTCCCGCTTAGGGCATGAGCTAAGGTTCCGGGTTGGGGTGCCCACAGTTGGTATCAGAGCTTATTTTAATGGTCAAGGGTAGATGTCTAGACTAAGGGGGAGTGTGTGGTATTGTAAGTACCCAAATCTGGATCGTCCAAATCCGTCAGAAAGTTAACCGAAATCCGTTAACCGCGCTCCGCCCGTGTTAACCGGAACTCGTTAAACTCCCCGCTTTGTGCCAACGAGACGTCCGGGGCCCTTGCCGTGCATCCCGACGTCGAACTGTACTTAACACGTGTCATCACACGTAAAAGCACGGCTTTCCCTAAAACGCATTTTCCGGCACTTTCATGCGTTTCGGACATTTCCTGGACTGTTATTTTAAAAACGGACAAAAGCGGGACCGGGGACAAAATCCCACATGGTGGTGACTCGGAGGGCTGCCACCTCCCTCTAGTCACCCTTCAATCAAATTCAAAGGGAAAAGACCAAACTACCCCTGATTTGCAAGCCTAGTCCTACTTCTGGACTCACGTGCACTTTTCCTGAAATTGCCAGCAAGTCCCCCAGATTTCCAAAATACCCAAAAACCCCCTGGATTCAGTCCAAGTCCGTCCGGACTCCTACTGCAATTTTCACCTATAAATAGAAGTTGATGTCAAAGCTTGAAAGGAGGATTTTTACTCCAAAATTTCACTACCCCACGGTCCAAACTGGTTTACACCCCTTCCGAGCCTCCGTTCTGTCTCGATTCGCGTGAAACCTTGGTATTTCGATCAAATACGCACGCTACTACTTCGAAACAACCTTTCGAATCACTTTCCGTGTCCCGTACACACCTCCCGAGCCAAAGGAGTCGACCCTAGCCATAGGTATAACTCCCTCTCTCTAAATCTCTCGTTCCGTCTCGGTTTACGTGCCAGTCGCTATAACCGTTTCGAACGCCGTTACCAAAATGTAGACGCCTCCGTCTAACAGGGTCCGATACGTTTTAGCCCCTCGATCCTCTTCTCTTTCCGTAAGAGAAGTAATCATGGGTTAAAACGGCGTTCCGACCCCGTTCCGTTTCTTTTATTGTCATTTACCATTCCGGATCGATCGATCCGTTGATCGTCATTTAATTTCTGTCATTTACAAATTCGAGCCGTTTGGCCTCGTCGATCGTCATTTACAATTCCGAGCCGATTGGCCTCGTCGATCGTCATTTACCATTCCGGATCGTTTGATTCCGTTGACACTGCTTTAAATATTGTCATTTACAAGTCCGACCCATTTGGATCGTGATAGTATTTACTTTTCAAAGTCCGAGTCGCAACCCGATTCGTTGATCGCATATCATTTAAAACGCATTTTTCCCGTAAAAAATCGTTAACAATGTAATGCCCGGTTCAAAACCAGAGTTCGTCCGTCGAACTCTCTTTCAAAACGCGCGACATGATGTTTGGCCTCCAAACGCTCATCTTCAAACTAAAAGCCGCCATTTGACACTCAAAATCATTTAATACGCATTTTTCCCGTAAAAATCGTTAACAATGACTCGCCCGGTTCAAAAAACTGGAGTTTGACCTTCGAACTCCTTTTCAACTCAAAGTCGACGTTTGCCACGCAAACGCTCATTTCAAACTCAAAATCGACGTTTGCCACGCAAACGCTCATTTCAAACTCAAAACCGACGTTTGTCATTCAAACGCTCGTCTTTTCAAAAGTCACCTAATCAACGTTTGTCATTCAAACCAAGATTAAGCTTGTCATTCAAGCCCCCATTTCAAAAGACACACACACACACACACGATTTCGAGAAAGGTAGAAAGACTCGTCATGCGAGGCATTTCGGGCGATCTCGTAATACTCTACCCGAAACGTAACTTGACCTCCGAACCTAACAATCTCTGGTACTAAAAGCTTTTTACTCGTTTTTGCTGCCAATAAAAATGATCCCCTTTTTCAAAGCCTTTTCCTAAGTTTTTGCTACCAATAAAAACGAAACCTTTTCAATAGCCGTTTCTCAACGTTTGGGCTCAAAATACAAAAACCGCGTGGCGACTCCTCATTTTGTTCCTTCCCATGAAGCGAGGTCTCAGACACCAACCCCCCATGAAAGACAACCGCGTTTCGCGCCCCGCCGCGCGAAATCCCGGGTAATTTCAGTTGGCGACTCCGCTGGGGAAAAGATACTTTTTTCAAAACTGCCGTTGTTTTCTAAAAAGCCTTCCATGGGTCAAACGTTCGTTTACCCTTCCTCGTTTTCGTGTGTGTGAGTTCCTTTAAACCTCGAACGATTTTTGTTTCAAGGCATTACATTGTCGACTTTTCAAAATCTTACCATGTTTGTGCATCCCCATTCATGTTCGATTTTCATTGTGGTCTTTTGAACTGTGCATCATAATGCTTTAAGACACATTCTGAAAAAATCTCTGTTTTACTCAGAAAAAAGAATTTTAGTGACCGCACACTATGCGCACTTGCTGGCTCGGAACACCGCACTTCACGTGCACTTGTTGCCTCGGTACACTGCACACTACAACCCCTAACCCGTGATGGCCTTATCAGTTGCACTCCGATTGGTCTGCCAGACACCTTTCGGGGGCACACGGGGTCGTCCCAAACATCCCATCCTAGCCCGTGTAAGCCATGCACTCTTTGTGTCACACTTTATCCAAGACTCCGGTTGGTTTTTGGCTTAGCTCGTGTCATAAAGCCTAAGTGTATGTTTTTCACGCCGGGCCCCGCTCTGAGTCAAGCTCGAGAGTTTGAGACCGAAGGTCGTTCCCGACCCGAAATCTTGAGCTTTTCAGCCTTGACTTTGACGCGGAGCTCTGCCGAAAAATATACCCGAAGGTTCAATGTGACGTCGTGTCACCAAACCTCGCCGTATGTATCGTGCCAGCCACAACTTGGCCAACGCTAAAAAGCTAAGGTCTCTCGCACAAGGGAGTCAGGAGAGGTCATGCCCAAATTTTGGCACGATCCCCGCCTTAACTTAAGGACGTTGACTTCGACCGTGGCCCGTACGTCACACACGTTGGAAGTTTGCGTGATCAGCTAGCCTTAAGTTCATTTTTTCGCTTGTCGGTGGAACTCGCTTGCCTTATCAGACCTCGCTCGGGATAGTCCGTCCTGAGAAAGATGATCTACAATGGAAACGAGGGGCTTATAAGCGTAGTGACGAGATCCACTGATTAGAGCTCTAGGATTAGTTGCGAAAAAGAAGACTCGCTCTTTTCCAACCGATTAGGACTCTGAGAAAACGCGCTTTAAGTAAACATTAATTGGTAACTGCACATTGCACAAGCCCGAAAACCTTGAGTCAAATACCCTTTTCCGAAGCCTAAACCCTTCCTTTCGTTCCCTGCAGCGAGCAGAAAGTGGTTCAGATTTCCGGGTCAGCGCCTTGCCAGGATCACCGTAACGGCAGCGTCGAGACGGTTCTTCGGTTCCCTCGGTTCCCTCGGCCGAATTTCCGACATGTCTAGCTCACCGAGAAATCGTGACGGGGAAGGACCCCCGCCACCGGTAACAGATATGACATTGGAAGCACGCGGGGTCTTAGCCTGATGGTTAGAATTCATGGCTTCCAACCTGAAGGTCATGGGTTCGATTCCCCCACCAGTGGTTAGAGGGAATGACATTGCCCTCCCTAGCATAGCTAGGCGCCTCTGTGAAGTGCATCAAGGGGGGAGCGGTGAAATGTGTTGATTTCCTTCTTTAAAAAGAAGAAAAAAAAAAGATATGACATTGGAAGAGGCCATCCGGGCTTGTGAGGTTCACAAAAGGCAGAAAGAAGATCAGCAGAATTTCGTGGTACAGCTTCTGAATGAGCGTGGTATAGCAGCTATCCCCCAGTCAGACGGTACTTTTGTCCTGGTCGAGGATGACGATTCCCCGAAACCAGTTCACCAAACCTTCAATCAGGTTCCTCCCCGCCAACTTACGGGATGCCTTCCAACCAAAGGAAACGGCCGACCTAGGCTCCATGTTGCCACCTCTCGGGGCAACCACCTGTCATTTGGTCGGCCCGGTGCTACTCCTATCACTCAATACCACCGGCGCACCGGCTGACCATCTCAGGATGCCAATATCCTCAATACCCTCCGGGTTCGTCCCGTTGCCTATACACGAATCCACTAAACACACAGGACAAACCCCGTCTGATTCAAAAGGCTCCCGTATATTCTCATATATCAAGCCTTCCACCTCCAATCACTACCTCTCACGTGGTAGCACCGGCGCCGAGCCTCAAAGTCCACCACTGGACCCAACCTTAGCTGGATGGTCGAGCATATGAAAGACACAGAAAGCCACCATGAGCGGCTCAAAGCGAGGAAACGCTCAAATCCACGAGATCAGGGAATGGTCACGCCTCTCCCTGCCAAGTTCGAGAATGCCGGAGATGGACCGATTCGACGGAACCGAATGTCCTCAAACGCATGTCGACACCTACGTTCTCGGCATGAGAGCAAAAGGAGCAACCCTCCGGCCAAATGGCCGACCACTTCCGGCATACGCTTAAAAGTTCGGCGTTACGATGGTTTCTAAGGGTCAAGCTGCGGATCGCCACACTGGGAACGGATCGGTAACATCTTCCTGGAACGGTGCAGATCCAACTTAGAGTGGGAAACAAGTCGCGAGGACTTAATCACCACCGAGCGTAAAGCGGATGAAAGTGTTGGGGAATTCTACAAGAGGTGGGTGGAAACTCTCCAGAGATCATGGAGCCACTCTCCCGAGACGAGCAGATGCGGATCTTGAGTCACCTTAAGACCGTCCATCGGAACTCTCATCGATCACAATTTCTTCCCGGACCTCAGGGCCATGGTTAATGCCGGCTCACGGTTGAGAAGGATCTCAAGGAAAAGTTGGCCCTTTGCACGGCCAGTACGAGATACCGCTCGGCGGTTGCATTCAATCCCGCACCGGCCCCAAGAGGAAAGATACGTGCATGGCCAACTACGTCCATCGGGGACAACGGTCGGGCAACGAAACCCGATCGCGCAAGGCAACAATTCTACTCGAAAGCGGCTGCCGTACGCTTCGACAAGTTGGACATGCCACGAGCAAGATCTTTGGAAGGGTTAATAAAGGAGGGTCTCCTTAAGCCCGTTGCCAATTACAAACCCAAAATTCCCGTAGCCAATGGGGACAAGAGCAAATCTTTGCGCCTTCCATCGGTATCACGGCCATACCACGACAAGCTGTTTAGGGTTACGATATGAAATCCAGAACTTGATAGAAGAAGGCAAGTTGAAGCGCCCCGTGGGCCCAATACGATCGGAAACCCTTTTAGAACAATAACAGCGTGAATTCCATTGAGTGGGTGCCCAAGGAGAGTGCCACGAGGAACCGGTTTCTCCGCCTCTTTCATTTGGATCCTCCTCTAATGTCCACATCGGCTACGATGTTTGCGGCCACTCCTTTGCACAGGTACGAGTCGAAAGCTGTCAGGAGCAATCCTCCGAAAACAAAAGAAGAAATCCTCTCAACGGCAAGCGAGAGAAAGATACGAAGCTAGGGATACCGGTGTAGGTACACTTGGAGAACCCTCCGAGAGGTTCAACTACTACGTGCTTGTACTCCGGCCCAGTCCTCTTTGCCTCCGGGCCACGCGGCTTTAGAGCGAGACGGGGGTGGGAAAGCCGAAAAGTCCCGTGAAACCGAATTCGGACCCCGGGACACCGGAATACCTCGGATCTTGGTAATCTTACTTGCCCGGTCAGAAGCCTAAACCTCCGCGGGATCGGCCAAGATTCAATTTGTCCGGCTTCCGGGCTCGGACCGGTAAAGGAAGATCAAGGTCGGCTTGGCAATCGCACTCGATCTATGTGCTAACCAAGGCGGCAACCGCCACGGGCAACCTCAACACACTCACGAGGTTCCGGCGAAGGCTTTACCTCGCAAGAGGAAGACAGGAAACGGATGGGTGGATGACTCTCCTTCTACGGATAGAGGCGAGATCTACGACTCCCGTTTGTATGGCGGTATGATCACATTACGTGACGAAGACCTACCGAGAGATGCCTCGAGGCACAATGAAGCTCATGCATCACTCTCAAACTTCAACACCATATCACTCCCCGGAGTATTGGTAGATAACGGGTCAGTCGTTAATGTCCTCCCTCTCAGCATGATGCGAGCTCTCCGCATCCATGAAAGCCATCTAATTCCGTCAGCTCGGACTATCAAGGCCTACGACAACTCGTCTCGTCCCATCCTGGGGACAGTGACTCTGGAACTCTGGTTCGAAACCCAAATGGTGCCAGCAAAATTCCACGTGATGGACATTCCATCCGAGTTCACAGCTCTTTTGGGACGCCCTTGGCTACATCACATGAAAGCCATAGCTTCCACTCTCCATCAGTGTGTTAAATTCATTAACCGGCAGGGAGATCTTGAAGTCATCTGAGGGGATAGTTTCCTCATAGGAAACGAAGCCGAGACAGTAGCCAAGAGTGTCCGCACTCAGGCACCGGGGTTACCTCCTACGAATCAACCAAGGGACTATCGGGGCAAATCTCATCAGAATCCCTCAAAGTCCGGAGATGCTAACTATGTAAACGTACTCGAGCAGGCAGACCCTGAAGTAGTCCGATACATCAAGTTCAACTGTCGTTTCCAACATTTGGAGGCAGATTGGAAGGAAACGCTGAACATCGTCATGATGCGGGCACATAAACCCCCAGTCTCCAATCGGAGATTCGTCAGCATTCTCCAAACAAACTCTCTGGCTCCGCCAGGAGAAGAGATCTTCGTGATAAAGGTTGACAAGCATCATCATACTCATCTCGAATGTATGACAGTTGAATGGGCTGTCCTACGAGAGGGATTCCCCGCTAATCCTTTCCTCTCAAGCATGGGGTACGAGATTTTTCTAGCTGCTCCAACAACGCAACCGGACGCAATACGTCCCTACACCTGGATTGAGCGATCAGATGACGACGAATCAGGACTCTCCGGAGTCGAGGACGCGGCAGACCCGCAAGCAGACCTCTGCATCCACATGCTCAGTTTTGAGGACGGAACTCCTTCCGATCAGGTCACCTATGACCAAGGCTCTCATACCATGGAAATTGTCAAGCTCAACGTCCAGTACAAGCAGCTATCCGACAATTGGAAGTTACTGGTTGACACGACGAAGAATCCCTCTGATCAAGTGACTGACGACGACTTCGTCAACATCATCTATTCCAGATATCCCAATGACACCAAGGATCTGGTCCTTATCGTCAGATTCTGCAATACCAAGGTCACCCTCGACGACTGCCTGCACATGGTAAATGAGGCTTTGGCCAAGCGAGCTCTGAGCTCATCACTACTTCCGAGTACCAGCCCCAGCGGCAATCGGCCCGTGCCGTCAGTCAAGCTTATACCCTCAAGCGCCGCCAAGGCCAAGGGCAACAGCGAAGGAGACCAAGCTCCTCACCCTGATACAAGTCAGATCAACCTCGGGAACGCTTCCGGCAGCCACCCGAAAACATCCGTGAAAGTCTTCCCCGCAAGACAGAGTCGGCTTCCGACATAGGAAATGACCACCTCGGCATCAACATGCTCCGGTTCGATTCTACTCCCAGCCCGTCACGGCCGGATTCGAGACATCACGCGATCGGCTGCTAGCTACGATAGACTTGGCGATCGAGCGAGATCACGAGGCTGTCAACATTGCGAGAATTCCAATACCCCAGTGGGGTCAATCAAGCGATATGGGCAAACTTCTTGGTAACCGAGATCAAGGAAGGCCGCATGGAATGTCCCAGTCCGACTTCCTTCGTCAATGTAATCCAAGTGTTCCCGCCATTCGGCGATTTGAATGTAATCACAGTTCTGGACACTAGCCAGACGGTGCGCACCTACGGGGACTGCTTAGCTCTCGCAAGGAAAGCCCTCATGGAACTAGCCGCTCAAGAAAGTCGTCTTTGGGACGAAGACCAAGCTCGAAAGACCCACAGGGACCAAGCCCTTAAAGTGTCACAGGCAGCTTCAGACAGAAAGCTAGAGGCCACTCTAGACCAGTTCGACCTCAAAAGCTTTGCTCACGGCAACTTCCTCGACTACCGTCTGTTCTCATCCAACCCCCTCTGCCAGGCAAGGGTGGTCAACGGTCCCGATGACCTAGGAGATGGAACGACACAGCAGAACGAATCCCAGCGCTTACCTTCCCGGGGAAAGCAAGTTCTCTGTGAAAGCGACGACGAAGACGATGAAACCATTCTCTTCCAAGCCGGGCATGAAGTCAACAAAACTGGACTGGGTCCTGGGAGGATGGGAACGGATCATTTCCGCACTTAAATTGAAAGGCCAACTCAGGGAGGAAGGTCTATTTAAAAACAAGAGGAGGATGGAAATTCGTCTCGAGCAACTACTCAGGGAAATTCCACAGTCTACGGCATTCGTTTACAGAAACGATCAATCGGGGCAGCAACCAGTCACATGGGCAGATGTTCGGGAAGCTGTGTACTCACCTTCCGACATACCCGCCACTCAGATAAAGCAAAGGAGAAAACTCTCCCTGATGGAGGTTTACCTAGGCTGCCGCACGCGGTTCAAAGAAGCAACGGCTATTCTCACATGGGAAGAAACGCAGGCATTAACTCTCGACGCGAGGCTCCGCCGCAAGAAGGTTGATACGGGCCCAGAGCGGAGGAAAGTTAGCAAACCACGAGTATTGCCAGACCCAACGCCAGAATACCCTGAGTATGCTCAGCAAGAAGGAAAGGAATGCGATATACCGTGAAGAGATCAAGGAGACCGTTCGCTTGAGCCGAGAACTCTCTAACCTCCCCCAGCGGGTCAGCAACGCACAGTTCGGATTCAGGCAACCTTTGTTGTGCAGCCCGACATTCGAACAAGCTGCGTCAAAGCGTAGGCTACCTCCCCGAAGGCATCCAAACCGGTATCACAGGACAGAATCCGTCAAGGCTGCCGAAGCTCTCGGGATTTCATCCACAATCAATGAGTTGAGGGAAGACATATGGCCCTATGCCACGAGGAATCCTCCTCTAACTATGGCTCAACTTCGGGCGGCTGTTCGAAGGGACCAAACGATGTCAGCATTCTAACCCGATCGGGTCAAATCCATGCATTACCACCTAAGGCCACCAAAAAGCCGACGGAGCCAGAATTGCAATCCGGCCAGCCCGAAGACGCAAGTTCCTTGAAAGAGGACCCGATCCTCACTCAGCTCAAGCAGACTCAGGCGAACATTTCCCTTTGGTCTCTGCTCACTGTGATGATGTGCCACCAAAATTTTTCCGAAAGGTTACTTTTGAAATTTTTCGTTTCTTTGAAAAACCAATCGAAAAAAGACCGGAGTCGCCACGCCATTTTTATTTTGAGGGCAAAAACTTTGAAAAAAGCCCGAGATCAGAAATTTAGGTTCGGAGGTCATGTTACGCGTCGGGAAGGACGTTAGTGTGCACCCGGCGCGCCTCGCAAAACGAGTCTTCCAAACATTTGAAATCCTTTGTTGTGTGTGTGTGTGTGTGTGTTTTGACCAAAATGAGTTGAAACTGAGAAAAACAAAAATGGGGAACTCTTTATAAGACTTTGAACAATCCCCAAGATTTTTGGTATGATTTTTGGATTGAGTCTTGGCACTCAAAAGATTTTTGGATTTGAAAAGCAATTCTGCCAGAATGAAAGAAGGCAGTTGACCCTTGACTTTGAAATGGACTTAAAGGCTTCAAAACCTCAAAATCTGGGGAAAGTCCGAGAATTAAAGTTTCTTAAAACACCCTAAATAGGGTTTTTGCAAAGGAACTTTCCATTTTGGAGAAGATTTGAGGGGTCAAAACCTTCTGGAAATCTCAGATATGAAATCTGGATTTCCAGAAACTGATGAACTAGCCTCTAAAAGAAAATTTGAAAAAGGGGTTTTTACTCACGCAAAAAATAAAGTAAAAATATGTCTAGAAATATATGGATGTTTGCTACAAAAAGTATTTTGTAGTCAACACCCAATTCCAAGTTTTACTGGGTCCAAAAAATAGGAAAATGGACTGAGGTCTCAGAACAATGCTACTGGACAGCAAGATGTTCTTGAGGGAAAATGTGATTTTTGGGGGATTTGCATCAATGTTCACCCCATTTTCATCCCTAGACTTGATACCACTACTTTTGTTAAGTGGTTATCATATTCAAGTCATCCTTGGGGAAATTTATGGGGTTTAAACATGTCCTTTGCAAAGGGAAAGGGGATATTTTGTAAAGATGAATTTAAAGAGAAAAAACAACTAAAGATTTAAAATGTGGACCATTTGAGATGGTCATTCATGAAGATGAACTTCAAGATGACCATCTTGGGTCAAAACTTAAGTTAAACTAGACATCAAGTAGATCCAAGTAAGAAGAACAAGATGAACAAGAGGTTAAAAGGGAGTTTTAGGGTTTAGAGAAGGAGGGCTTTACCAATGGTGACACCCTATCTTCCTAGGCTTGGAATTTGACTTGAGGAGTATCAAGATTTGGTGTTTGACTTGAGGAGTATCAAGATTTGGTGTTTTGGAGTTGTGTTTGGGTGGATTCAAGGCTTGAATGTGTTTAGGGTTTGATGATAGAGTTGATCAAAGAGAAAACAAGTAGATAACACTTAAGTCCTCTATGTTTTCTCCCTAATCTTCCTCTTTGGTGGTGGTTTAAGCTTGAGCTTGTGTATATTTAAGAATAATTTGAGAGTGTTTGGAGTGGAATTGGGAAAGATTCAAGAGAAAATGGTGGCAATCTAAGGATTCCCACTGTTTTCTCTTTATATTTCGCCAGAGTTTTGTTGCTGTGAGTAAATTGTGTTGTGTAAACTGAGAGGGGAGGGTTCAATTTATAGGCCACTGAAATTGACAAACATGTCCGCGCGGAGGGTTTTGTAAACGTGCACTGTTCATTAAATGCTGCTCCAGGCTTTGGACCGGAAGAATAAAATTCAAAATTCCAGCAGTTTATGTTTTTCAACTTGCCAAATTCGGATTTTTCCAATTTCTTTTGCTTTTTGAGATTTTTTTCTTGGTTTATCTTTAAATGGCAAACCCTAATCTACCCTTGGTTGGTTAGAAATGTTAGAAATGTTAGGAATGTTAAAACTTTCGTTAATTTTCTAACGAAAATACTAACAACTCAAATTGGAGCACTTACAGTAGCCCCTCGGCGACGGCGTTTTCGAAGGAAGCGGGGTTGTCGATAAGAGTAAGGCTCCATATTTGATAGGAGGATCAAGTGATCGAGTGGCTGAACCTATTTAATAGGCTACCTACGTATCCCGAATGGGAATCAAGCCAGCCGTAGTTCGGGTCTTTGACCCTGGAGTGACTGTTTTAGGATGTCAACCTGGCGAGCAAGTTCTGCAGTCGTTTGTTGAAAGAAACTCTGCTGGGGATGACCATTTTCGGTCGGATGGCTATCCGCTCTGCTGGGGATAGGAATGACCATTTTCGGTCGGATGGCTGAACCTAATGATAGGCTACCTACGTATCCCGAATGGGAATCAAGCCGGTCATAGTTTGGGTTTTTGACCCTAAGATCTGACTATTTTTGGGAAGTCACCCTATGATCTGACTATTTTTGGGAAGTCGCCCTGACTATTTTTGGGAAGTCACCCTATGATCTGACTATTTTTGGGAAGTCACCCTATGATCTGACTGTTTTTGGGAAGTCACCCTAGGGTTTTGACTGTTTTGGGGAAGTCGCCCTAAGATCTGACTATTTTTGGGAAGTCACCCTAAGATCTGACTATTTTTGGGAAGTCACCCTATGATCGACTATTTTTGGGAAGTCGCCCTGAGATCTGACTATTTTTGGGAAGTCACCCTATGATCTGACTATTTTTGGGAAGTCGCCCTGTGGTTTGACTATTTTGGGGAAGTCGCCCTATGGTTTGACTATTTTTAGGAAGTCGCCCTATGATCTGACTATTTTTGGGAAGCCGCCCTACGGTTTGACTATTTTTGGGAAGTCGCCCTACGGCTTGACTATTTTTGGGAAGCCGCCCTACGGTTTGACTATTTTTGGGAAGTCACCCTAGGATCTGACTATTTTTGGGAAGTCGCCCTATGGTTTGACTATTTTTGGGAAGTCGCCCTATGATCTGACTATTTTTGGGAAGTCGCCCTATGATCTGACTATTTTTGGGAAGTCGCCCTATGACCTGACTATTTTTGGGAAGTCACCCTATGGTTTGACTATTTTTGGGAAGTCGCCCTATGATCTGACTATTTTGGGGAAGTCGCCCTAAGGTTTTGACTGTTTTGGGGAAGTCGCCCTAAGATCTGACTATTTTTGGGGAGTCACCCTAAGATCTGACTATTTTTGGGAAGTCACCCCATGACCTGACTATTTTTGGGAAGTCACCCTATGGTTTGACTATTTTTGGGAAGTCGCCCTATGATCTGACTATTTTGGGGAAGTCGCCCTATGGTTTTGGTTTGTCGAATTAGGGGATGATTGCGTTTTATCGCTTTTCCTAGTGTTGTGTGTGATAGCATTTTAGGTGCCTTGGACCTTGATGATGATGGCGTTTTAGGTGCCTCAAACCTTTGGTGATGGCGTTTTAGTTGCCTCAGACCTGGATGATGGCGTTTTAGGTGCCTCAGACCTGGATGATGGCGTTTTAGGTGCCTCAGACCTTAAAGATTTGGGATTGATGGTCCTTTGGTGGACTTCATTTGAAGGGGCCGGTCTTATGTTTGCTGCCGGGAAAGGGGATGACCGTTTTGGTCGAGTGTCTGGACCTATGGTAGGCTGCCTACGTATTCTGAGTGGGAATCAAGCCTGGACGTAGTTCTAAAACTGTTGGGGATGGTCTTTGATGGTTTGACGGTATTTGGGAGTCACCCGAGGTTTGATGATAATGTTCTTTTAGAAAAGTAGTTGACTAAGATATGCTTTCATACTGTCTTTGTGCTTACTTGTAGTGTCGGAAGGGACCGAGGCTACGGGCTGATGTTGATGAAGAGTTGTTGGGTTGCCATTCGTGGGACGGTTTTACGCGACGATTTCTTTGTCTTTGGAGGCATTTTGTCCTGAAGGAGGAGTTTGGTTGAGTCTCCGCATCTTCTTTGGTGATCGTCAACCTTGTAGAAGTTGTTGAGCTTGTCTTCACATTGGGACTTCTTGCTTTTGAGAACTTGGTGTCTCTGACCGCATTGTATTTGAGAACTTGGCGTCCCTGACCGATTTGTATTTGAGAACTTGGCGTCCCTGACCGATTTGCATTTGAGAGCTTGGCATCTCTGACCGTATTGTATTTGAGAACTTGGCGTCTCTGACTGATTTGCATTCTGAGAACTTGGCGTCCCTGACCGATTTGTATTGGAGAACTTGGCGTCTCTGACCGATTTGCATTTTGAGAACTTGGCATCTCTGACCGATTTGTATTCGAGAACTTGGCGTCCCTAACCGGTTGTATTTGAGAACTTGGCGTCTCTGACCGATTTGTATTGGAGAACATGGCGTCTCTGACCGATTTGCATTTTGAGAACTTGGCATCTCTGACCGATTTGTATTTGAGAACTTGGCGTCCCTGACCGATTTGTATTGGAGGACTTGGCGTCTCTGACCGATTTGTAGACACTGGAGGCGGTCTTCATATGTTTGTGGATGTTGGAGGTCGTCTTTGGTGAAGATCATCCTTGCCGAAAAGGGGGATTACGTTTGAATTCCTGCATTCGTTAGTGAAGAGGAAGATGCATATATGGCATTCATGATGGCGGATGCATGCATAGAACCAAAAATGATTATGAGATGATGCATTTACTTGCTTTCGAAAATGCACCTAGCCTAAGCTTTTGGCAGGGAAATTACGATTTATGATTTTCAATCACCTAGGATTTTTCCTATTGATTCAAGTTTTGTACATGCTACATGAGCCCTTGGGAGATTTTTGTGGGGATGCATGTGGTGAGAGGGTTTGTATGTGTTGTTGACTGTTTGGGACAGATTTTGAGCAAGTGGAGGATGAGAACCCTTGATCGCGATTTAAACAGCGGTTGTTGGTGAGGTTTTGTCAGCAATATCACATGGACCTCAATCTTGATGAGATTGGATTCGGATCCGGGTCTTGATTGAAATTTTCCCTCTCATTCTTGGTCATTTGAAGGCGTCTTGACAGACTCTAGGGCACGTTGATACGAGTGAAGCTTCTTTCATTTGGGTGAGTGTGACTTTGGCCGAAACCTTGTCCGGAGAATGATTTGATGAAATTGCTAATGCGAGGAGAAACCCGGATCTTAAATTCCGATGCTACGGGAAGGCTGCTATGTACCAAGTTACGGAGCCGAAAATCTAGTTGTTGATGTGACTAGACCTTTCTTGTGACTTGATAAAATTCAGTCCAAAGGACCGGCTTAGCAAAGTCCAGATTTCGAAGCGTGACTTGGCAAGGCCCTAATCTTATAACCTCGTTGTGATTCGACATAATTAGCGAGTCCCAATCTGATTGGTAATGCAAAGCGATCCCGAGAATAATCGATGAAGATCGAATCTATCTTGTAGTGAAGAACCCAATGTGGATCCAAAGATGACTATATAAGCCCCGGCTTGAAGAGGCTGCTACGGGAGAACACAGGAGAACCGCTTAGCAAGCCCCAGCATGAAGAAATTCGAGTAGTCTTACGCAGAGGGGCACCCATCTTTTCGAGACCTTAGTCAACCGATTCTTGGACAAGACTCGAAATGTTTACGTGCAGGGGCATATCTTTTGAAAGGTGGGAATGTCTCCCGAATTTGTGTATGACACTCTAGCTTTAGGTTTGACTCTTTTGAGAGAGTATAAGCATTACAAGGTGTGGAAAAGTGTATGGAAGCCCCTGCTGACAGAAAGACAGTGTTTGGCTCTATTTTCCTATGATATAGAAAGAGAAGAATTGTCGAGACACTTGAAAACTTGTCTTATTCATGATGATCACAAGGCTGCTTAAAACCCTTTGTTAATGTTCGGGTTATTCAATCCCTAAATCTGATATGAACAAATATTTTGATTAATCACAAGGAGAAAACCAACTGATATCGAGAGTTAAGCTCGGAAAGTGTATAGGGACGATCCTTGATGAGACCGTATTTTTTTTTTGGGGATTTGTTTGTGATTTCGACCGGACCATTTCTGGTTGCCTACGTTCCCTCCATTATGAAGAGCTCAGGTCGCCATAGTTCGGGCTTATCCCGAATGAAAAGAGAACGAATGTTGAAGTTCGAGGATCTGAGGACCTTTGGGGATTTTGAAGATTTGGAGGATTGAATAACATATCCCCTTAGAGTGTCCATGAAAGACACGGATGCGAAGCCCCAGTGGGACATCCACGGCAAGTGTTTGCGGAGTAGAAATGAATTATGCTCATATGAATCAAATTCGAATTTGCACAATCTTTGATTGGTAATTTTGAGTAAAAATGGATTAGATTCCAATTTAAGCAAGCAATGAAGCGTTAATTTGATTTAGATCTTAAAGATATTATGATGAAATTGCTATCCGATAGGAATTGCAGTTGGGTTTTCGGGCTTCGATCGGCCATCGGGTAATTTTGGAAGTTATGACCTCTTAAAGTGAGAGGTCGGCTAGGCCTTTTGCTGACTGAACCTCTAAAAATGAGAGGTTGGCTTGTAGGGATGTGTTGGGGAAATCTATGGCGGGGAAGATTGATTGCCTCTAAGAATGAGAGGTCAAATTTTGACTTTGGCCAAAGGCGAGGGTAATGGTAATGGGAATATCCTTTAAAGAAGAGAGGATGGCTCGGGATTGATTTAAGGTAATGGTGAGAGGAATATCCAAGCTATTGACAACTTTTCGCAAACTTGCGAGAATTCAGGCTCATTTTTGATCATCGGAGAGCTTCTTGAGAAGTCGGGGATTTTTCTTGGTGTGAGGATCGACGGTCCTTCTTTTTTTTTTTGAAGTTCTTGCTTGAACTATTTCTTTCTTTTTTGTTTTTTTTTTTTTTTTTTTGTTTTTGCTTGGAAGGCCTCTGAGGAGTTGAGGATTGTCTTTGTCCTTCCTTCATGGCTTGAGATATTTTGCGCATCGCCGACTCTCGAAGCTAACTTCTTGGGCTCGCTTGGACTTTCTCTCGGTAAGGAGCAAAAATGAAGGCTAAACCGGTTTCAAAACACGCCGATCTTGAAATGAAAGGGTATTGTTTAGTGAGGGTGAGGTAATGGCTTTCCTATGGGTGAAAGGCTTCAACCGCAATCCCTACCGGATGACCTAAACGAGATTAAGTCTTCATTGTTTGCTTAAGCTTTAAATGAGAAAAGATCCATGCAAATTCATCGAGCAACGAGGGGATGATGATGAAAGGGATGTGAGCATATGAGATGCAAGATGGGGAGTTGGTAAGCCCCAATTTGGGAAGGATATCAATTGATTTTCTCACTCCGATTAATTTAAATATTAATCATTTCAAAGAATTAGTGGTTGAGCAGCACAAGTGATCATTTTGGATAAAACCATTTCAATTAAGTGTAACGTGGGTGCGCAAGTGATGTCTCGAGTCTAGCAAGAAGAGAAAAAAGACTTATATTAAAATTTTAAATGATAGTTAACTATCTTTCCACAACATTCGAAATGGACTACAACGACAAATGTCCGGGAAGGACTTAGGTGAAAGAAAAGTACTAGACCCTACGAAGGTTGACTCAAAAGACTATTTTAAAGATAGGTAGCCCCAGTCTAGCCGCTCTTTCTTTGTTGAACCATGCATCTATTCTTCGGCCGGAGGCAGGAGCTATTGCGAGATCTTTCCATCGGGATTTCCTTGGCAATCTCTTTCTTAATCCAAATACTTTCATCGCCTGCGATGGCCGATTCACCCGACCTCACAAGGGGGCGAGTCAAATTCCATTATGCCCACAAGGCTTGAACCACCAAACTCGATCATGTTGACACTCACGTTGTTAGGGAGCGGGTTATTAATAGTATTAGGCCCTTCGGGCATCTCTAACCTCCCTTGCTCAATCAACCCTTGAATGGCCTTTTTCGGGGGGACGCAATCATCCGTCAGTGCCCATGGTAGTGCGATGAAAGGCACAATGCTTGGAGGTATCCAAAGGAGCGTTGGGGTTTCTTGGGCGATAATTATCCAAAGGCCGGAGCAAACCTTCTTTACCAATCCTCTAAAGATATCACTTAAAGGCATCCCAAGGTTTCTCAAGTCTTGGAGCCGGGATCTGGATGCATCAGGCTTCTTGGGAACAAAGGAAGTGGCATTGTTACGATCTGTCCCGCGTAGCCGATCGCCTCTTTGCCTTTTTAGCGCGAGTAGTGTTGGAGGTGGAGGAGCCCGATATACTGTCGGGTGCGGTCGAGTGCGATTGTAAGCCTTTTCAAACTTAGCCCGGAATTAACCATTGCACGCAAGTCGGCGTAGGGGAAGTGGGCGAGGGAAGCTCTCAAATGCGGCTTCAAGCATGGCGAAAGATGTCTAAGCTTGCTCCTCGTCGAGAGGAGGAATGGCCATTTCACCGAGCTTTAAGTTCCACCTCTTATAGAAATCCCCGATATTCTCATTAGTGGCGCCGCATCGTTGTTTGCAGTCAACTCTGTTTGTCTCCCATTCCAAGTTGGCTTTATACTTATCCGTGAAAGTCTTGGTAATCTGTTCCCAAGTAGCCCTAGCTTCAGCCGCAATCGGAAAAACCATTTCAAAGCCCACGACTTCAAAGAGAGACTAAAGTAATCGGCCAACCTTTGGTTTGTGCATCCCTTAGCCTTCATTGCCAAAGTATAGGTGTCCAAGTGAGTTTTAGGGCATGCACTCCCGTCAAACAATTCCAGAGTGGGCATCACAAACTTGTGAGCGAGGGGACAATTGAGTCGGGATCTGTAGGCCGAAGAGCGGTGTTCTTTTGCGGTCAATTCGGCAATCTGCGCTTTCATTTCCTTGTGTTGCTCCATAAACCAAGCCAATTGGGGATCCAAAGGTGGAGCGGGAATTCTGAGCCGATATTTGAGCTAGGAAGAGGACTAGGCTGTTGGTGGTGCATTGGTGGAAGGAATAACATATCCGGAGCATAGGTGAAAACCTGTCCTTGGCCCAAATTACCCTGGGGAATGTAGGTAGGAGCTTGGGCAAAGGGATAGAACCCAGCGATTTGCTGTTGGCTTCCAATCGGCAGAGAAGATGGAGGCAGATCTGAGGTAGCCGGATGGCTTGGATTTCCTGGAGTGAGGCCCATAAGTAGGCTTAAGTGCGGGGCCTGTCCCTGGTTGTTGAATTGCATGGTGGTTGTGGCGAGGATGCATAACCGAGAGGATACGTGGTCTGGTGATTGATGGCGGGATGGGGGCTTGGTAACCCATTGAACCACACAGTGAGAAATGGGTTTGTGAAAGCTGTGTGAGGAGCAAATGAGCTAGCATCATTCTCGAGGAGGGGCTCCCGACCGCTGCCCCGAATCAAACCGCGGTGGCATTCCAAACCTTTGTGAAGGTCCGGATTGATCGGTCCCAATCGAGGCGGGATTCCAATTTTTGTGGCATTCCGAGGTATCCCCAACCGTGAGAAGACATTCCGTGCGACTTTGTCCCAGCCGAGGCATTGAAGTGATTCGTCCCATCAGCTGCGTGGATCCAGTGGTGGTTTGACCCGAGATCGAGGAGCATGGGTTACAGTGGTAGTACCGAAGGGAGGTTGGTAGTGGCATCCTGGAGTAGTCGGGTTGACGAAGATTAGGATTGAGTCTTCCCGTCTTCTTCACGGTGAAGGTGCCATCTGGATTGAGGCCGGCGGCCAAACCATGGCTCTTGATAGCTTCCATAGGCCTTCACCAGAGCTTCCTGCCGCACTCTCATCTCTCTCGCAACCGATTCCACCGCCGTTCGTCCGAGGAGTCCCGGGTATGGCGAGTGACGTTGTCCCCATCATTACTCGGTGATGCGGACATTCTGAAACCCGGAGTCGGAACAAACGGCGAAGCTGACGATGCGCTTGACTCTTCCCAACTAATCAAGCGGTGACCCGGTGTCCGGAACCCACCTTTGTGAGGAACTGCGGGGGAAAAGGCACGAGGGTTCAGATATGTGGAAATTGAAGGAGGGTAAGTGTTTGGGCTTTGGGCTCATGCAACATGCAGTTATTTGTTCACATTTACTTAAAACATGTTTTATTAACCTAATCGGTTGGAAAAGATTGCTCTTCTTTTCGCAAACTACTCTGGATCTGGATCAGTGGGCCCCGTCACTACGTCTATAAGCCCCTCGTATTCCACCTGTATTTCGACCTCCCGGGGTGGACGGCCCGGGCGAGGGTCCTATAGGGCAAGCGGGTCCCACCGACCGAAAGAAAAACGATCCTAAAAGTCTGGCGGGTAATCGAGTCTTAACGAGCATTCGATGTAAATTACGGACAAAGCTGACGTCAAAGTCAAGATCATGTCCGAGGGCTCGACGAAAAGTCGGCATGATTTGGACTGATAAATGTCCACGATTGATCTTGACTTGTCGTCAATTAAGCCGTAATTAGGCATGGAATAATCATTAATCCTTGATGACTCAGTGTCATGCCTTTGGGAGTCGGTGTATAATTTGTGCCGATCGAGCCGAAGTCAAGGCGCCGGTCAATATCTGGGTCAAAGTCTGCGGCGGAAAACCGACATGATTTCGACTGATTAGGGTCCCCGAAAGATATTGAGTCGGTGTGCCGACAAAGGCTTGAAAGGAAAGGTCTATACACGTACATGTGGCATGACACAGACCAAACTAAAAACCAACCGGGTCTCGGACAAAGTGTGTCACGGACAAGTGCATGGTCGACACGAGGCTCCATGGGATGTTTGGGTAGTCCTGTGCTTGCATCGAGAGGCGTAATAAGACCAAACGGGCCGCGACAAGGATTTCCCCGGGTTAGGGACGTAGTGTGCAGTGTACGGTCACGTGCGCGTAGTGTGCAAGCAGTCTATCTTCTTTTTCGAGTAAAATAGAAAATTTTTTTTTTATGTGTCTTAAAAATGTGATGCATGATTTTTTATTTTTTTTTTTGAAAATTTTCTTTTTTTTTTTTTGAAAATTTTCTTTTTTTTTTTGAAAAATCTTTTTTTTTTTTTGAAATTTTTTTTTTGAAAGTAAATGCACACATAAGCACATAAGCACAAAAATTCCAACAGTTAGGGACATGATTCCGACAATCAACATTTTGACTTTTTCCGAGGCGGCCAAAACAACACGAAAATGTGCAAAAATCAACACACACAACAAATGATTTTTAATGCCGGGACGGAAGCTTGACCCTCAAAAGCTTTTCTTTTTTTTTTGAAAACAATGATACCGGTACGTGGGATTGTTAAACCACAATTTATCCCCGACTCGTGTTAGGAGGCGATAACGGGAAGTTTAATGGTTTCCACCAATATACCAAATATCATTTTTTTTTAGAAAAAGCTTATAATTTCCCCAGCGGAGTCGCCACTGTGTTGTACCCGATTTTTTTTTGAAATCAAACGGAGTCGCCATGCCATTTTTGTTTTAAGGGCCAAAACTTTGAAAAATACCCGAGATTAGAAATTTGGGTTCGGAGGTCACGTTACACGCCGGGAAGGACGTTAGTGTGCACCCGGAATGCCTCGTAAAACGAGTCTTCCAAGCTAAAAATCATTTGTGTGTGTGTGTGTGTGTGTGTTTTGGCCAAAATAAGTTGAAACTGAGAGAAATAAAAATTGGGAATTCTTTAATAGACTTTGGACAGATCCCATGATTTTTGGTGTGATTTTTGGGTTGAGTTTTGGTACTCAAAAGATTTTTGGAAGTTGAAGAACACTTCTGCCAGAATGAAAAAGGCAGTGGACACTTGATTTTGAAATAGATTTAAGGGCTTCAAAAATTCATAATCTGAAAAAATTCAGAGAATTAAAGTTGTTCCAGACAACTCAAATAAGATTTATGTGAAAGAATTTTCCATTTTGGAGAAGATTTGATGACCCAAAACCTTCTGGAAATCTCAGATATGAGATCTGGACTCCCAGAGACTGGTGATCTGACCTTCAAAAGAAAATTTGGAAAGAGGAGTTTTACTCATGCAAAAAATAAAGTAAAAATATTTCTGGAAAGCTCTGGATGTTGGATACAAAAAGTATTTTGTAGTCAACACCAAATTCCAAGTTTATCTGTGTCCAAAAAATTAGACCATGGACTGGGGTCTTAGAAGATTGCTACTGGACAGCAACTTCTCAAGAAAGAAAAACATGATTTTAAAGGGGGTTTGGCATCCATGCTTGTCCCCATTTCCCTAGGTTTTGATTAGTGATACCACTTGACATTTTAGTGGTGAATCAACTATATCAAACCATCCTTGGGGTACATTATGGGACTTAAGCATTTCATTTGCTTGGGAAGGGGATATTTTGTAGAGATGAAATTAAAGAGAAAAATCAACTAGAGATTTAAAATGTGGACCATTTGAGATGGTCATTCATGAAGATGAACTTCAAGATGACCATCTTAGGTCAAGATTTAAGTTAAACTAGACATAAAGTAAATCAAAGTAAGGAGAACAAGATGAACACGAAGTTAAAAGGGAGTTTTAGGGTTTAGAGAAGGAGGGCTTTACCAATGGTGACACCCTATCTTCCTAGGCTTGGAATTTGACTTGAGGAGTATCAAGATTTGGTGTTTGACTTGAGGAGTATCAAGATTTGGTGTTTGGATTTGTGTTTGGGTGGATTCAAGGCTTGAATGTGTTTAGGGTTTGATGATAGAGTTGGTCAAAGAGAAAACAAGTAGATAACACTTAAGTCCTCTATGTTTTCTCTCTAATCCTCCTCCTAAGGGGTGATTTGAGCTTGGATTGGTGTATGTATGAGAGTATGTATGAGAGTGTTTTGAAAGTATTTTGAGTGAGTGGGGTTTGGGAAATATTGAAGAGAAAATGGTGACAATTCTAGTGAATTCCCACTGTTTTCTCCCTATTTTTCGCCAGAATACAGCTTCTATGAGCCAAATGTGTTGTGTAAACTGAGAGAGGAGGGTTCAATTTATAGCCCTCTGAAATTGACAAACATTTCCGCGCGGATTGGGTTGTAAACGTGCACTGTTCATTAAATGCAGCTCCAGGCTTTGGACAGGAAGAATAAAATTCAAAAATTCCAGCAGTTTATGTTTTTCAACTTGCCCAATTCGAATTTTTCCAATTTCTTTTGCTTTTTTGATTCTTTCTTTGGTTTATCTTTTTTGGCAATCCCTAATCTATCCTTACTTGGTTAGAAATGTTAGGAATGTTAGGAATTGTTAGAAATGTTATAACTTTCGTTAATTTTCTAACGAAAATACTAACAAGCTCAAATTGGAGCACTTACAGGGACCGACAGCGGAACCGACAGCAGAACTGAGGGGACCGACAGTGAAACTGATGAAGATGAGAAAGAAGCAAGGATAGTCAGCACAGAGACTTCAGAAAGAATGGAACAGCTAGCACGAGACCTCAAGCGTTTCAGAGGACTCAAGGCTAATCCGATAAGGGGAGCATTCCTCGACATCATCGCTCTACTGGACTAATGCCACCACTCCAAAGACGAGTACACATTCAAGGGAATCCCAGACTTGGAGGAGAAACTCAAGGTACTCTCCATGGGAAACATTGTTCGGATCGGCCACCGAGGCCACATTCGAGACAAGAACTCCAAAGCGTAAGGAACCGAAATTCATAGAAGACGCTCTCGGTGGACCGGCTCTACGAGTCTTTTGAAAAAGTCATGGAGGTGCCGAACCTGATTGACCTGGGCTTCAAAAACAGCATGATTGCCATGGTTGGGACAGCAGAAGCCAAGCCTCTCGATCCCCGCATCCTCATCAAGCATCCAACAATGCCACTGAAGAACTGGGTAACTTTCACCTGACCAAGGGCAAGCCAGGCAGACGGAAGACAAGCCGGGCCCGCACTCCACATCTCCCTAAACGCGGTCTCAAACCCTCGAGCCGATCCTTGTCGAGTCCAGTCCTCTCGAGTCATCCAATGGCCTTACGCGGAGGACCATGATAATGTAGCCAACCATGTATTTCCGTTCTTGTTCAATGAAAAGTCCGACCTTTCGGAGTGTCCTCTCATTGCCACTTTAACAACCGATAAGTTAACAAACAACTTAAAAGACGTTAATAATTCAATTGATAAAGAAGCGCACACATTAAATGAACAATACATTAAAGAAGTTCTCGAGCGTGTAGTCGACCAAGAGGACAACCGGCCCAAGCCAAGCCGAAGAGGTTATGACCAAAGTGAACCCGGGGTCATGCAAGAGCCTAAAGAGACACAAGTGGGCGGTTTCTTCGCCGATGCGAGAAAAGAAGCCCCGATAAGCCTCCTCCGGGAGTATGTTGACGTGTCCGCCGGTCATATCAGACATGCCAGGACTCGATCCTCGATCGTAGAGCACGAGAATTCCCACTGATCCCGAATCCAAGCCTGTTAAAAACAGAAGCTGCGCAAGATCAAACCAGAGTGGTCCTTGCAAGTTAAAGAAGAAATTGAGAAGATGCTCCGAGTTGGTTTCATCAGAGTGATTGAGTACCCGACTTGGCTCTCCAACATCGTGACGGTCACCAAGGCCAATGGAAAGGTCAGATGCTGCATGGATTTTCGGGATCTCAACAAGGCCAGCCCTAAAGATGATTTTCCACTGCCTAACATCGACATGTTGGTCGACACCACGGCAAATTTCGAAGTAAAGTCCTTCATGGACGGGTTCGCTGGATACAACCAGATCAAGATGTTCGAGGAGGATCAAGCCAAGACTGCCTTCACACTCGCGGGGACATACTATTACACTGGCCATGCCGTTCGGCCTCGAAGAACGCCGGGCTACTTACCAGCGGGCTGCAATAACCCTCTTCCATGACATGATTCACAAAGAAATCGAAGTATATGTCGTCGACATGATCATCCACTCCAGAGGATTAGACATGCAACATTTGACAGATCTGAGAAAGTTCTTCAACAGACTCAGAAAACACTCCATGAGGTTGAACCCTGCGAAGTTGTAAGTACCCCAATCTGGATCACTCCCTTTCAAACACACGGGAAACACCGTAGACTCATCCACGCAGTCTCAGGGACCTCTCTCACTCAAAACCCTCTCAAAACCCTCTCAAACCCCCAAACAAACCAAGGGAGGAGCCTTTCTGGGATAAAAAGGGACAAAGGACCTTTTGGGAATTTTCAGAAATCGAAAAGCAATTAAGGTCCGTACGGACCTCTTTTGTTTCAATGATTACTAAATCCCCTTAAAGTCCACAATATTCCCTCAAATCCCTAAGAAATGATGACTTCCATGCGTAGTTGGTCCGTACGGACCTCTTTTGCATGCAAGATGGTCCGTACGGACCTTATTGCATGGGGGACATCATCATTCTGCATATTCTCCATCATTGCACATTCCCTCCAAATCGAGGAAATCCAAAATTACGGATAACCAAGAAGGTCCGTACGGACCTCTTTGCTCCGAAATTTTTACTATAAATAGAGGGCTCCCCCTCCTCATTTTCACACACCTCCCACTTCTCTCTTCCTCCCTAAGCCTTCCGGCTCCCCTTCTAAGACCTTTCGAGGCATTCCCCGGCCCCTTCGGATCCTTCCGAGGCCTTCCGAGCCCCTCGAGGTGCTCCGAAGCCTCTCCGAGCGCCTCCCGAGACGCTCCCGCGCTGCCCCGAGGCACTCTCGAGGTACTCCGAGGCCCCTCGTGGTACTCCGAGGCCTTGCCTGTCTTTCCCTACGGTGTCCCGGCTCTTTCCGAGTCAAACCGGCGATCCCAAACCTTGCCGAACCTCTCGCCCAGAATCCAACCAACGATTCCAACGCACGCCGAACCTCCGCCCGACCGATCCCGACGATCCCCACGCACGCCGAACCTCCGCCCAAACGCAACCCTACGCTTCAACTCACGCCGAAACTCGTCCGCGGACAACCGGCATCCTCCGAAGCAATACGGAACGCTACTCCGACCCTCAAACACTATTCCCCTCGCAAGACGGACACGAACCAACATTGGTAAGGCTTCCTTCCTATTCTATTTCAATACATGTCAATACAATGTAGACATCCGATACAGCATGCATTTTTAAAAGCACACACACACACACAACTTTTTAAAGGATATTAGGGGTATCCGAAAGACTCGTTTTTTACGAGGCGACTCGGGTGAGCTCTAATATTCTAATATTCTCTTCCCGAGGAGTCATCTGACCTCCGAACTCAAAATCTCATCACACAAAAACAGTTTAAAATTTATCTTTAAACTGATGCCCTTTTTCAATGTTTTGGGCTTAATAAAAACGGCGTGGCGACTCTACAAAATGCGAAAGCAAAACGGCGAGACACCTCCAACACGCAACGCTAAAACGGAATAAGCCAGATGCCGGGGCGCGATTGTGCTGCCTCTCGGATCCGGGCGACTTCCCGAACGGCGACGAAATGCGAGATGACGGGGCCTCCGCGCGCGAGCCGGATCCCGGGTAATTTCAGTTGGCGACTCCGCTGGGGACTTTTGTTTTAAAAACTTTTAAACAAAACAAAAGATTTTTAAAACGATGATGAGGGTCAAACTTTCATTTTACCCCTTCCTTTAACTGTTGTGTGTGTGTGCACGTGCTTCGTTTTATTTTACAAAAAAAATAAAAATACAAAAAAAAATGCATCAATATACATCTACGTGCATACATTTTAAAATTCTTCAAAAATTTCTATTTTACTCGGAAAAGAATTTTAGAGACCGCACACTACGCGCCTTCTGCCTCGGTTACACCGCACTCTACTCACACTTGCCTCGGTTACACCGCACACTACGCGCACTGCTTGCCTCGGATACACCGCACACTACAACCCTTAACCCGGAGTGGTCTCGCTGTTGCAGTCCGTTTGGTCTTCCTAGGCCTCTTGGGCGCGCACGGGATCATTCCAAACATCCCATCCTAGCCAAGCGTCAACCCCACACGTTTGAGTCTTGAGTCACACTCTGTCCGGACTCGGTTGGTTTTTACCCGGTCCGTGTCATACGGCTGGATACATATACCATGCCGGCCATTTTCGAGTCAAGGCTCTGGAACTCAAGATCCCTTGCGCAAGCAAAGCGATGAAAGGTCATGCTAAAATCTTGACCTGATCTTGATTTCCGAAGCTACACCCTGACGATGTTCCGTCCGGATATACATCCATGCCGCATGACACCATGTCATCACGCCTTTGATACGTCGGCCATGACAATATGACCCGACCAACGCCTAACGTCACGAGATCCCTTGCGCAAGCAAGGTAAAGAGAGGTCATGCCGAACTCTTGACCTGATCTTGACTCGGTGGCCGGCTCGGTTCACTATTCACATGGCTAACGCATCAAAACGAACATGGCAGGCTCGGTCCTTAGGTTCGACTTTTTCTTTTTAGGCCGGTGGAAACCGCTTGCACTATAGGACCCTCGCACAGGCTGTCCACCCAGGGATGTCGAAATACGGGTGCAAAACGAGGGGCTTATAGCCGCACGAGATGGTCTCCCGGCGACCCGGGATCTAGCATAGTTGCGAAAAAGAAGAGCAATCTTTTCCAACCTACCTAGGATTACGAGAAAACATGTTTTAAGTAAATTAAAACGACAAAAAAATCAAAAATAAAAGAAACGGAAACCGCATGCCACGTGAGCTTTCCCCCTTTTATCCCGTTAGGCCATTCCCGTGTCTAAACCTTGCCCGTCACCCTCCAGCGAACCGAGAGTGGTTGAGAATCCTGGAAGCCGCCTTTTCGGTATTGAGGTCACAAGGTCCGATAGCCCTTCCAGTTCAACGGTCCGCACCGTCCAATACTCCCCATGACGGGATCAACGGATAACGGTGAGGGAAACGGAACCCCGCCACTAAGGAATCTCCACAATGGAGGAGGTGCTGCGAGCCTTCGAAGCCATCAAGAAGCGCCAAGAAGAACGGCAAGCTTGGATCGTCGACACCTTGCGTCTTCGAGTGAACGGTTGCAGTTCCCCAACCCGATGGAACCTTTGTTCTCATAGAAGACGAAGACATACCGCTCCCAGGTTTCTCAAAGCTATCGGCGGGTCCCGCCTCCGCCAAGCTACGAGATCCCAGCAACGCAAGCGGCTCTCGCTCAGCTCCCTCAGGGCGTCGCGTCAGCGGCTCAGGCATGCCCGCCTCGGATCAGTCGGTTTCCGGCTCTGCACATCAAGCTCGGTGCACCAACGGCACACATACGTGCTCGCTCCGCGATCCCAATGCATCTCGGTATCCCCCAGATTCAATCCTTTGCCTCTATACGAGCCTCGCAACCACAATCAAAAGTCCCCATTCTTACCGGGGACGGGCATCCGAGCGGATATCCCGACATCTCAAGTTTGCCACTGCTAGTACGCAATTGGGGCTAACGAATCGTTTCCCAGTTCCCAAACACAGCCCTTAGCGGACCTGGCAATCACGCCCTCAACTACAACACCCCAGGGTATGGGTTGGTATACACTCAACTACCTCCCCAAGACTCCCGAATGGCGATCCCATCAGCCAATCCACCTCCATCTTCGATTTCCGTCCCCGAAAACGGTAACCCACCTCAGACATTTGACCCTCGCATGGCTTGGTTGATCGAACAAATGAAAGACATGCAAGGCAAGCTAGCTAGTTCTCGGAAGGACTCCCTCCTGCCTACCGATCCGAACAAAGTGGTCCCTCTCCCTCCAAAGTTCGGGATGCCAGAAATGGAAAAGTTTTACGGAACAGAAGGCCCAAAGACCCACAACGACACCTACGTCCTGGGTATGAGAGCCAAAGGGCAACCCCTCAACGGATGGCAGATCATTTTCAGCATTCCCTCAACTCCCCAGCACTAAGGTGGTTCCTCAGTGTGAAGGCGAGAAAACCGCTCCACGTGGGATCAGATCAGTGAAATCTTCCTGGAGAAGTACCGCGCCAATCTTGAATGGGAAACAAACCGCCATGACCTGCAAGCTACCGAACAAAAGGATGATGAACCAGTGGGCGAATTCTACAAAAGATGGAACTGGAAGCTAAGCGAGATAATGGATCCACTTTCCAAAGAAGAGCAGATGGACATCTTCCATTCCTGCCTCAAACCATCTTTGAGGACTTTGATCAGCCACCATTTCTATCCAGACCTCCGTGCCATGGTCAACGCCGGTACAAAGTTTGAAAAGACTCTGAGTCTTCAAAAGGCAACAGCAACCCCTGCCTCGTCTTACCGCTATCGAACAAACCTGGCAACTTCAACTCCTGCCCCAACCAAAGGAAAGGAAGCAGCCGGAACAGTGCACTACATTCAGAACGGAGCTCAAGTAAACCGCGATCAGGCAGCCCCAAAGAATAGCAACCCCCCTCGCTTCCCACAGTTCCAACATTTTGATAACCTGGAAATGCCCTTGGGTCAAGTATTTGAAGCTTTGGTGAAGCGAAATCTTCTCAAACCACTCGAGAATTTCCAACCGAAGACCCTCAAACCCAACATGGATATGAGCAAGCACTGCGCCTTCCATAACTACCCCGGCCACACCACCGACAATTGCTTCGTACTCGACAGGTGATTCAGGGGCTCATTGAGGAGGGAAAATTGGAACGCCCAGTGGTCCTGATACCATTGGAAATCCATTCCCCAAACGACTGGGGTAAACTCAATAGCCATTGACGAAACCCCAAGCGAGAGCAGATTCCCTGCAATTTCCGAAACCGTCAGGCATCTTTGTCTCGCATGGATGGGAGCGTGAAACAAGAGTCAAAAGGTCTCGTGACCAGGAATTCCGACAAGAACGCCCAAGGGCCACTGTCTCCCTACGATCTTTGCCCCGGCCCAAGGCATACAAATGGTTGGATCGAACGTTCTCCCAGCGAGACGAGGCCCGAGTCCAACGGTAGCACGGGAAGCGGCTTAGCCTTCGCGAGACGATGACTTGCCAATATGTGAGAATCGGCACAACGAAGCTCTCCTCATCCTCATAAAGATAGAGAGGTTCTTCCTCCCGAACGTCTTGATTGATAACGGCTCCGCGGTCAACATCATCGCTTTAAGCACACTGAAACGACTCCACATCGACAGTTCTCTGATAAGGCCTTCACCTCGGGTAATCCGAGCCTACGACTCCGCACGATCAATCGTAGGAGTCATCAACTTGAGGATCCAATTCGACGTACAACTAGAGTCGGTAGAGTTCCAAGTCGTGGAAATCAAACCCACCTTCTACTGCTTTGTTGGGACGGCCTTGGATACATCGGATGAAAGCGGTATCATCTACTCTTCACCAATGCGTGAAATTCATCAATGCCAACGGGAGCGATCGAAGTGATCCGCGGAAGCGGATCTGCAATGGCAAGTGCTTGGCCAAGAAGCTATGACCCGGAAGAAGGTCCCGACATGACCGAATACTCTTCCCCAGATGATTCTCCTACCTGTCCCGCTCTGAAGTGGATCCTTACATCCACGCTCTAAGCCGCGACGAGCTGGAAATTGAAGAACTCATGGGTCGGGATGACAACTCGATATATGCGGCTGTGAAGAATGCTTGAGAGAGGATCAAGAGATGGATGCCCTAATGGAGATTGATCGAGGAGTAGACCCTTACTTCGCCGAAAACCCTCTTGCAAAGCGGCTCATCACCGATCCTCGGTACAAGACAACCCTCCTGGCCGACACTCTCGGATCTTACGGGGACGGCCGTCACAGCTTAGTTCAATTCAACATTCCGGTGTCCGACTTGGACGAACAGTGGCGCAACCTCCTCCAAGGCTTAATCGGGGAAGGAGATATAGCATGTCCGCTCGAATCGGACATTGTAAACGTCGTCCAAGCAAAAGATCCCGAGATAAAGAAGCGGATTCTATGAAAGTGATCAACATCAGCAAAAATCCACTCCAAATCAGCGAATGCTTCGCCCTCCTAGAAGTAGCCCTCGCCGACTTCTATCATCAAAAACCCCCAAGGATCTGGTGGCAACACTAATGGAGGGACATCATCGGGGAGCAGCCAAAAACCTCCGCGATCTGGTTTGAAATCGAACCGCATGCAAGCTACTTTCCGGGACTCATGCCAAGGGAAGATTGGCCACCTAAACCAGCACCACTCCCTCTAGAGCTACAGCCATCCGAGAGTAATGAAGCTGGTCCAATCCCTCGTCGCCTATAGTCTAGCTTCGAGTCTTGTTGTCTGTGTATTCACATCTTTTGTGTCTTTTGACGGCTTTACGCCCGACGATTGTGAATCTTTGATCAACAATGTACAGCCTTCACGCTTTCAATAAAAGGTCCGACCTTCCTAAAAAACCATTTCATTGCATCTTTAACAAATGATGACATTAACTAATCAAAACAGTTAAATTCATCTATACAAAAGGCAAACACATTAATTAAATAAATGCATCAAGCAAACATTTAAGCATGTTGTCAAACGAGAGAAAAACCGGGCCCAAGCTGCCGAGAAGGTTTTAATCACAACGATTTGCAAGATTGCTGAAGAGCCAAAGAGACGCAAGTCCGACGCCATTTCCAGCCAAGCCGGATCTTCCAATACCTCAAGAACGGGAAACCACCTTCATGAACAAGGAAGGTCAACACACAGAAGGGGTCAAAACCAAGAGCATCATGGCCCTAAAACGCCTTGCCTCTCACTTCGTCATCCTCGGGGACATGTTATACAAGAAACGCTACCATGGGCCACTCCTACGCTGCGTCAGCCAGGAAGAAGCGAACAAGTTCATGAACGAAGTCCACAATGGGGCTTGCGGTCCCCACATGAATGCCAGAGCCCTGATGCAAATCATTCTCAGGATGGGCTACTCTTTGGATCTCCATGGAGCGGATTGCATCCACTTTGTCCGAAGGCTGCGACAAGTGCCAACGGTTCTCCAACCTCAATCATCCGCCGCCCACGATCTCTACCGCATGACTACACCTTGGCCCTTTGCCACTTGGGGAATTGACGTCATCGGGAAAATCGCTCCGCCAGGCAGCAACGGTCACGAGTTCATCTTAGTAGCCATCGACTACTTCACCAAATGGGTCGAAGCCAAGTCCTACAAGGTACTCACCTCCA
This sequence comes from Adenophora triphylla var. japonica, assembly GCA_022495995.1. NCBI lineage: Eukaryota > Viridiplantae > Streptophyta > Magnoliopsida > Asterales > Campanulaceae > Adenophora > Adenophora triphylla. The sequence goes on from JAFEMH010001180.1 coordinate 245,086, forward strand.
AGAAGGTCGCACATTTCCTCAAGGAAAACATCATATGCCGATACGGCATCCCAAATGAGGTCATATCAGACAACGGCTCACACTTCGAAGGGGAATTCGACGGGCTAGTGGCTGAATTCAAGATCACACGTCACAAATCTTCTCCCTACCGGCCACAAACAAACGGCGCCGTGGAAGCGGACAAACAAAACCCTCGAACGGATCATCCGAAAATGACCACCCAGGACGAGATTGGCCCAGAAGGCTGCACCTTGCACTTTGGGGCTACCGCACATCAGTCGGAAGCGACCACGGGAGAAACCCCATTTGCCACGACATACGGGATGGAAGCGGTCCTTCCCGTCGAGCTAGAAATTCCCTCACTCCAGAGTCTTCTTGGAAAATGACATCAACGAAGTCGAATGGCTCGGCCAGAGCATGGCCAATTGGCTGCTAGACGAGCGACGACTAAAGGCCATGGAACACGTCCAGGAGCCTATCAAGCGGGATGGCTAGAGCTTTCGACAAGAAAGTCAAATCCGAGACATCGGGGAAGGTGACCTTGTACTCAGAAAAGCCTCCCACTCGAACCAACCCACTGGGAAAATGGGAACCCACTTGGATCGGCCCTTTCGTGGTTGAAAGATCTTCTCCGGAGCGCCATGAAGCTAACGAGACCTAGACGGCAATCCGCTTCATGAATCCGGTCAACGGAAGCAAACTTCGCGAGATACTTCGCTGAAGAAGAACAAGCTGTGCATCTCTTGGCACTCCATGTAGTGTCGAACTACGCGGACTGAGCCCTCTAGTCAGGAGACGTAGGCAACCTTAATTGGTCAGGTCTAAAAATACACAAAAAAGTCAAAAGTTTGAATGTCAATCAAGACCTCCATCAAGCTCCGCACTTTTCAAGAACACGCCCCGGCGGTCACCTTGACCAAGTCAAACGACGGCGGCAACATCAAAAAAAAAGGACATCCGAGGGTCACTCGGCATCAAACGGCGACTCGTGTCTACTTCCCAAGCCGGGGGCTTGTCTTCGCCCTCACGCGCTTCAAAAAAAAAAAAAAAAAAAAGAGCTCGAGCGAGGGCTCACACAAAAAAAAAAAAAAAAAAAACAATAACAAAAAAAAAAAAAAGAAGCTCAAGCGAAGGCTGCGAAATTGAGGTCAAGAGCCCGACGCCAACAAGAGGCAAGGAAGCTACGAAAAAGACCGTCAAAACGACTTGTCAAGGGAGCATTCAACCTCTCGGCCAAAGCACAAAGCCTCGGCAACAAAAGGGGATTGCCGTCGTGGCCCAGGCCGTCAACGATGCAATGCAAAAGTCCAAGATGGACGCCGACAAAGTGCACAACGAAGCAAAGGCAAACAAGAGATCTTGCGTCTCGACAAAGCTTTAAAAGTAAATCACAAATCACTAACTTGGTTACAACATTTCTTGATGAGTTCAAGCACGGTCTACTCTCAAGTTCACAACATGCTAAAAAACGGCTTAATACATTTAACTAATAATGTGTTTGCAATGCAATGAATGGATACCTAGGAGGTCATTCCGCGCCATGCTGCGCTTGTCCCCTCGCCATTCTTTCCTTTCTTCCCTCGTCCGTGAGTCTTCTTTCGCTCACGTGAACCCAACTCTGCGTCTCTCGATCAGAGATCGGGGTCCTCCCAGTAGAGTCAAACAATCCGGTAGCTCTCGGGGCTTCATTCGCCGTGCTTCGGCTCGGATCTCACTCCTGAGTGCAGCCAAAGAGGACCTCTCCTGTCGGTCGGTCAACTCTAGTCTCGTAGTCAAACAAAGCGTCTCCCGTCACATCGAAGGGTCGGACCGGGCTTCGGCACTCCTAAGGCAATAGCTACTACGGCAAGCGGGTCCCAGAATCGCTACACGCCTACGCTCTCCAGACCACTTGGGCGCCCAACCACGGCTGCTCATACCGGGCCGGATGGAGTCGTCAACCTGACGCTCCCCAGACGTCTAAGGAGTACCACGGGAGGGAAAGCGGAATACTTCCATACCCTCGGACAATACAAGAAGGCACACAGGCCCGTACAAAGAGGAACTACCTCCGCATTAGCAAGGTCATCCCGGCCAACAAAGGCTCTGCTTCATCCCAAAGCTGCCAGGAAACAAGCGACGGAATATAGAAGGAGGACCAAGACAAACCTGGAACTCGACAACGTAGGACCCTTCTGCAAGATCCTCCTGGTCTCGATCCTCCGGTGCGGAACCCACCAGCGGATCGATGCGTACCAAGGCTGTGCCATCCATCTCTCCCGGGCGGGTGATCCATATCCGACACGAGAGGTCGGCGAGCAAATGACCACGGGCTAAACGGCGTCGGAGCCTCGGGCGTGGCTGGAAGTCTCTCTCGCGGCCACAAGGTGAGCAAGCGGGGCTTCCCCCTCTCGTAAAACGATCCCCGGTCGCCGGACGGTCGATACCATGAAGAGTCTCCCGGCACCAACGGGACAATATCCTCTCCCGGCTCTGCGGTGCCTACCACATCTAGCAAAGCGCCATCACAAATGCGAGGAGGCGGCCGGAAAAAGCGTCGCCGTCACGCATGAGGCAAATACATCCCAAGAGACGTCACTCTCATCATCAACCATGAACCGCTCAGGCGGCTCAGAAATGTCGATATGACCCGAATCAAGGATCATGCCCTGCACTTCTTCCAACGAAGTACGAAGAAAGTCTGCAAGCTTCACGCTCACCGCAGCACCACAACCGAAAGGAAGCGAGATGGCCTCCACCTCCGGTCCTCCAATCAAAGCCCGAAAATCCTCAAAAGTGGGCACCATTTCATTGTAGGAGAAACTTGTGCACGTGCCTCCTAACATCCCGAACCGCGGCGGCCCGCAACAAATCCCAATCGGGAACCCAACTCCTTAAAAGACCAAACCGAGCAAAGACGAAACCTTACCTCGAAAGCCCGTCTCGATGCCTCATACGGCGCCGCATCCACGTTTTCAAGCTGCTCAAGGAAGTGTGCTTGCCTCTCTGCGAAAGCCTCGGCAAAATTCTAGGGACATACGAAGAATCCATGGCAAAAATGGAGGTTCCTAGAGAAAATGGGGAAGAAAGCTCGAAAATGGGTGCAAATGGGGAAATGAGGAAGAACCGAGCCTTTGGAAAGCATTTATGTCCTTCCCAAAAAGCAAGGTTGGTCCGTACGGACCTCTTTGCATGCTAAGTATGTCCGTCACGGACCTCCTTGCAAACAGAACCCATTTCCCCGGAAAACGGTACAAAAACCACTGTCCTCGGCAAAACCTTGCTCAAACGGTCAAAGCAAACATTTGGCAAGAAAGCCATTTCACAAACCCAGCCTTTACCCACAAACGCACTCTCGGCTCACGTGGCATGTACAAAAATAAAAATAATAATAGCAACAATTTCTAGGACAATTCCGGGAATCACAAAAATAAATGACATTACATCTTAAAATAAAAATCTTGTTTGCCATGCAAATACATGTGTTTTATTACAGTACCAAAATGTCTGTTGCTAAACAAAAAAAAAAAAAAAAAAGAGGGATATGAAAAGAGGGAAAGCAAATGAATACTACTCGGAATCCTCATCATCATCCTCCTCGCCAAGATCCTCCAAAGAAAAGTCGGGCATCCCGGCGAACTCGCCCGTCACATCCTCCTCGTCGGAATACAGAGCACCCGCTGAGGCTCCCACGAGAAGTACTCGGAAGGATCAAATCCGGCGAAAGGATCAAAGAAAGAAGGCTACGAGGAACCCTCGCCTGTGCGCCGTGCGGAGGCATGAAGCGATAAAAGGGCTGCTCCCTCGAAGGCCACTGCGGCTCAGAAGACGTCCCCGGCATCCATACTATGCCGCCCCTCAAAGGCCCCTCTGCTGCGGCTCAGGCTCGGCTCTAGGCGGAGGAACGTCCACGGAATGCCTCGAAGGCATAGGCTCGTGCGCCGGCACACGACGCGAAGACCGGCGGGACACCTTCGACGCCATCTTCTTAGCGAAGGAGCGCATCGCCACGTAACGGCGAGTCGGCATATCGTAGGCTCTCCCGGGACTGCACCAACAAGAAGCCAAGGAAACGCTCATCAAATACGGTTATACTCAACAACAAAAAGAGAAAAACGCAGAGAAAAGATGCCAAGATGGAAAAGAGTCGGCCACACTCACCGATCTGTCGGGGTCCGCTCTATATGCGACGGGGAGCTGCTCGGAGCAGTACGAGACACCCTCCTCCTCGATCCGTCCCCGCGGACGTACGTGAAATCCGGTCCGGCATCGGAACCTGCAGGGGAGCTGCGGGCCGGCCTCTCTCTCCGCGCCGGTGCACAGGCGTCCTCGGCTTCCTCCTCACGAAGGCCCCCGTACTCCTCTCCGTATAAGATGAACTCCTCGGCAGAGCACCGCAGGTACCTCTCGAAGTCAAGCACGTCCATGTCCGGGAGTCAAGCATCCCAAAGGGAGGGTCCCTCGGAGCCACGGGAAGCACACCGGGGCCATCTTTGCCCGGAAGACTCGCTCCCAGTGCATGGCGTCACAAGTCAAGCCTCGCGGCATCTTCCAAGCCGCGGCTGTCGCCTCGGGAGCCCCCTCGAACTCATCTCCCCTCATACCGAGTCCACGGGAGCAGACGAACCCCTCACGGCTATCGCGCTCCAAACGCTCCTGCACATCCCCGTAGGCGATGGTGAGCTTCCCCCGGCTGGTCCTCCTCTTCCTCGCCGTACGAGCCCGTCCCGGCCTAGCGAGGGTGCGCGGCAATGACCCAGGATCTCTATCCCACGGGAAGCATTTGGAAAACCTCATAAAACCACACACGTGACAAAAACGAGAGAAGGCTCGGTGCAAAAGACAACGGAGAAAAGACAAGTTGCTAAATCAAAAACGGCAATAAACTCATACCTCAGAAAGCAAAGTCAGCGAGCCCAACCGGCCACCCCCGGCTAAACCGGTCCAAGGAGAAGTAGAGCTCGGCCAAGCACTGCCTCGCCCCAAGCAATGTCGCGAGACCCTATCCCGAATCAGTCAAGCTCTCCAGCGAGCAAAGGAGGCTGCGGTCGCGTGGTTCGAGAACAAAGTCTCGGACAGAGGCATACCACAAGAAGGAGCGCGCCAATCGCTCCGTCACTGGCCGGTACCCCGAATGTAGGCCCCAATCGGCCGTGATCCTCATCTCCACGTCGGCTGTGACATCCCTGTGCCACTGCGAGGACGAGGCTCAAAGCCCGGCGGCTCGGTCGGCACATCATCGGAGATCATGTCTCTCCACCTCGCAGGCCTCCTTTGAAGGAGAGCCCGGTAATAGCAAAAGCAAAATCGGTGGGCGTCACTGTCACCTCGCCCCGGCTCGGGTGGAAGGTGTGGGTGGTATCCCACCAATACTCGGATAAACCCAGGAAGACACTCTTGTTCTTCCTCGTGTCGGACACTCCGGCCCGGGTTCTCAACGAACACACCTAGGCCAGAAGCATAAACCAACCTCACAGGGACTCGGCCTACCGCCCACGGAAATATCGGGCATCCGCCGCCATAGCTCCACAATGACCTCGGCGATCCCCGAGTCTTCATCCTCTTGGCCTTCCCGGCCGTAAGCCCCGCATCCTGCGGGTAAACCACAGCAAAGGTACGTCAATCACAGTACTTAATATAAAGGCACATATAACCCGTCACAAAACACGGCACATATTGCACATAATTTTCACATACATTATACATATAATTTTCCATGTAACTCGTCACAAAACACGGCACTTTGCAATGCACATAATTTTCACATATAATTTCTCCCATGCGATCAGTCACAAAACACGGCACACACTGTACACATTTTCTCAAAAGAAAAAAAAAGGGGGGGATTAAACCCTACACGACACATTTTCAAAAGAAAATCCGTCCCAACACGGCACATATCGCACATATTTTCCCCACAAAGTCCGTCACCCAAAAACACGGCACACACTATATAGCACATTCTCAAAAGAAAATCCGTCCCAACACGGCACACACTTTCACATATAACCCGTCACAAAACACGGCACAGGTCACATTTTTGCACAAAAATTATCACTACACGATAATTTTCTCATAATGTACATACATAAATAGCATACGGTACAAAACACCAAAGCATGCAATTCACTAGATAGGCACTTTATTTTCACAAATAAGAGCTAATCTACACATTTCTGCACAAAATACACATACCCACAATTTTCACATGTCCATTTTCAACAATTCATCAAGAATTTCACAAAAGGGCATAAAATAATAACAAAAAATTCAAAAATGCGAAAAACTAAAACCTAGTTCTAGCATTCAAAATTCGACGAGAAATCAAAACGGAACTGATTTCTAACCTCCCCAACGTTCATGGAGCGACGATTATGTACCTCCGGATTCGGATACAAAACATCCGGGTTCTTCGAAGATGGAACGAACGAAGTCCAATTCCTTTGAAGCTCCGTCCGCTGCTTTCAACCACTTCTGGATCAAGGTTGACGACGACTCCTTCGAGATCCTTCAGCCATGGCAAGAAATTCAAGCAAAAATTTTTTGATTTTGGTTAACAATGGAGGAATTTTTCTCTCTCTCTCTCGCCTGGTTCACGAACTGGAAAATGAGGAAGAAGGAATGGGGAAGGGCCTCGGTATTTAAAGCCTGGTCAAACCTGCCCTTATAATCTTTGCCCCTGGCTGTCCTAAGGCCTTTTCCAGCAAATCCAAGTGCAGAATGGTCCCTAACCCTTCAAATCAATCCCCGGCCGTCAAACGTAAGACCGATCCTCGCCCACTTCAACGGCAATTCAATCCCCGGCCGTCAAGCGTAAGACCGGACCTCGCCCACTCCAACGGCAATTCAACCAACGCCCGCTCAACGGCAATTCAAGAAGGAGCCAATACCTCCCAGCACGAATATCAAGGCGCAAGACGCCTCCAAACGCTCAACGACAACTCAACCACTGAAGGTCCGAAGTCATCTTCCCAATGAAAAAAGGACCCCTACAGGGTCATGCATCCCCAGCAATTCAAGCACCGGTAGCGGATGTAAGCTCCGGGCCTCGCCCACCTTCAACGGCAACGCAAGCACCGGCCATCAAAGTAAGCTCCAGAGCTCCTCCCCAACAAGTCAAAGGGAAGTCAGCAAGACCGCATATCCTCAAAGACCGACCATCATCCTTGCCCACTCAACGGCAAAACAAGCACGCGAAGGAGCCAACACCTCCGAGTACAAGTCCCAAGGCACGAAGCGCCTCCCAAAACGCCAAATGGTGAAGCAATCATCGGCCATCATCCTTGCCCACTTCAACGGCAGCTCAAGCACCGGCAGTCATCGTAAGTCCGACCTTCTACATCAACATGCAAAAACACAAATGGCACCAACCGCCGCCAGATGACAATTCAAAGTCCTCCAGCGTGGCACCAACCGCAATCAGAAGACGATTCAAGTCCTCACAACTATCTCCGGCCCGGAAGGCCCTAAACCACCCGATTAGGAAAATCGTAAAACTTCCATCCCAGGACGCCACCACGTCCTCACATTTGACCTATACGGTCACCCAGGACGCCACCACGTCCTTATCACCGACCTATACGGTCACCCAGGACGCCACCACGTCCTTATCACCGACCTATACGGGCCACCCAGACGCCACCACGTCATATCACCGACCTATACGGCCATCAGACGCCACCACGTCCTTATCACCGACCTATACGGCCACCCAGACGCCACCACGTCCTTATCACCGACCTATACGGTCACCCAGACGCCCACCACGTCTCTTATCACCGACCTATACGGTCATCCAGACGCCACCACGCCCTTATCACCGACCTATACGGCCACCCAGACGCCACCACGCCCTTATCACCGACCTATGCGGCCACCCAGACGCCACCACGTCCTTATCACCCGAACCTATACGGCCACCAGACGCCACCACGTCCTTATCACCGACCTATACGGTCACCCAGGACGCCACCACGTCCTTATCACCGACCTATACGGTCACCCAGACGCCACCACGCTCCTTATCACCGATCTATACGGGCCACCGACGCCACCACGCCCTTATCACCGACCTATACTGCCACCCCGACGCCACCACGTCCTTATCACCGACCTATACTGCACATCCTGACGCCACCACGTCCTTATCACCGACCTATACGGTCACCCCGACGCCACCACGTCCTTATCACCGACCTATATTTGGCCACCCCTGGGACGCCACCGCCCTTATCACCGACCTATACGGCCACCCCGACGCCACCACGCCCTTATCACCGACGATATTTGGCCACCCCGACGCCACCACGTCCTTATCACCGACCTATACGGCCATCCAGACGCCACACGCCCTTATCACCGACCTATACGGCCACCCAGACGCCCGTCTAATCACTTATCACCGACTATACTGGCCACCCAGACGCCACCACGTCCTTATCACCGACCTATACGGTCACCCAGTGACGCCACCACGTCCTTATCACCGACCTATACTGATCACCCAGACGCCACCACGTCCTTATCACCGACCTATACGGTCATCCAGGGACGCCACCACGCCCTTATCACCGACCTATCTGATGCCACCCAGACGCCACCACGTCCTTATCACCGACCTATACTTTACCCACCCGTGACGCCACCACGTCCTTATCACCGACCTATACGGCCACCCGTAGACGCCACCACGTCGCTTATCACCGACCTATATGGGTCACCCAGGACGCCACCACGCCTCTTATCACCGACCTATACGGCTACCAGGGACGCCACCACGTCCTTATCACCCCGGAATTTCGAGTACGGTCACCCGACGCCACCACGTCCTTATCACCTCGACCTATACGGCCACACGCGACGCCACCACGCCCTTATCACCGACCTATACGGCCATCCGCGACGCCACCACGCGTCCTTATCACCGACTATACGATTACGCACCCAGACGCCGCACCACGCTCCTTATCACCTACCTATACGGTCACCAGACGCCACCACGTCCCTTATCACCGACCTATACGGTCACCAGACGCCACCACGTCCTTATCACCGACCTATACGGCCACCCCCGACGCCACCACGTCCTTTATCACCGACCTATACGGCCACCAGGGCGCCACCACGTCCCTTATCACCGACCTATACGGTCATCCAGACGCCACCACGTCCTTATCACCCGACCTATACGGGCCACCAGACGCCACCATCGCCCTTATCACCGACCTATACGGCCACCTGTGACGCCACCACGTCCTTATCACCGACCTATACTGATCCCGAGACGCCACCACGTCCTTATCACCTACCTATACGGCCACCCAGACGCCACCACGTCCTTATCACCGAACCTATACGGCCACCCGTGACGCCACCACGCCCTTATCACCGACCTATACGGCCACCCAGTGACGCCACCACGTCCTTATCACCGACCTATACGGGCACACCGGACGCCACCACGCTCCTTATCACCGACCTATACGGTCACCCAGACGCCACCACGTCCCTTATCACCGACCTATACGGCCATCCAGACGCCACCACGTCCTTTATCACCGACCTATACGGCCACCCAGACGCCACCACGCCCTATCACCGACCTATACGGCCACCCAGACGCCACCACGCGTCCTTATCACCGACCTATACGGCCACCCGTGACGCCACCACGTCATTATCACCGACCTATACGGCCACCCAGACGCCACCACGCCCTTATCACCGACCTATACGGCCACCCCGACGCCACCACGTCCTTATCACCGACCTATACGGCCACCCGGTGACGCCACCACGTCCCTTACGGCTGCACCTATACGGCCACCCCGACGCCACCACGCCCTTATCACCGACCTATACGGTCGCCACCCAGACGCCACCACGTCCTCATCACCGACCTATACGGTCACCCCGGACGCCACCACGTCCTTATCACCGACCTATGCGGTCACCCAGACGCCACCACGCTTCCTTATCACCGACCTATACGGCCACCCGCAGGACGCCACCACGCCCTTATCACCGACCTATACTTGGCCACCCAGACGCCACCACGTCCTTATCACCGACCTACGCGGCCACCCAGGACGCCACCACGCTCCTTATCACCGACTCCATGCGGTCACCCAGACGCCACCACGTCCTTACCATCAACCTATACTGGTCACCAGACGCCACCACGTCCTCACCACCGACTCTCGGCGGTCACACAACACCCAGGGCACCACCACGCCCGCATTCACGTAACACTCACCCCCACACCCGAACTACGACTGTGCTTGATTCCGCCGGGGATACGTAGGAATCCTATCACGGGGTCCAGCCTATTCGGCCTAAACGGTCACCCAAAAGGACACCACCACGTCCTCACTTTGACCCTCACGGTCACTTCCTCTCCGGCCAAAGACGCGATCCAGTGATTAGGACCCTTATCTTATCGGCGACCCCACTTTTTTCATAAGTGACGTCGTCGAGGGGCTTCGTAAGTACCCCAACTGGATCACTCCCTTTCAAACACACGGGAAACACCGTAGACTCATCCACGCAGTCTCGGAGACCTCTCTCACTCAAACCCTCTCAAAACCCTCTCAAACCCCCAACCAAACCAAGGGAGGAGCCTTCTGGGATAAAAGGGACAAAAGGACCTTTTGGGAATTTTCGTGAAATCGAAAAGCAATTAAGGTCCGTACGGAACTCTTTGTTTCAATGATTACTAAATCCCCTTAAAGTCCACAATATTCCCTCAAATCCCGGAGAAATGATGACTTCCATGCGGGTTGGTCCGCAGTACGGACCTCTTTGCATGCAAGATGGTCCGTACGGACCTTATTGCTCGTGTGGAACATCATCATTCCCAAATATTCTCCATCATTGCGGATTCCCTCAAATCGAGGAAATCCAAAATTCTGGATAACCAAGAAGGTCCGTACGGACCTCTTTGCTCCGAAATTTTTACTATAAATAGAGGGCTCCCCCTCCTCATTTTTCACACCTCCCACTTCTCTCTTCCTCCCTAAGCCTTCCGGCTCCCCCTAAGACCTTTCGAGGCATTCCCGGCCCCCTTCGGATCCTTCCGAGGCCTCCCGAGCCCCCTCGAGGTGCTCCAAGCCTCTCCGAGCGCTCCCGAGACGCTCCCGCGCCGCCCGAGGCACTCTCGAGGTACTCCGAGGCCCCTCGTGGTACTCCGAGGCCTTGCCTCGGTCTTTCCCACGGTGTCCGGCTCTTCCGAGTCAAACCGGCGATCCCAAACCTTGCCGAACCTCTCGCCCGAATCCAACCAACGATTCCAACGCACGCCGAACCTCTCGCCCGAGTGACTCGCCACCACAACGCACGCCGAACCTCTCGCCCGAGTGATCCCGACGATCCCCACGCACGCCGAACCTCGCCCGAACGCAGCCTACAACCTCAACTCACGCCGAAACTCTGTCCGTTGCACAACCGCATCCCCCGGAAGCAATCCGGAACGCTACTCCGACCTCAAACACTATTCCCCTGCGGAAGACAGACACGAACCAACATTGGTAAGGCTTCCTTCCTATTCTATTTCAATACATTTCAATACAATGTAGACATCCGATACATCATGCATTTTTAAAAGCACACACACACACACACAACATTTAAAGGATATTAGGGGTATCCGAAAGACTCGTTTTACGAGGCTACTCGGGTGAGCTCTAATATTCTAATATTCTCTTCCCGAGGAGTCATCTGACCTCCGAACTCAAAATCTCATCACACAAAAACAGTTTAAAATTTATCTTTAAACTGATGCCCTTTTTCAATGTTTTGGGCTTAATAAAAACGGCGTGGCGACTCTACAAATGCGAAAGCAAAACGGCGAGACACCTCCAACGCGAAAGATGCCAGATGCCGGGGCCGCGAGGCCTTTCTCGGATCCGGGCTATTTCAGCGGGTTAAAATCGGGAAGCAACTATTCAGGGATGAGCGAGAAAGACTGATGGAATTCCTTAAGGATAATCTGGATGTGTTCGCTTGGCGACCAGAGGATATGAGGGGGATTGACGAGAACGTTGCTCTGCACTGCTTGAATGCCGATCCCAATGTTGAGCCTTTTAAGCAAAGGGTTAGGCACTTGTCGCCAGAGAAGGAGAGCGCAGTTGTTGAAGATGTTGATAAATTGCTGAAGGCGGGAATCATCGAAGAGATTCAGTATCCTGTTTGGTTGGCATGTCCTGTTATGGTCCTAAAGTCGAACAAAAAATGGCGGATGTGCATTGATTTTACCGACCTAAACACCGCCTGCCCTAAGGACTGCTACCATTGCCTAAGATTGACAAGCTGGTTGATTCGATTGCAGGGCACAGGGTTTTCGGTTTTATTGATGCTTACTCAGGGTACCATCAAATCAAAATGTGCGAGAATGACAAGGCGAAGACAGCTTTTTGAACCCCCAAAGGTAATTTTTGCTATAAGATGATGCCTTTTGGCTTGAAGAATGCCGGGGCGACTTATCAACGAATGGTAAATGAAGTCTTCAAGTCGCAGATTGGGCGAAACTTGGAGGCTTATATTGATGATATGGTGATAAAGACAAAGGAGTATGATCATGTGTTAGATCTCGCTGAGACGTTTGAGAATCTAAGGAGGAACTCAATGAAATTGAACCCGAGTAAATGCACATTTGGTGTCACAGCGGGAAAGTTTTTGGGTTTCCTGGTGAACAGACGCGGGATAGAGGCTAATCCCGAAAAGATTCAAGCTTTACTGGATATGTCGCCGCCTAAGTCAATTCGAGAAATCCAGAGGTTGAATGGAAGGATTATCGCTTTGGGGAGGTTCATTTCCAAGTTGGCAGAAAGGTGTTTACCGTTCTTTAAGGTTCTGAAGGGGGTAAAGAGTTTTGTTTGGAATGAAGAGTGTGATGTCGCTTTTGATCAAATGAAGACCTATTTGGGCAAGCCTCCCATTTTGTGTAGCCCTGTTGAAGGGGAGGAGTTGTTTGTATACTTAGCTGCTTCAGACTTGGCCGTAGCCGCCGTTTTGGTGCGCGAGGATAAGGGGGGTCAAAGGCCGATTTACTATGTGTCAAAGGCATTGAGCGAGGTAGAGTCAAGGTACTTTAATGCCGAGAAGCTGGCCTATGCTTTAGTGGTGGCCGCGAGAAAATTGAGAGCTTATTTTGTCGCACACACCATTGTTGTATTAAGTGACGCTCCTCTTAGGAAGATTTTGCAGCGGCCAGATGCCGCGGGAAGATTGTTGAAATGGTCTATTGAGTTAACTGAGTTTGATATTAGATACGAATCTCGCCGCGCAATCAAGGCGCAGGCTTTGGCAGATTTCATTGTGGAGACATCCTTCATTGGGTCGCGAGACGAGATCAGCGGGAATAAGGAGAAGGAGAAAGAGGAGAGTCAGGGTGAGCCTAGTTCGATGGTAGAAAGGGTGAGACCGCCTGATTGTTGGGTTTTATATGTGGACGGCTCATCTTCAAAAGAGAGGGGCGGCGCGGGAATCACCCTAACCTCGCCTGATGAGGAGGTCAAGTACGAGAAAGCGTTGAGGTTTAAATTCAGTGTCTCAAATAATCAAGCTGAGTACGAAGCATTGATAGCCGGAGTAGAATTGGAGCGAGATATGGGATTGACTAAGGTTGTGATTCATTCAGATTCCCAATTGATCGTTAATCAAGTGAATGGTGATTTTGGAGTCTTGAGCGCTGTCTTGATGAAATATTGTGACTTGGCGAGAAGTTTGTTAAAAAGTTTTGAATTCTGGGAGTTGGTTCGGATTGATAGAGCTGATAACTCGCGAGCTGATGAGTTGAGCAGGTCAGTGGGAACCAAGTACGTAACACCGCCGATGAGCCAATGATTGAATATGTCGAGATGCCGTGATCAACAGACGATGCAGTCGCGGAGATTGTCGATGGCGAGAAGAATTGGGTTGTTGAAATGAAGGAATTCTTGGATATGGGGGAGTTGCCGCCAGATGAGAGCAAGGCAAAGTTGATAAAGGCGACATCACCAAGGTTCACTGTGCAAGAGGGAGTGTTATATAGGAGATCCTTCTCGAAGCCGTTAATGAGGTGTGTTGGGCCGAGCATGGTGCAGAAAGTACTGTTTGAAATTCATGAGGGTATTTGTGGAGGCCATCCACAGTGCGAGAACGCTAGGCGACAAAATATTATTTCATGGATATTTTTGGCCCAGCTTAAGGAAAGATGCAGAGTTGTATGTTAAGAAGTGCGAGAAGTGTCAGCGATTTGGCAATATTCCGCGACAACCAGCCACCGAGCAGACACCTATTGTGCCAACTTGGCCGTTCGACATGTGGGGAATAGATTTGATAGGGCCTTTCCCGAAGGCCAAGGGTGGTTGCCAGTATGTGGTTGTCGCAGTTGATTATTTTACAAAGTGGACAGAGGCTAAAGCTTTAGCGACAATTAGTGAGGATCAGGTTATCAAGTTTGTGCAGGAAAACATTTGGTGTAGATATGGGGTCCCTCGAGCAATCATTTCGGATCATGGTACTCAGTTTGGAAAGAAATTCTCGGCGGAATGTGCAAGAGTTAATGTTAAACATTGGATGTCGGCGGTTTACCGACCACAGTGCAACGGTCAGGCAGAAGCGGCTAACAAGCAGATCATTGTAACCTTGCGCAAAAACCTTGAAGGAAGGGGAGGAGCATGGCTTGAGGAGTTGCCTATAGCTTTATGGTATGTGCGAACCAGCTTTGTCAAAGGTTCAACTGGTGAGACTGCCTTTGCCCTTACATATGGATCGGAGGCTATGGCGCCTGCCGAGATGGCCTTGCCAACATATCGGGTTACTTATTATGATGAGGCGAGAAACGGACAAAGGCGGTGCAATGATTTAGATTTGATTGATGAGAAGAGGATGTATGCGAGAATGAAAATGATCAATTACAAGCAAAGGATGAAGGCTAAGCATGATAGGCGAGTTAATAAAAGGTCTTTTGATGTCGGAGATTGGGTCTTGAGAAGTGCAGAGGTAACTGGAGCCAAGCCAGGTTACACCAAGTTGAACGAAAAGTGGGAAGGTCCATTTCAAGTGTCAAGCGTGGTGCGAGAAGGAACATACAAGTTGCGAAAACCGGATGGCGAGGAGCTGAAGAACGCTTGGAGTGTCGACCATCTCAAGCGATTCTATCAGTGAAGCCGCAGCGACCTTTCTATTCTCTTTTTGATTGTTTGCCGTAGATCATAAAAGTTGTATAACTTTTCCTTGTTGATATTTTGACTGTCGATAGGGAGGGGAAGTTATGTAAAATTTGTAGATCTGATGGCATGTAAATTTGTGTATAGCATGAAAGCAATGGTGGGAGGTATTTTCAATGCGATTGTCGCGAATGGGTTACTTGTAAAATACTAATGAATTTCCCCTTTGATTGATGACTTCATGAACCAGGATAAGAAAGTTGCTGCCCTGAAAGCCTGAAGAAAGCGATAAAGATTGTTGCCACTCATGCTGTGACAAAGCTTAAAGATGGATTGACAAAGCTTAAAGATGGATTGATAAAGCTTGAAGATGGAGTGCGACCTGGGACATTGAGGCCCAGGCGCGGCGTCTGGAGATAGTGGTTCCAGGCGCCTAGAAAAGTCCCAAAATTTTTATGGGCGAGATAAAAAGGGGCGGTGACCTAGAAGAGCGAAATGCTAGGCACCAAACCTTGCGACCTGGAAGAGTGAAATGCCAGGCGCGGCGACCTAGAAGAGCGAAATGTTAGGCGCCTAGAAAAGTCCCAAAATTTTTATGGGCGAGATAAAAAGGGGCGGTGACCTAGAAGAGCGAAATGCTAGGCACCAAACCTTGCGACTGGAAGAGTGAAATGCCAGGCGCGGCGACCTAGAAGAGCGAAATGCTAGGCGCCTAGAAAAGTCCCAAAATTTTTATGGGCGAGATAAAAAGGGGCGGTGACCTAGAAGAGCGAAATGCTAGGCACCAAACCTTGCGACCTGGAAGAGTGAAATGCCAGGCGCGGCGACCTAGAAGAGCGAAATGCTAGGCGCCTAGAAAAGTCCCAAAATTTTTAGGGCGGTGACCTAGAAGAGCGAAATGCTAGGCACCAAACCTTGCGACCTGGAAGAGTGAAATGCCAGGCGCGGCGACCTAGAAGAGCGAAATGCTAGGCGCCTAGAAAAGTCCCAAAATTTTTATGGGCGAGATAAAAAGGGGCGGTGACCTAGAAGAGCGAAATGCTAGGCACCAAACCTTGCAACCTGGAAGAGTGAAATGCCAGGCGCGGCGACCTAGAAGAGCGAAATGCTAGGCGCCTAGAAAAGTCCCAAAATTTTTATGGGCGAGATAAAAGGGGCGGTGACCTAGAAGAGCGAAATGCTAGGCACCAAACCTTGCGACCTGGAAGAGTGAAATGCCAGGCGCGGCGACCTAGAAGAGCGAAATGCTAGGCGCCTAGAAAAGTTCCAAAATTTTTATGGGCAAAATAAAGGGGCGGTGACCTAGAAGAGCGAAATGCTAGGCACCAAACCTTGTGACCTGGAAGAGCGAAATGCCAGGTCAAGCCTAACTTTACCAAAGAAGGGGAAGTTGTTAAAACCTAACTTTGATCAACATCTTAGTTAGTTGGTTTTGATAAAGGAATACATATATAGAACAGGGTTTATATCAAAAGAGGAAATCTGTTATATTCATCTCTCAGTTTATCTGATAGTTATGAATCTAACAGTTAGGATTCTCTCTTATACACTGGTTACATTCAATCAATAACCTGAATCACTTTCGCAAAGTATGTTATGCAAATGATCCTAACAATAAAGTAAGGCTGCCTAAAGACAAGCCTCACTCTTTTGGAGGGAGTTGTATGTATATAGGTAAGTTATGAGAAAGGAGTCTTCGATAAACTATCGAAGCGAAAAGGTAACTGTCGAAGCAAAAATGGCGACATATTAAAGGTAGAATTTCAACGCAAATTACAGTAAGCAGAGTAATAACAAAGTATAGAGTTGAAGTCGCATGGCGACATAATGAAGTATCAAAGAAGAATTTATGAAAGCAAAGGTCAAGGCAAGATGCCAATCGCGGCATCTAAACTATTGTAGAGCAATGACGGCGAGTCAAGGAAATAAAGTCGCATTGCGACATGAGAAAAATCAAAATGAGCATTGAGGAGAATACACAATAATCAAAGGTATAACAAAGTCGATAAGAGCGACATTGAAGTTATAACGAAGCAAAAGTTTAAGAGAGCCACATACGGGTACGCAAAAGTAAAGTATCAAGCCGCAAACCGCGACACCAAATTAAAAAGAGCATAAATGTTTATGCCGCAAACCGCGACCTTACAACCATGAAAAAATGTTCAAGTCGCAAACCGCGACAACAAACCACAAAAGATCAAGTTT
The DNA here is from genome assembly GCA_022495995.1 of Adenophora triphylla var. japonica. Lineage (NCBI taxonomy): Eukaryota > Viridiplantae > Streptophyta > Magnoliopsida > Asterales > Campanulaceae > Adenophora > Adenophora triphylla. The sequence goes on from JAFEMH010001180.1 coordinate 262,419, forward strand.
CAAATGTCTAAGTCGCAAACCGCGACACCAATCCAAAAATAAGATGTAAATGTCTAAGTCGCAAACCGCGACATTCCCAAAAGCATACCATTGTTTAAAAAGCAAGAAAGTAGATTGTTTGAGAGCAAACCACAAAACATTGTTTAAAAAAGAACCACAGGTAAATCAGGAGGCAGAGGGTTGTTTTTCGCCAGCAGAGATTCGGGCAGCACGGCGGGCTTCGCGAGCGGCGTTTTTAGCGGCTAGGAGAGCTTGACCTTTTTGCCAATTAAGTCCACCCACATTGACAGAGCATCTTTTTCGATGAGGGCGGGGAGGTTCCCGGATCGGCTTGCCCGTAAGCTTCGTCTTACGCGGCCCAAAGCCTTAAGCTCTCCGTCTTCATAAGGGACAATGGGGTGACCGCGGCGACAGAAGTCGCTGTAGATCTGCTCTGAGCCCCATTTCGCGATAAGCTCAGGAGTTATAGCCGGGATGTCCTCAGAGCTTGCCGCCGCCGCCCGCATGACATGAAGTAAAGCCTTGTCGTACATGTCCATCGCGTCAGTCTCTGCTCTCTCTTTGTTGGCGGCAATCTCCGCGATCAGGTCATCATTCTTGGTCGCCAGAGCCAAGTTGTCGGCCTCTAGGGCCTGAATTTTCTCCTCTAGCGCCAACTTTTCTGCGGAAACCTCCTTAGCTTTATCCTCAGCCTGCAAGGCCTTGTTTTCGCTTTCCTTCAGTATCTCTGCCGCCTTCAGTTGCTCGCCTTGCAGTGATGCCAACTCCTTCTCCATCTCGCCACATCTACCTTTGTATTTTTCTCTCTCAGCCGCTGCGCGCTTGCGAGCCTTATCCGCTTTCTCGGCCTCACGCATCGCCAGTTTGTATTTGTCCCTGAATCCACACAAAGTACTCGCCACCTGTGAAGGTTCGGGAAAAGTTAATAGTTTGAAGGATGTTGATGAATTAAAAGTAGATTACTAAGTACAAAGTGTTAAGCGGCAAGTACTTACGCTACAAATCTGAAGGCCGGCAAAGTTCAAAGATAAGTCAACGTCTTGTTCAACCACTTCTCTTATGGCCGCCCTGTCGCAGGTCCGCTCAAGTATGCCGGCGCCGATGAGACTGTTGTGAGGATCACGGGAATGAAGGTTAAAACCTTCCAGTAGGGGAACTGAGGCGATTTCCACACCAAGATTGTACAAGTCTTCTCTCTCCGTAGGCATCTCAAATCCTTCCCTAAGCCAGCTCACCAGCTCAGCCTCCCCTTCAGTTGATTCTTCCACTGGTTCAGTTTCCTCCTCGGTGCGCACCCTTTTGTGAGCGCGAGAACCGGAAGGGTGGGGGGATTTGACCGGCGGGATAGGCTCTATCACAGCAACCTCAGCATCTTCTTCACCTGTTTCTACTTCCATTCTCTCTTCCTGTTGCGAAATGGCGGATGACCTTAGAGGAGTTTTTGCTCGGCTAGACTTTCGCGATTGCCCCGCTGCCCTCTCGGCGGCAGCCGCAGCCTTCTCGCGAGCAATTGCCTCGGCATCATCCCCGTCGCGAGAAATGGGGAGCTCTATCTCCGGGGCCTTGGATAATTCAGCTTGGCGGGCATTGGTAAGTCGCTTACGACGACCATCGGATCTGGCCGCGGCATTGGCACGTCTATCGGAGATGTCCATGAGTCGAAAATCTGAGCCGGAAAAAGATGTTGAATAAAGAGAAATAGAAAAACAAAGTAAAAACTAATGAGAAATGAAATACGTACTTAAAACCTTAAACATAGCGTTGCAACAGTGATCTTTCTTTTTGCAAGGCCCGCACTCGGAGGCGAGAACATCCCCAGAATGACGGTCCCAACCAGGGTACGGGTCTAGTGGTTTGATGATCAGGCGAGATTCGTCGTCAGGATAGCGGTAATCGGGAAGACCAACTTTCCTAAGCAAGGAAGGGCGAGATAGTATATCCCGCCATGAAAATAGCGCTAGCCCTGTGTCTGAGGCATCTTCTAAAACCTTAAAAATTTTTGCTCTCAGCCTGGTGTCGCCAGAAACTAAGGCATTCCGGGTTATGATCTTTGTGTATATGTCGCCAAGGTCGCAAGGATGAGTCCAGCCTATACGGGATGTAATCAGAAGTGGGTTGGATTGCCAATTTTGGACTTTTCTAGGTAAGGGGGTAAGAAGTCTAGGACTCTTGTACTTGACAGAAAGTCGGTTTTCAACTACGCCATGCCTCTGAGATACAGAAGTATAACCATCAAACAAATTAACAAACAGGGGAAGTGTGGGTTCTTGCTTTAAGGCCCTACAAATCACTAGGTAACTCGTAAGGACCCTGATAGCATTGGGATGAAGATCTACAATGGCGGCTTGGGAGTGGATTAGAACGGCGACAAGGAAGGGGTCTATTGGGATCCTAAGGCCGGCGTCTAATTGAGATGGAAACACAATGACCCCATCTTTTCTATTTCGCATAGCGGCAAGGGATAAGTCCCCAACATATGGTTCTATATGATAAATGTCCGGGTTAATCCCATACTTAACATAGTGGTGAGTTTGCAAATGGGTATAAGAAGAGCTGCTGGAGCCGGCGACCTCAGGGTTGGAAGAACCCTGTGAGACAGGTTGTCGCTCTAGGGTCTCACGCTAAGGTGTCTGAGACATCATGGTCATATGTTGAGTTTGAAGAAGACATGACCTGTGAATAGAAGGGAGGACCAAGTAAATTTGGGGGCTACGATAGTGCTAGAAAAATCAGTTCAAGGAAAGAGATGTCACAGGCAGGAGGGGGGTATAATTTTGTGAAGAAAGTGTGCATGGGATCAGGTATTATGGGGGAGAGGAAAGGGCGACATCCAAACTCATGTCGCCTAAGCAAGGAGTGAGGATCTGTAATTGAGATGCAAGCCCCTGCCCCCATCTCTCTTTTTTGAAAACCCTCTCCCCATCTATTGCGCTCTAACCAGACTTAACAAGTTTTGGAAAAAAGACTTGACCATTTACGAGAAAACTTAAAATTGCAACTCCGAGAATCCTAGCGAGAATTCAAGCAAGAACTCAAGCGAGAATTCATGCGGGAAGTCAAAGTTAGAAAAATTACCTGGGAAGTTGAATATTGGAATAAAAGTCTGAAGGAGTAGTTGAAAAGGAAGCTTGAAAGCTCTGTACGCCACCCTTCTTCTCCTGAAACTCCTTAGAATGCTCCGAAATATGCAGATAAGTTGGAAATGTGGGGCGTCTGCGATCTGGGGGGAGTGCAGAGTGTGAGATGATGGTGAGGGGTTTTTAAACTCCGAAAGTGTAGGAATGGAAGGGCTTGGGGGGATTTACGAGAGGAAATTAATGGAGGGGTATGATTTTTGAAATTCCCCCCATTATTGTGAACATTTAAGAGGAGACGGCTCGGTTCCCAACGCAAGTGTACGGCCCCCCAACCGTCTGGCTCACTCCCGTTACGACACGTGGCACATGCGTGACGAACAAGGCCTGTTTCCTCGCCCATATGAAGAATAAACTGAGAGAATCATGCAACATCAAATAAAGTTCTCGCCTGGACCATAAATAATCCGAGGCTTGAACTTGGGGGCTTCTGATACGATCCTATAAAATAAATTGGGCCCTAATAATAAGAAACCAGGCCCAATAGCTAATTAAGGTCCAGGCCCACTGGGCTTGGGCCGCCTAAGGAAATTTGCCCTGGCAGCAACATAAAAGGAATAGGCTCCTTGGAGCTATTTAGATAGGCCCCGGCGAGAAGGGACGTGGGGATACAGATTTTTGGGGCAATGGGGCCATGCGAAAGACATGGCCGAGCTCATGCTTACCTGATAAGTAAGAGGAGTACGTTGCTCGCGGGCTACCTAGGTTAGGGCGACATGACAGTTGATGTCGCCTATAATCAGGTTGTCGCCAGAGCGACATGGAACTTAGGGCGTTACCAGGATGTTACGTTGATTGTCGCCTACGCCCCTAACCCTAAATACTTGTGATGGATGATTGATGTGACAAGGTGAATAGTGAAATCCCACTAAGTTGAGGTTGGTTGAGAGACCTCCTTTGGATGATTGACAAGTGTCCCCCCATGTGCAAGGCACATGGGGGGCTTAGGAGTATATAAAGGGTGAATAGTGCTCATTGCAGGGTAAGATTTCTCTCTACCTTCTCTCTCTAAACCTCCATTGTTGTACTCTCTTCCTTGTCCATCTAACCTTATTCTCACGCCGGAGGGGGGTACGCCGGAGACACCCCCGGCCTAGTTTACGTGTGTTTCTTGTGTGTAGACGAGCTGTTAAGGAGGAAGCTGCCGAAGTATCCATTGTCACTCCAGTCCCTGTGCAACCAAGATTTCTCATGGTAGCATCACTATTCTTGTCTTGATAGTGTCTGTGTGACTCTGTGTGTGTGTGTGTGTGTGTGGTGAAGGTGTTGTGGCTGAAAAGAAAAGAAAAGAACATGAGAAGGAGAAAATAGAAGCAAAGCATATCAAAAAGACGAAAATAAAGGAAAATAAGAATTAAAGACAGGCATCGATCATTCAACTGATTTACAAGTAGAAGAGACGCATGGAAGATAAGAATAAAGAAATAAGTGAGATTGCAAAATCAAAAGCAGCAGATGACAAGGCAGAGATTCTGTGTTTACGTATTGGGATCGATACCGACATGGGGACGAAATTGTTAGCGTCACCATGGCGGGGATGACATTGAGAAAAAGAGTTTTCTCTGGCCAAGATGCATTCCTCCATTCTCAGAGCTTCTCTGGAGGGCCGCCTTGACATTTGGTGTTTCACATCAAATGAAAGCTCCTGTACTAATTTGCAAATGGTATTCCATGTTAGTGTTCAGTAATTCCATATATAGAACAATTAATCTCGATTGCTAAAAAGTAAAGGAATTAAACTAGATGCTAAGAGCTGGACAAGTAACAAATTCCTTTATTATTGCATGATAGGTACAAAATCTTGTGCAAGGTAAATTCATCAGATCTGCCATATGCCTGCATATAGAAACTGTTGTTATTTTCGTATGGGCTTCGGCCCAATATTTATGACCCAAGTTGCTGGCTCAAATCCCTCTCCTCTTTATCCCTGTGTTTGATATTTATCAGCTAGAGAGAGAGATAGCAATGAATCTGGTCATAAAGTCAGGTGTGTTGCCTTGTGTTGCAGACTTAGCTTGACAAATTGAAACTTACCCTGGCCTTTTGAACAAATTCACTGCTATCTCTAGCAAAAATTTTGACCAAATATAAATGTCATTTTATTGTTGCCAAAATCATACAAAAAATACATTTATTTTTAAACTAAAAAAAATGTTGTGTTTCCCCCACTAGTGTCAGTGTTAGTGTAAAAAAATGTCAGTGTAAAGAGTTCCAGTTCATATATTATTAAGTGCCAGTGTAAAAAAGTGACAGTGTTAGTGTAACAAAATGCAAATGTAAAGAGTGTCAGTGCATGTATTATTAAGTGTCAGTGTTAGTATAAAAAGTGTCGGTGTTAGTGTAAAAAATGACAGTGTAAAGAGTGTCAGTGCATTTATTATTAAGTGTCAATGTAAAAAAGTGTCAGTATTAGTGTAAAAAAATGCCGGTGTGAAGAGTGTCAGTGCATGTATTATTAAGTGTCAGTATAAAAGAGTGCCAAAGGTAAAAAAGTGCCAGTGCTAGTATAAAAAAATGTCAGTGAAAAAGAGTGTCGGTGTATGTATTATTAAGTGCCAGTGTAAAAATTATTTTTCCTTAAAAATAGAAAAAAACTAGTTTTTTATAAAACCAACTCTGAAATTGACATTAATATTCGGTAAAAATAATTTATTATTATGACAACCGTAAAAACTAAATGCGACTATCTTTTTGTTGGGACATAATACAGTGTATTTACATTAGAATATACTAATCCGAATAAAATACATTGGGTCGAGACTAACACTAAGCCTCTTTCTTCATAACTTCAAATTTGACAAAAATCAAGAAGAGCAACTATGAACATTATAAAAACCAACATAAATAGGAAGTTAATGATAATTTGCCAGCCAAGTTTGGTAACTGGAATCTTCAGATATTGCACAGTAATTCTCTAACTTATGCAAATTCCTTTCAAATCCCTGCAGCTCCAAAATTTGCCATGTCTCACCTGAATTATGTACTTTTGTCTTGTTTTACCTGTCTTCTTAAGAAAACTAAAATCATATCAAACAACACAAAACTCAAGGATTTCACGAAGAATAAGTTTAGAAAATACCCAATTGATGAGTATAAAACTCATCCATCAATTTCATAAGCAAGGGACACAAACCTCATATTGGTTAATCATTACCCCAAACAGGAAGTTAATGATAATTTGCCGCGAATTGCAAGTTAATGATAGTTACAAAATAATCTAACATAATGAATAAAATTAGCCAATAGCTCATATTTCAATCTGCAAGAGACATAATTTATGATGACTTAAAGATGTGAAAATCAATTGAATTACCAGCTAATACTTCAAGCTTCAAACTCGTTTGATGGAGAGAGATTTCAGGCTGTTGGATCAATGTGTGAGAATCAATCCTGACCCTTTTTTTTTTCTCAACGGTTAATACTGATGTCTATTGTTATATAGATAAGGGATAAATTTGTATAATAGAAACCAACATAAAGTCTGTATGTTAACTGCAAAAATGAGAATACATGTGTAACCATTGCGCAGAAGTAGATGCTTCAGCTGTTGCAGTAGGTTGGCTTGCGCTCGAACAAGTTCCAGGCGGGCGCCTGTGCTCCAGAGGCGGATCCTGTAGCTGCATCATCGCGAGGCTGGCGCCTGGAGGAATGCCAGGCGGGCGCCTGGGCTGTCGGGCTGAAGTAGTTTTGCGGGCTTTTCTATTTTCGTTTATCTTAGTTGTTGGGCTAGGGTTTGTTTGCTTAGTATATAAGGATTGTAACCCTATGTAAACAATACATATTATTGCACAGAGTAATAGAAAAGCGGCCGAAATTCATAACCCCAATTCGATCTCTTTCTCTTTCGATTCCCAATTGCTTTTATTGTTATTGTCAATTGCTTCCGCTGCATTGTACAACACTCATATACCTCAACTGCACTAGCTTTTCGACATTTTGGTGTAAGTTATCATATCTAGCTGAACCAAGATCCAACACCCTCAAGCTAGGGAAGAATTTGAAAACACGACTAAAAGGATCCTCATCTAGGGATGACTTGGATATGTATTTTTCACCAAAAGAAAGAAGATAGCAGAGATGTGAAAACTGAGACACGGAGAGTAATCATAGCTTATATTTCTACTTCCATAATGGACAGAAAGCCTCCTGATTGATTTGTTGGATTGCCAGATGACCAAGGCGCTTGTTATGAGAATGAATAGTACTCACTCCATACGAATATAAGTAAATTGTTGTGAAACGCAGCGGAAGCAATTGACAAAAAAACACACAAAAGCAATTGAGAATCGAAAGAGAGAGAGAGAGAGATTGTATTTGGGGTTATGAACTTAGGATTTCTTATTCAGCCGTCACACTCATTAGTTCTTTTACATAATAGGGTTACAACCTTAAATACTTAAGAAACAAACCCTAGTCCGAACTAATAAAGGAAATACAAACAAAAAAGCCCGCAGTCCATACCTCGGGGGCCAAGCCCCCCGCACCCCTCTTTGAGGCCCGTTACCGGTCTACACGTCTGCCGGGTCAGGACATCGAGCCATCACATCCAACAATCTCCACCTTGGCGAGCATTCACCCAACCCAACAGAAGATACAAGAAACCAATACCCGAACCATCCTGTGTAGACATCGAACCTCCCTATCTATAACAGCTAGAGATGTGCAACAAATCCAAGCAATGCTTGAACTTGTCAGTAGTAACCGACTTTGTCAACATATCATCAGCATTCTCTGTGGTATAAACCTTCTCTAACACAACCTCACCCATATCAATCAACTCCCGGATCTTGTGAAACCACACATCATTGTGTTTCGTCCGTTGATGATAAATGTGATTCTTCGCTAGAAAGATCGTGCTTTGACTATCACAAAGCAACCTCACTCCACCTTGCTGAATACCCAATTCCTTAACTAAGCCCCGAAGCCATAAGGCTTCCTTTGCAGCTTTAACAACTTCCTTGTACTCCGTTTCCATTGTAGACAATCCAATAATGGACTGAATCATAGACCTTCAACATATGGGTCCACCTGCAAGTGTAAACTCATAACCCGTAGTTGACCATCTCCGATCCAAGTCACCCGCATAATCGGGATCTTTATACCCCACCACAGAAAGCTCCTCACTCTTTTCCTCAAACATGATGTCATAACCCATAGTGCCCTTCAAGTATCTGAGAATACACTTAACTGCTTCCCAATGTTGTTTACCCGGATTCGCCATATACTTGCTAACCACACTAATAGCTTGCGCCAAATCTGGCCTAGTGCAAACCATAGCATACATGAGACATCCCACTGCGCTTGCATAGGGAACCTTTGACATACCCTGAATTTCTTCAGTCAAACTCGAGGAATCTGAGGCAGATAAATTAAAGTGACTCGCCAATGGTGTTTTCACAGGTTTTACATCCCGCATATTGAACCTCTCCAACACTTTCTCCACGTAGCCGGCTTGAGACAACCACAATCTCCTAGATTTCTTGTCTCGGCGAATCTCCATCCCAAGAATCTTCTTAGCTTCCCCAAATCCTTCATGTCAAACTCTTTACTCAACAAGGCCTTCAACTGATTGACCTCGTTCTTTCTTCTACCTGCGATAACCATATCATCCACGTAAAGTAGCAGAAAAATATATGAGCCATCATCAAGGCTCTTCACATAAACGCAGCAATCATAATCACATCTCTTGTAGCCAATACTCATTATGTAGGAGTCAAATCTCGTGTACCACTGCCTCGGAGATTGCTTCAGCCCATAAAGTGATTTCTTCGATTTACAAACCAAACGCTCCTGCCCGGGCTCTGTGAACCCATGTTGTTGCTCCATAAAAATCTGCTCATCCAACTCACCGTGTAGGAATGCAATTTTCACATCCATTTGTTCCAACACCAAATCATAATGCGCTACAAGACCCAACACAATTCGAATGGAAGTGTGTCTCAGAACATGCGAAAATATTTCATTATAATCTGCCCCTTCTCGCTGAGAGTATCCCTTTGCTACCAATCGAGCCTTGAACTATCAAGCAAAAACCATATTATAAATCTTTTAAAATCAAGCAAAAACCTCTAATTCTTTCATGTCAGATGAAAGCTCCTGTAGTACTACTCAAACGATAATTCCATAGATAGAACAATTAATCTCCAGTGCAGTATGCAGATTAGAACAAGGAAGAAAGATACATAAACAAATTTGTAGAATAGAAATGAGAATACAAATGCTCACATCACAAACCAACAGAAAGAAGAAAAACAAAAAAAATATTATTGTTATAAAATGATTTGAAGTGTGATGGTAAAAATGAAAAAAATAAAGTTTGATGGTAAAAGTGAAACACATGCCAAAATATGATGGACAAAAATGAAGTTTTTTCCATTAAAAGTGAATTGGGGGTCGTTTACCCAAATCTGTTCAAGTCTATGGAGATCAAAGCAAAGTCTTATTTCCAAGTGGCGCAAGGAACTAATCTGCTTCAACTGATCACGAATTGATTCCAAATTTACGCAGCTGTGTATAGAAAGACAGACAAGGCAAATTCACCTGATCTGCAACATGCCTACATATAATTGTAAAGAATTAGAAGCCTTAGCTTTTTGTATTCACAATAGAACAATATTTATAGGTACAAAAGAGTCCTAACTATGCTAGGATTTGTAAGATCCTTTCTATACAAGGAATATATTGTTTTCCTAATCTATGTATGGAACAATATTTACCAATTACAAGAAGTAAATGTAGATTAGGAAACTATTGTAATTTAGGAACAACAATCCAAGTTTGCAAAGGATTTGCTGCGGAAGCTTCTGAGGTGTGAGGCGGGCGCCTTGTGCAAGCTGAAGCGTGCGCCTGGTGACCAGAGATTTGGGCCGAGGATTGAAGCACATGAGGCAGCCGCTTGGGCCGAGATGATGCGGGCGCCTCAAGGGCCGAGGGTGTGGCCTTGGTGAGTTCTATTTGAGGCGGACGCCTAGAGGAATATGGGGCGGGCGCCTCACACTCAGTAACACCTTCCATTGTTTTGTTCTCTTTAGGAGCTTCAACCTTAACACGCCCCCGCAAGATGGACGATCCTTGGAGAAGACCAATCTTGGAGATAAGTTGTTGGAAGCTTATACGGGATAGTGGTTTTGTTAGAACATCTGCTAGTTGATCCGTACCAGAAATGTGTTGCACACGGAGAGAACCGGACTGAATTTGTTCACGAACAAAGTGAAATGAAAGAGCCACATGTTTCATTCGAGAGTGAAAGACCGGGTTCGCAGAATATCACTACCAGAAAAAGGTATTTTAGCGACGGAATTATCAGCGACGGACTAATTCCGTCGCTAAATAGCGGCGGAATATAAGCTTTAGCGTCGGAATTATTTTGGCGTCAAATTTAGCGACGGAATTTAATTCCGCCGCTAAATTCCGCCGCTAAAACGAATATTCCTCGAATATTCGTTTAATTACCGCCACTATTTTCGCGGTTGATTTACCGACGGAATATTCCGCCGCTAAATAATTATCAGCGACAGAATTATACCGACGGTGGAAATATATCATTTTTTATTTTTTTTTATTTAACAGCGTCGGAAATATTCCGACGGTGAAATTAAAATATTTTTTATTTTTTTTTTGGAATATTACACCGACGGAATATTTCCGTCGCTGAGTAATTAATTTTTTTTAATTTATCAGCGTCGGAAATATTCCGACGGTGAAATTACGGGTGTAGTGGGTGGTGGAAATCCAAGCTCGGTGAGTAAGTTCTCAACCCAAGTAAGTTCAGCTGCGGTGTCGGCGATAGCCCGGAATTCAGTGCAACCCAATGAGAAGATTGAGGGTTTTGCATGAATTGCGCAAGTTTGTTTACTGAGTAGGCAATGTCTGGACGTGTGAGTGATAGGTACTGAAGTCCACCAACAATAGCACGATATGAAGTAGGGTCAACAGCTGGAGTGGCGGTTGATCGTGTGAGGGTAGGTGATGTTACCATGGGAGTGGGGAGTGGCTTGCAATCAATCATGTTGTGATGGCTGAGAAGGTCATGGATGTATTTGGTTTGAGAGAGTAGGAGCCCATTGTGGTTAGGAGTGACTTCAACACCCAAGAAGTAGGACAAGGGGCCAAGGTCCTTGATGGAGAACCGGTTGGATAGGTTGGAGATGAAGAACTGAATGTGAGAGGGAGAAGGGCCGGTGATAATGATATCATCAACATAGAGAAGTAGGTAAATTGGATGTGGGGATTTGTTGAAATAAACAGGGAGGGATCGGCAAGGGAGGGTTGGAAGCCATATGTGGTGAGGTAGGTTTTGAGTTCTTGAAACCATGCCCGGGGAGCTTGTTTGAGACCATAGATGGCTTTTGACAAGCGACAAACAAAGGATGGGTTGGTGGAGTCCTCAAATCCGGGGGGTTATGTCATAAAAATAGTTTCAGAGAGGGTGCCTTGAAGAAAGGCATTGTTTACATCAAGTTGGCGAAGGGGCCAATGGTTGGTTGTGGCAAGGGATAGAAGTAGCCGAACAGTGGCTGGTTTGACAACGGGGCTAAAGGTTTCGGTGTAATCGACACCGGGTTGTTGGTGAAAGCCTTTGGCGACAAGTCGGGCCTTGTATTTCTGAATGGTGTTGTCGGGGTTGTATTTGACGCGAAAGACCCACTTGCAACCAACAATGTTATGGGCTGATGTGGATGGTACCAAGGACCAAGTGTTGTTGCGGGTTAGGGCTTGGAATTCTTCAATCATGGCATTGTGCCAATGAGGAATGGATAAGGCTTGTTTGGTGGCGGTGGGAAGGCTAGTGGGAGATGTGAGTAGGGATAGGTTGGCATACTTGGGATTGGGTTTGGTGATACCATGGGAAAGTCTAGTGGTGATGGTACAGGTGGGAGGTGGAGGGGATGGTGGGTTGGGAGTGGGTGGTGTGGTGTCAAGTTGAGTTGGGGTAGGGGGTTCATTAGGGGTGGGGTTAGGAGAGGGATGAGTTGGGGAGGGGGGGTGGGGGTTGGCGGAGGGGGTTGGGGTTGGGGGGGTTGGGATGGAGGGGGTAGTGTTTAAGATGGGGAGAAAAAGTGTGTGCCATTCAGAGGAAGGGGGAGAGGAAGAAGTGGGGGATGAGGTGGTGAGGGAGTTGTAGGGGAAAGTGTTTTCAACAAAGCGGACATGGCGGGAGGTGTAGACACGATGGGAGGTAGGGTCAAGGCAGTGGTACGCGCTTTGCGTGGGTGAGTAACCGACGAAGATACAAGGGGTGGATTTTGGGTCAAGTTTGTGGGTGGTGTATGGGCGAAGCCATGGATAGCAAAGGCAACCAAAACTACGTAGCTTGGTGTAGTTTGGAGGGGAGCGAAAAAGGCGGAAGTAGGGGGAATCATTGTTTAGGGTGGGGGTGGGTAGTCTGTTTATGAGGTATGTGGCAGTGGTGAGAGCATAGGGCCAAAGGGTGAGGGGTAGGTTGGCATGGGAGAGGAGGGTGAGGCCGGTTTCAACAATGTGGCGGTGACGACGTTCGGCGTACCCGTTGTGTTCAGGAGTGTGAGGGGGTGTGGTGAGGTGGGTGATACCGTTTTGACCAAGAGTGGGTGTGAGTTTAAGGTATTCACCCCCGTTGTAGGAGTAGACTTGTATGATGGGACGTTTGAAGTATTTTTCGACTAAAGCTTTGAAGCGGAGGAAGGTATTGTAGGTGTCGGATTTTTTTTTGAGAGGGTAAAATCAAATATATTTGGTGAAGTGATCGACAAAGATGACATAGTATTTGAAGTTGTCAAGCGAGTGAATTGGAGACATCCATACATCTGAAAATATAAGATCAAGGGGAGCATGTGAGACAATAGTGGAAGATGCAAAAGGCAGCTTGTGACTTTTATTAATAAAGCAGGAATTACAAGGAGGTAAGCTAGAGGGAGTAGATAAACTGAATTTGCTACGTAAAAGACTAAGAACGGGGAAAGAGGGATGTCCTAATCTATGATGCCACAGCTGCGAGGAGAGAGAGCTTGAATGAGCTTGAATGGGCGGAGGGTGCCAAATGTAGACGCCATCCTCAAGGTTTCCATGGATAAGAGTTTGACTCGTGGCTTTGTCCTTGATAAGAAAAGAAGAGTGTGAGAATTCAATGATGGCATTATTGTCACGACAAAATTGAGACACAGATAGAATATTGCGAGTAATGAGAGGGACATGTAAGATATTATTAAATTTAAGAAGAGAGGATGATGTGGGGAGAGAGAAGGAACCTATATGAGAGATTGGAAGAGTAGAACCATCGCCGATGATGACGTCGTCACTGCCATTGTAGGGTGTGTGAAGGGCAAGATTGGAGAGGTCATTGGTGATGTGGTTGGTTGCGCCACTATCGACAAGCCAAGATGGAGGGGGAGGTGGGTTGGGATGGGATGCGGTGTGGGCTTGGGGGTTGGGATTTGGATTTCTGTTTTGGCGATGAAGGGGGGGGGGAAGTTGACGGCGGGGTAGTCACGTTTGAATTGGCGACATTGGGAGATAACATGTCCAATGTTGCGACAGTATTGACACTTGCCGTTAAAAGGGCGAGGGGAGGAGGACGAGTTGTGGGATGGAAAGGAATTGGTGTTGCGGTAGGAATTACGGTTAGGCAAAGGGTGGGTGTGGGCGGTGAAGGCGGTGGTGGGAAGAGGAGAGGTGGCCTTGGATTGTTTGAGGGTGAGTTCATGTTGGATGAGTTTTTCGTGTAGGGCTTCAAAGGAGATAGGGTTGTCTCGGGCTCGGGTGGAGTCAATGACAGGTTTGAAGGTTTCATAGTCCAAGCCTTTGAGGATAGTGTAGATTATGTCCTCGGAATCCATGGGTTTTCCTAGAATGGCAAGTTTGTCGGGGTCTAGGGTTCCTATGAGGGCTCCTAGGATGAGGCGATCTTGGCAAGACCAAGTAATGGCTGCCGGATTAGGAATGGTGGTGGTGGTGGCTGGTTTGGCCGGTTCATCATCCATTTCAACGGTGGCGGGAGTGGTGATGATGGTGTTATCATCGGGTTTTGGGTGGGTGCCATCGACGAATTTCAAAAGGTCGAGGCCAAATAGGATGGAGGTAATTTGAGATGCCCATGTGAGATAGGTTAGAGGGATGAGGGTGCGACAGTAAGAGAGGTTGACCAAGAAAAGTGGTTGGTCGGGTTGGGCAGCGTTTGGAATGGTGGAAGGAGTTCCGGCCATTGCCAAGGTGGGGTGGGGCTGCCGAGTTTTGACAGGGATTTTGGGGGTTGTGAGGCTTTAAATCTTACAGCTCTGATACCATGTAAAGAATTAGAAGCCTTAGCTTTTTGTATTCACAATAGAACAATATTTATAGGTACAAAAGAGTCCTAACTATGCTAGGATTTGTAAGATCCTTTCTATACAAGGAATATATTGTTTTCCTAATCTATGTATGGAACAATATTTACCAATTACAAGAAGTAAATGTAGATTAGGAAACTATTGTAATTTAGGAACAACAATCCAAGTTTGCAAAGGATTTGCTGCGGAAGCTTCTGAGGTGTGAGGCGGGCGCCTTGTGCAAGCTGAAACGTGCGCCTGGTGACCAGAGATTTGGGCCGAGGATTGAAGCACGTGAGGCGGCCGCTTGGGCCGAGATGATGTGGGCGCCTCAAGGGCCGAGGGTATGGCCTTGGTGAGTTCTATTTGAGGCGGACGCCTGGAGGAATATGGGGCGGGCGCCTCACACTCAGTAACACCTTCCATTGTTTTGTTCTCTTTAGGAGCTTCAACCTTAACAATAATAACCAAAAGGCTTGGACCAAACTACTTACTCTGCATTTAAGTCCCCATCTCAAAGAGGTAAAAGCCAACATAAAGTGTGTATGGCACATACAAAAATGAGAATACAAGTGCTCACGTTACAACAAAAGGGAAGAAAAAAAACGAACAAAATACATTACTAATTACAGTTGCAACCGTGGGTCATTAACCCAAATCTGTTCGAGTCTTTCATTGAGATAATCATGGCAATCAGTTACTTTCAACTGGCACAAGGTGCTGAGCTTCTTCAACTGATCTGGAATTACTTCCAGTTTAGGGCAGTGGTCTATAGAAAGATAGACAAGGCTTTGCAATCCTTGGCCCTCCATCGACCACCATTCTATATCCAGATCATCAATATGAAGCACTTCAAGTCGAGGGAACTGGCCTTGGTTGCTGTGGTACTCCAATTTCCTTCCCTTGATAGAATCCTTTCGTAATTTGGTTACCCGAAGATTTGGAACCCCTCCCAGCTTTCCAAAGGCTGATGTGTCTAGATTTGTATATTGTAACGTTATCTTGGTGAGACTCGATGGTAGTTCACCTGCTTGATTTGTCAACCTAAATTTACCTTCTATTTTTAGAGTTTGGAGGCGCTGTAACTTGCTAAGGTACTTGAACACTCCCAGATCTTCCTTACGACAAACAGCCCTAAGTTTCTTGAGATTGGGAAACCTCTTCAGTCTGTCTGCATCATGTTTTCCGTATAAGCTTATGGCTGACAACGTGTGAAGGTTTGGCAAAGCAATATAACCGTTATCATTTCGAATACAGATACAAAAGCTCAAACCCTGATTGCAACTTAGAATTAGATGCCTCAGCTGTTGCATTTCCCAAAGATTGGCGTTGAAAGTGGAGGCAAATAAATCTGCCAGATCAAGTGTTTGTAGGTTTATAAGTTTGGATATGGGGCAGGGAACTTCTTGAAGGCTTAGGGCATTCAGGGGGCGGGGGAATTAAAATATCTACCCAAACCAATATCAAACACCCTTAGGTTCCGACAAAATTTGTAAAGGCGAATAAAAGGATCCTTGTCTAGGGCTTTACAAAGCTACCCTTGTAAATTTTCTTTGCTAAAGTGGTTTTTCCTAAACCCCCCATGCCTATTATGGAAACAATGCCTCTTCGTGAATCCAATGTATCCAGCTTCCTTATTACAAGCTCTTCATCCTTGTCGAAGCTCACCACTTCAGCCTCCTCCACATTCCTACGTCGACGCTGAATTAAAGCTCTCTCTCAAACTAAACCTTCATTTTTTGCAATGTTGTACTTGTCTTTTTTTTCATGAATCTTTTTAATCTTATGTGTTGTATTTCTACTGCAACATTACTAAGCAAATTGAAAGCGTAAGTTTTAGGGAATAAATATTGTTTCCTTATTTTCGAAATTACATCAAACATGGTAAGTAGATTTTGGGACTTTCATGAGAGATTTATTGTGTCCTACTTTGACAAGGACTTTGTAAATAGAGTAAATATCTTTTATTTATGTACATAGTCTTATATTAGGACTAATCTACTAACATTCTATTTCTTTGTGAGTGTGGTTTATATCTCCTTATAGGTTTCGAGATCTCACAAAGGAATGCTGTTGATTTCGTGAAGATCTTCTCCATGGTGCATATAAATACAAGGTCACCAGCACAAGAGAAGACACGGCTTGAAGAGAGAAAAATACTTTGTCATTCACGGTTTTCAACATTGTTGTTTTAGGTTGTGAGTGAAGGTTGTGACATACATCCGAACTCACATCTAGGTTTTAATCGAGTTCTTTGTTTTACTTCTGACTAGAATATGATCTACTTGGGAAAGGGATACTGTTCATGTCGTAGAAGGTGATTAGAACTCATTTAGTATTTTCGTCTTTTAGTTTTTCACTTAGTCATATTTTTGTAAGCAACCAAAGTTTTTATAGTGAAAAGTTTTTGGACATAAGCCTAGTTTGCTGATCTCAAGATCAGTAAGCGTATATAACCATTGTGTTATTTATTTATTCCGCTGCATTATTTGTGGATGTGTGGACAGTTGTGAGACACTTCTGTACTCACATCCGTGTACTGTTGAGTTGTTTGAAGCTTCCTAGCTACACGAAACTTTCAATTGGTATCAGAGCCAACTGTCGATATATTACTGAGTGTTGATCCAGAAAGTGTAGTCATTATGGAATGCCAAAATCATCAAAACAGGTCTCCTGTCTTGGATGGCACTAATTATTCTTTTTGGAAGTCTAAGATGCGTAATTACATCAAAGGTATTGATGAAAGGGCTTGGATGTGTATCCTTGTTGCATGGCAACCTCCTACTGTGGAGAAGAAGCCTGCTTCTGGTGTTGGTGAGTATATTTTCGAAAGAAAACTTGAAGAGCAATGGACTCTTGAAGAAATACATTCTGCTAATTATAATTCGAAAGCAATGGGTGCTATTTCCAGCCATGTTTCTGGGAATATGTACAAGCTTATCACTAATGAAAGTGTTGCTAAAGCTGCTTGGGATATTTTGCAATCACAATGTGAGGGAGCACCAAGTGTAAAGGCTACTAGGCTTAGAATTTTAATGGATAGATTTGAAATACTTGGAATGGAAGAGACTGAGGACATAGTTTCATATGCTGCTAAAATTCATGAAATTTCAAATGAGTGTACAAGTCTAGGAGAATCAATCTCTAATGCAAGACTTGTGAGTAAAATTTTAAGGACCTTACCTGAGAGGTTCAACATAAAAGTGGCTGTGATTGAGGAAATAAATGACACCAATACAGTAAGTCTAGATAAAATTGTGGGAATTTTGACTGTGTTTGAGCTAAATCTTGAAGCTCAGAAAAAGAACAAATCAATTAGTCTTGCTCTCAAAAGTGATGCTGCTCTTCCAAAAGAGCTTGTGGAACTATCCTCTGAGATTGACAAATCAAATCTTGAAGAAGAGGATGTGGCTTTTATTTCAAAAAAATTCAGTTCCATACTGAAAAACAAAAGGATGAGTAAGTTTCCAAATAGAGCTGCTCCCAGTGCTGCTGAAAAGCCAAAACGTAGCACTGAGAATGGATTCAAAAAACCAAGCTTTGACAATAAAAAATCCTCTGAGTCTGTTCAATGTAGGGCATGTCGTGGCTTTGGTCACTATGCTAATGAGTGTGCTAACACACTTAAAAGGAAGGGAATGAGCTTAACAGCTACCCTTAGTGACAGTGAGGATGAAGAAGTGGCTAACATGTCTATAATCAACTGCCATTCTGTGTTTAATGCTTTTTCTGCAGATATAGAAAAAGGAATTCCTGAAGAAACTGTGGATGTGGTCACAGATGTGAACACATCTGGTGTCACATCTGACCTAATGCTGAACTGTTTCTCTGTAAAAGGAGATTCTGAAGATGAGAATAGGGACATTCCCTATGAGGAACTCTTTGCAACCTACAATGAGTTGCATACAGATTGGATAAAGAGGATGGACAAGATTGAGGTACTTTCTAAGGTAAACAAATATCTTTCTGATAAATTAGCTGCTTGTGAAGATGAAAAAGCAATACTTTCAAAAGAAAATGATGTTAAAAAAGATACCATTGCCAAACTTGAAATCCTTGTGACCAAGAGAGAAGTTGAGCTTGAAAAATTCAAAAATGAGTGTGAAAAAGGTGAAAGTACTTTTACCAAGTTGAGCAAAAGTAAAATGAAACTTGATGAAGCTATTTCTATGGGTCAGCTTAACAAAACTGGTCTGGGCTTTGAAAAAGGTAATTTTGTAAAGGACGGATATGAGGCTTCTACTTCAAAAAGTGTGGAAAAATTAAGTTTTAAAGGAAAATCCTTTTTGAGTGAGAATAGGCCAAGAAGGAGGCACTACATCTGCCATTATTGTTTTGCTCCTGGGCACATTAGACCCTTCTGTTACAAACTTAAGGCTGACAAAAAATCTGGTTACTTTAATCAGCCTCAGATGTGTGAGAAGATGTATGAACATCCGAACACACATCATGGTAATTTGAGACCTCTGCACCACAAAAAGAAAGTTGTAAAGCAGTGGGTAGCCAAACCAAGTGCTACCTGCAATGTTGTTTACTCTTCTCTCAAGAGTACTGTCTCTGGCTCTTGGTATTTTGATAGTGGGTGCTCTAGGCACATGACTGGGAACCAAGCTGTTCTTCTTGACTATGAGTTAATTAGTGGGGGGAAAGTGAACTTTGGTGGAGGTGCTCAAGGCAAAATTGTTGGGAAAAGAACCCTAGATGTCAAGAGTCTCCCTAAATTGCACAATGTGTACCATGTGGAAGGCTTGAAAGCCAACCTGATAAGCATCAGTCAATTGTGTGATGATGACCTTTATGTGAAGTTTAACAAACACTTGTGTGAAGTATTTGATAAGGACAATAAGTGTGTGTTTACTGGTCCTAGACTGCTGACAATTGTTACCAATTTGGTGACAATCTTTCATGCCTAAGCTCAAAAGCTAATGATGTCAATCTGTGGCACCAAAAATTAGGGCATGCTAGTTGTAGAACTCTGGAAGAACTTCAATGATTTGAAGCTGTTAAAGACCTCCCTAAGCTGAAGTTCAAGAAACCTGATGTCTATGATTCATGTCAAAAGGGAAAGCAAACAAAAGCATCACATAAAAAGGTCCAATAGTGCTCCACATCTAGGTGTTTGGAGCTGATTCATACTGATTTGATGGGACCTATTGAAGTAGAAAGTTTTGGTAGGAAAAAGTATACCTTTGTGTGTGTTGATGATTATTCTAAGTCACTACTAGAAACAGGGTCATTACCGACGGATTTTTACCGACGGACGAAGTCCGTCGGTAATACAGACGGAAACTTTTCATTTACCGACGGAAATTTATTTTATTTTACCGGGAGTTTAATTTTTTAAAATTTTGTTTTGTCCGTCGTTAATTTTTAAATTCCGTCGGTATTTTCGTCGGTAATACCGACGGACTATGTCCGCCGGTATTACCGAAGGACTCCGTCCGTCGGTAAATAATTCATATATAAACGCGTCTCTTCCCCATTTTTAATTACGCATCATTTTTATTACGCCCCTTATTTCCTCAGTCCTTCGCGAACCCCAGCCCCAACGCCAAGCCGTCGCCGTCGCCGCCGAGCCTCGCCGTCGCCGGTAAGTCCTCTTTGTCTCTCTTAATCGCTTCTCTCTCTCACTTTCTCTCTCTCACTTTCTCTCTCTCTCATCAGTAAGAACACGCCGTCGCCGCCGCCGTCTCTTTCCATCGCCGTTTGCGGTCGCCGGTGCGTTCTCTCTCTCTCGCTTTCTCTCTCTCAATCGTTCTCTCTCTCACTCGATTTCTCTCTCTCATGAATGATTAATTTTAATGAGCTGAGAAACCCTAGTTTTTATTCAAGTAATTGTCTTTCAGTTTTGTATATACATGTTGTTGCTGTTAATGCATTATCATGTGGAGTTGTGTTCCAAATGTTCATTAGGAGTTGAACTAAACTACAGAAAATGTGAATAATTTCATACTTGGGTTTATTTTGGTAGCTCTTTGTTTTTTGTGTGTTTGTGTGTGTGCAATTAGAAATGTAGGGTTTGAGGTATTAAAAATGTATGTTTGTGTTATCAATGTGTCTTATGTGCGTATAAAGGTGTTTTGTTATATTGTACAATAGCCTTTTAGATTATATGTTCAAATATTGCGTATAAATTAGTATTTGTGATTGCATCTATATTGCTTAATAGAGACCGACGGCAGTGATTTATATGATTTAATTTTGTAAAAAAATATAAAATGATATCTTGTTAAATTTTGTAAGAACCCTAATTTGTTTTTGATTCTAATGTTCATGATTATTGATTGGTATTTGTGTGAATTTTCAAATATTTGAATGTTTGATGCTTGATTGGTCCTCCGATTTAGGTTGTTTGCATTTTCTAACTAGTTTATCAAGCTGGGTTTTAGAAGTGGCTCTTCATTATACCTAATTGGTAGTTAATTAGGCTTTAAATAGATTGAGGTACAACTCTAGTTAAAATATAAATAAGATGAGAGCCTTTTTCACCCACAGCTATCAAAATTCGTCTTCTTTGACCAAGGAAGACAGAGCAAACAAGTTCATTGCCGTTTGAGTCAAGGATTTTCTGTTTAATAAGAGTTTTTACGGAAACTGTAAAACTCTTATTAAACAAAATCCTTGACTCAAACGGCAATGAACTTGTTTGCTCTGTCTTTCTTGGTCTAAGATGAGATTGGGTTTTGATAGTTGTGGATGAGAACGACTCTTATCTTGTTTATAAATGTTAATTTAATTCATCATTGTAAAATTTCAAATTTTACAATAAAGAATTAATATTTCAAATTATTCACAATATTAATAATTTAAAAAATATGATAGATGTGTGTGTTAATTCATTATTGTAAAATTATGCATTTTACGGTAATGAATAAAAATTAATGTTACGACGTGACGTTGTGACGGTTGAAACACAAAAGCTTAGAAACCCGTTTAAGAATCTTTAACTTATCATGTTGAGGTCAACATGTAGTCATCGATTCTTAAATTGTCTGTAATGGACAGTCTTGAAATGCACGATTATATGATTTGTAAATATCATCATTGTCTATTAAAATTGCTTGAATATTCGATAGTTGAGATATTTCGGTTGCATTAATCCTATTGTTCTGCGAGTGTATACTAGACATATATGGTTGATTACACACCGTCGATTCTAATCGATAGTGTTTGATTGACCTAGTCACGTCGTGCACTTGGAGACCGTGGGGTTATATCTTTGTCAAAATTTCTTGATTTTCGATTATAAAGCAAGTAGACAAAGTGATATTTGCAATTCATACGTGTATTTCGGGATGGGATAGAAGCCAACCCCACTACTATCACGTCTACAACCAATACCATGGGGTTATCTTTGAGTGGAAAATCTCAAGTTTTTTGCACAAGCGTTAGGCCCAAAGATTGAAACTTTGATTAATTATTATAATAATAAATCTACTTTCAAAGTTTCAATCTTTGGGCCAAATGCTTGTGCAAAATTGATATTTTCCACTCCATTTCATTATAAATGTAAACCCTCTCTCTCTCTATTTTAAAGAAAACAACAATATTATTTCAAATTCAAGCGGTCAAGTGAACTCCATTATTTTGCTTCTTTTTGTTTTTAGTAAATCAACCTTATCTGAAACCCATGGTCCATGTGAACTCCATTATTTACTTTTTCATATTGTCATTTCTATTTTAAAGCTGCAAGAAGTGCAATGCTGACAGGACACCAAGTCCACACTGTTACCCACGTTTTGTTTACTTGGTTACTCTTTACATGCTATGTAATATTTAAATTTTGTTCTACTTGATAATATTTTCTGTCTACATATATAATATACTAGTTTAGATATGTCGGGTCGAGGTGGCAATCGTTCAAAGAGAGGGAAGGTTGCGGGTTTTGTCCATC
Organism: Adenophora triphylla var. japonica; assembly: GCA_022495995.1. Classification (NCBI taxonomy): domain Eukaryota; kingdom Viridiplantae; phylum Streptophyta; class Magnoliopsida; order Asterales; family Campanulaceae; genus Adenophora; species Adenophora triphylla. The sequence continues at coordinate 284,729 of JAFEMH010001180.1, forward strand.
GTCTTGTTTCACCAAGGACGGGAGGGAGGGGATCTACTTCTGGTTCTGGACGTAGTGAACCATCCGAGCGGGTTAATTTGGACGCAATTATTAATGAGGAAGGAAAAATGGAAATATCTATCTCTCCCAGTGGCCAGTAAGTATCATTTAATTGTAAATGTCATATATATAATGTTTACATTTTATTATTGTCTTTTTATTTGTATATATATTGATATATTGTTTTTTAATTAATATCTTGATAGGTTTATACATGCATGGTGGTGGTAGCGGTAGCAGCAGTGGCAGCGCTCGTGGTTGTTAAACATGAATTTTCATTGACATGTAATTAAACAAACAAACAAACAAACATATGTAGTTTCTTTTTCCCTTTCCCTTTTTCCCCGGCCTTTCCCCGGCCGTTTCCCCTTCCCTTTTCCCTTTCCCCCTTTCCCTTTCCCTTTTCCCTTTCCCCCCTTTCCCCGTGATTTCCGTTTCCCCTTTCCCTTCCCCTTTCCCCTTGACCCGGCCGTTTCCCCTTTCCCCTTTCCCTGTCGCTTGATTTGGACAAACATATGTATTTTATTTGATGTACAAGCGAAACAGGTTGTTTGTGTGTGTTTGTAGTTTGTAATTGGGTTGTTTGTGTGTGTTTGTAGTTTGTAGTTGTTTAAAACAGGTTGTTTGAACAGGTTAACAGGTTTACAGCCTTTTACAGGTGGTTTAATAATAAAACAAATTTTTTTTTTAAAATCTGGCCAGATTACCGACGGAAATTTCCGTCGGTAAATTAATACAAAAAATAAATAATTATATTTTTCCGGCGGAAATATTCGTCGGAAAATAAAAAATTAAAAAATAATACTCAATATACCGACGGACATACCCGTCAGTATAGGGTTTATATTCCGACGGACATATCCGACGGTAAATATTATGATTTCCGACGGTTCTAACCGTCGGTAATGGTTTTTATTTCTGACGGATAATTCCATCGGTAAACTCCGGCAATTGCTCCGGTTAACCGGCCGGCAGATCTCATTTCCGACGGACGTTTTCCGGCGGAATTTTAGATTTTTCGGTTGATATTCCGCCGGAAATACCGGCGGAATTTGTCCGTCGGTATTACCAACCAATTATTTCCGACGGAACCCGACGGACGTATTCCGTCGGTAATATCCATTTAACGACGGATTTGTCAAATTATCGACGGATATTTTCGTCGGTAAACGACCTTTTTCTAGTAGTGAGTACACTTGGGTGATGTTCTTAAGAGAAAAATCTGAAACAATTGGAGAATTCAAGAATTGGTACGAAAAGGTTAGAAATCTTTATGGTCTTAAGACTGTGAGGATTAGGTCTGACCATGGCACTGAATATGAGAACCAAATGTTTACTGCCTTCTGCAATTCTAAGGGAATCACACATAAATTTTCTGTACCAATCACTCCACAGCAAAATGGAATTGCTGAAAGGAAGAATAGAACTTTGCAAGAAATGGCTAGGGTTATGCTAAGTTCTAAAAATCTGTCAAAGAAATTTTGGGCAGAAGCTTTGAACACTGCCTGTCACATTGGCTATAGAGTGTTCCTTAGGATTGGTAGCACTGTCACTCCATATCAAATCCTCCTTGGAAAGAAACCCACTGTGAAGTACTTTTATGTGTTTGGGTGTATTTATTACATTCTTAATGATAGAGAATGCTTGTCCAAATTTGATTCAAAGAGTGATAAAGCAATTTTCATGGGATATTCAACTAATAATAGAGCTTACAGAGTCTTTAATTTAAAAACAAAAACCATTATGGAATCTACTAATCTTGTTTTTGATAACTCACTTGATCTTAACCTCAAGACTGCTGAGGATGATGTTTCAGGTTGCTTACTGGACTGGAAGGATACATAAACAGGTGCTGGAGAATCAACAGAAACTGCCAGTGTTGAAAAATCTGTTGAACCTGCAAAGGATGTAACCAAGGATGTGGACAGATCTGCTTCCACATCTGAACCCACATCTGCTCCCACATCCACTCAAAATCCTGAAACTGAAGTCAGTTCCTCTGAATCTGATCAGGATGATGCTCCAGAAGATAATTTGAATGGGTGTGTGGATAGATCAAGGGATATTCCCTCTAAAATCAAGAAAAATCACCCCACTTCACAAATTGTGAGAGATGTGCAAGGCCAAGTGAGAACTAGACAGAAAGAAAAAGTAGACTACAGAAAGATGGCTGGTTTGTGGAGTTGCTCATCAGCATACTCCCAGGTAAGCTTTTGCTATTTTGTTTCAAAGATTGAACCTAAGAATATTATTGAAGCATTGAAAGATGCTGACTGGATTCTTGTTATGCAAGATGAGTTGATTCAATTTGAAAAGAATGAGGTTTGAACCCTTATCCCTAGACCCTCACATGGAAATGTCATAGGAACTAAATGGATTTTCAAGAACAAAACTGATGAGCAAGGTGTGATTACTAGGAATAAGGCTAGGCTAGTTGCTCAAGGTTATACCCAAATTGAAGGAATTGATTTTGAGGAGACTTTTGCTCCTGTGGCAAGAATTGAGTCCATTAGACTCTTGTTGGCCATTGCTTACTACCTCAAGCTTACTTTTCATCAAATGGATGTTAAGAGTGCCTTTCTAAATGGGGTATTGAATGAGGAAGCCTATGTTGAACAACCTAAATGCTTTGTGGATTCCAAGTATCCTAACCATGAGTATAAGCTGAAGAAAGCTCCGTATGGGCTGAAACAAGCCCCTAGAGCTTGGTATGGTAGGTTAACTGACCATTTGCTTCAACTATGATTTAAGAGAGGAGAGGTTGACAAAACCTTGTTTGTGAGGGAAAATAAAAAGGAGATTCTTGTGGCACAAATCTATGTTGATGATATTGTGTTTGTGTCAAATTCTGACCCTATGCTTGCTGAGTTTGTGGATAGTATGACTTCCACATTTGAGATGAGTATAGTAGGTGAGTTGAATTATTTCTTGGGCTTACATATAAAACAATTCAAGGATGGTATGTTCATCTCTCAGACCAAATATGCCAAGAATCTTGTGAAAAAGTTTGAGCTTGAACATTCCTCACATCTCAAAACACCAATGGGATCTTCTTAAAAGCTGAGCCATGATTTACATGGTGAAAGTGTTGACCAAACCTTGTACAGAAGCATGATAGGTAGTCTGTTGTACCTCACTACAAGTCGACCAGACATCATGTACAATGTGTGTCTCTGTGCAAGATATCAAGGCAACCCAAAGGTGTCCCATCTTAAAGCCTTGAAAAGAATCATAAGATATGTTAGTGGGACTGTGAACCTAGGGCTGCATTATTCTAAAGAGACAAACACGAATTTGGTTGGCTATACAGACTCTGACTGGGTTGGAAATAGTGATGATAGGAAGAGTACTACAGGTGGATGCTTCTACCTAGGAAATAACCTTGTGTCTTGGTACACTAGGAAGCAGAATTGTGTGTCTTTGTCCACTGCTGAGGCTGAATATGTAGCCCTTGGAAGTTGTTGCACACAATTGCTTTGGATGAATCAAATGCTGAAAGACTACGGATTGAATAGCAAAATTTTGACTGCTTTTTGTGATAACAAAAGTGCCTTGGACATATCTAAAAATCTTGTCCAACATTCTAGAACAAAACACATTGATATTAGACATCATTTCATTAGGGATCTTGTAGAAAAAAAAATTGTGTGTCTGGAATTTGTTGGGAATGAAAATCAATTGGCTGATATATTTACAAAGGCATTAGATTTGGAGAGATTTTCTTCCTTGAGGAAGTCTCTTGGTTTGTGTGATATCTAAGGTTGTGAGTACAAATGTGTCTCACATCTGTATATTAGATTAACTAAAAAAAAATAAAAAAAAAAGAAATCATGCATTAGCATGAAATATCTCAGTGTGGTCGCTTGTGAGTTTTCATATTTGACATTGTTCTGATCACTTAATTGTGAGCACTTCCTGTTCTTGTTATCTTTGGATGACTTGATATAATCTTACTAGATATCTCACAGTGGGTGCTTTAAAAAATTAGTGAGAAACAGCTGCTTCACCCTTAGTATGAAGCCATACCATTGTGATCAAGTGATTCTCATAAGAAATCTTGAAATCAAACTTGACAAGATCATTGGGAAAAAGGGCTATCTTTGGGATTCAAGAAAAGTGAAAGCTACTCACAATGCAAAAATCCACAATAAAAATGGGTGGATGCATCCTAGAGGCTATGCAGATTGGATTATTGCTCATTGACTTTTTGTGATCTAAATGTGTTTCCAAATGTGACTCACATCCTATGTCACATCTGTGAGCTGAGATATTTTTCTTCACCTGTGTGTTGCATCATGCTAGTCATTTTGCATATTAGGTCATATAGGAAGCTTTGTAAATATGCCTGTTAATTTATTTTCATTCTTAATTTACTCCTTGATTTAACATGTTTTTGCTTTCCAAAATCTCTTATGAAAAAAAAAGATGTGTATCAATCCAAATTTGAAAAGGAAGGACACTTTTGAATGGAATTCAGTTTTGAAAGGATATGGCTAAAGTATTTTGTTTCCATAAAAATATGACAAAATCTTGTTTTATTTTAATCCCTAATTTTTCGAAGGTTGTTGTGTGTGGAAATCTCAAGTGGTTATAGCCATTGGAGGACCTTTCAGGTATTTTGGATGTGTGAAACCTATTTGGAAAAGAAATGCTTAATTAAATTGGAAAGGGGGAGTTGTGTGTATTTATTAGGGCTCACATCCATCCCATCCCCCATAAACCCCTTGCTAAACCCTTTTTCTTCCCTCAAAATTTCTCACAAGCACACACATTGCAATCAGTTTTCATTCTACTGTGCTACCTAACCTTGTTTTGCAGATTAAATGGCCTCTCATAGTCAAATTCGTGAAGAAGAAATCCATGACATTGAACCAATTTCAGTCGCCATAGCTGAAACCCCCATTGTCGTCCAACCTGCAAAACCAAATTTTTTCGTAGAAATTCCACCCCCCTCATCCTCGTCTGACTCCTCTATGGAAGTTCCAACCACAAAATCCCCTACATTGGAACCCTCGAATGTTCCATTGTCCCCTAAAAATCCTATTCCTCCAACTTCTTCGATTTCTCAACCATCAGTTGAACCCCCTGTTATGGCCTCTGTTCCTATTTTGGAAACCCCATTAACCAAAATGAGGAAGCTAACCACCTCTAAACCCATGGGCCACTTCGTTAACCCTGCTCCCCCAAGGAACCTTCATCGATCTCACAGGGTACAAAAATTGTCAGAGGTTGACAAGGCCAAAAACCTTAAGAAAACTGGAGGAAAACCATCATCAGTCATTCTCTGTGATGAAGAAGAAGAAGAAGAAGTTGAGCAACCCCTAATCAGAACCATAAATCAACCCACTCCTCCACCCAATGTTGCTCCGGATGTTGCTCCTACTCCTGATGCTACCCTTACTACTGCTACTGACCCTACTCCTGTTGTCCCAACTGTTGTTGCTCCTGAGGCTGCCTATGCTGTTGCTGAGCCTACTGCTGATAGTGATGAGGAACCCCTTGCCAATATCCTAATGGAGTTGAAGGGAAAGAAGAAAATGACTGCAACTGATTTGGAGCCAATTGCTGAAGATGCTAATGAATCTGTATCAAGCTATGAGAATGATGACACTGCATCTGATGAAAATTACAAACTGGGTCGTGATGAGCTAGAACAAGAAAATGAGGATCAATCCATTGATGCCTCCTTTGAAGATGAACTAGAAGCTGTCATTGAAAAGGTGCCCTCACCTGTCAAGGATTTGCCTGCAGATTTGCACACATGCAGACACACATCCACAAGAAAGAAAGCTGAAAAGGGTAATTCTAAATTCCTCTCCATATCTTCTGCTATAAAACCCATCTCTTCAAAATATTTATCTAAGGATTCCTCAGATAGGTTTGGTCAGATTGTGAATAAGGCCTTTATTGTTGAAATGAAAAGGAACAGGGATGCCTTTTCTAAGATAGGTATGGACAAGCTTTTTGAGGAGAGAGGATTATTTTTAACTATGGATCACCCTCTTCCCTTCTATCCCAAGATGGTTTATGAGTTCTATGCAAATTTGACCAAAGGGTTAGACAGACCCTTATCCCCTTACTCAGTTTATGTGAGAGGAAAATTTATTCCCTTTTCTCCTTCTGTGATAAATGATCTGCTTGGGTTGGAAAATGATTTAGATCAGGTCTATGATGTGTCTGAGGAAGACCTTGTGTCTACCATCACCCATGGAAAAGTGACATCTTCGCCCATTAAGCCAAAGGATTTGGGTAGTGGTTTTCTCTCTTCCCTTTACTGTTTTCTCCATACCATCCTTACTGCCAACCTGTGCCCCTCAAATAACAAAACCTCAGTTACTAGGGTTCAAGCGACTTGCTTTATAGGCTGGGTGCTAAAAGGTAATTAATTTTGGAGAATTTATCTTTAGGAAAATTTGTGGGTATGGAGAGTCCCCTTCCAAGAAATGGTCTTTACCTTATCCCTCTCTCATATCTCAAATCTTAGTTGCTCAAGGAGTGAAGCCTGAAAAGGGTGAGGTCAGATTTGAAAAATTTGAATTGATCAAGTAATCCAAGACCTTATTGGATGAAAAACAAAGGTTTGTTGATCTCCCACTGGGAGTTGTGCCTGAAATAGCTATGCCAGATGTGGGCACATCTAGTCCCACATCTGTGTCTCCATTTGATGTTCAAATGAAAGACCTGGATGGTGAAATAGCTGCTGCTGAAGCCCTGACCATTGTACAGAATGATCAAATGCAAGCCTCCAAATCACATGCCAACAACCTCAAAGCTCTAAAGAACAGACTTCTAAGGTGGCATGCAACTCTTTCTGCTAAAAAAGGAGGAGAAGGGACTAGTGCTAAAGCTGCTGCTGCTGACTATTCATCATGGAGATAGTGGGAACTCTGAATTAAGGGGGAGAAGATTTGAAGATTAATTTTTGTTTTAATCTATGGTGGTTCTTAAAAACAATATTTCTGTTTTAATTTATAAACAATGGTCTGTAATAACTTAAAACAGGGTGCTGCTGAATGGTTTGTTTTTAATTAATGAACTGTTGTTTTTTTACTCTAATCTGGTGTATGCAGTTTTTGTGTGTGGATGAGTAAACACATCTGCACACACATCCATTTCAGGGGGAGTCTTTGCTGATCTAAAATGATCAAATCATAAATCTTTGGTTTTGACCAGAAAGTCCAAAATAGGGGGAGATTGAAAGCGTGAGTTTTAGGGAACAAATATTGTTTCCTTATTTTTGAAATCACATCAAACATGGTAAGTAGATTTTGGGACTTTCATGAAAGATTTATTGTGTCCTACTTTGACAAATGTTGTATGGTATATGTTTAGATATCTTCAATACGAAAATCAGATGAAAGAGATTAAAGCGAGGTATGTCGAAGCAAATCTCCTTAAGACAATATTTCGCCTCCGTAATTGTGCAAACGAATTGATGGCGAATGTCTCCCAAGATACAACGCTTTTTACCAAGAGTTAGTGTGCAATTTAACTAACCTTGACGGGCGAACCAAAATAAGACTTGCTCTTAGTCTTCAAACTTTAAAGAAGGAATGATGAACGAATACTTTGAACTTCAAGAACACTTTGAATGAGGGAGAGAGAGACTTGGATTCTTGAACAAAGATTTGATAATAACTTGGTTGGATTACTTGATGACTGAATGAAGGAATAGGGGTCTCTTTATATAGGGTAAAATCAAGCCAGAACAGTTGTGATTTTTCCACAAAAGTCACACCCTTTCAAGCTGGCACCTATTCAAACTTTAATCTGAACGGACAGCATCTGCTCGGCCGAGCACCATTGGTGCCTCGCCCGAGCACAGGCAAGTTGCTCGGCCGAGCACTTTGGTGACTCGCCCGAGCAGAGGCCAACAGAGGATGATAGTTTCTGGTCTGTCATGCTCGGCCGAGGCTTATGCCTTGCTCGGCCGAGCAGTTCAAAGAATTTGAACAGTCGTGTCTTTTCAATTTTAGACTTTTGACTTTTCAATTCACACCCTAATATTTTCCCAATATTCCAACAATCCCCCACATGAATGGAAGAAGTCGACACGGAAAAGAAAGAAGAATAAGAGCATAGCTGAGAAGTAAATGCATCAAGATAGGTGGCTTTCGCTTTGAACCTTCTTTAGTAAGAATCTATCGAGCTCACTTGGCTGATCAGTGTACGTAACGTATTGAACTGTCAGACATTATTGTAAGCTTAAACAATAGACCAAACACATTTAAATCTCATATCAGATTTTGGTTCTCTATTGTGTTCATTATTTCGGCCCTGAACTTTCTTGGTTCTGCGAGTGCTTTAGAGAATTTTCCTAAGTAAAATTCTCAACGAACCGGCCATGTTCACACTAATATAGGTGATGTGCTATAAAGAGTATCCTACATTACCCCACTTGTACTAATTAACAAGATATAGTCATCATTAAAAGCAATAGCTTAACCTCTACCAATTTGTAGGCAACACTTTTGCATCATATATAGAAATGGGATGAAGATAAACTTCCAAGTGCTTCCCTCAAATCAATCATGACTTGTTTCTCCTATTGAACCTAGTCCGTGGGATTTCCAGTCGTCAGGTTAGGTTTCCATCAAGTTGATTTATATTTGTTTAGGCTTTAGCCCCATTTCTTCCGATGCACAGTTTATTCTCTCCTTAGATAAACCTTTAGTAAATGGATCCGCTAGGTTATCCTTTGATCTTACGAAATCAATCGAAATCGTTCCGTTGGAGAGTAACTGTCTAACGGTGTTATGTCTACGACGTATGTGTCAAGATTTTCCGTTGTATATAAAATTATCCGCCCTTGCTATAGCTGCTTGATTATCACAGTGTATACATATAGCAGGCATGGGTTTTGGCCATATATAGAGGAATATCTTCTAAAAAGTTTCTAAGCCATTCGGCTTCTTCACCAGCTTTATCTAAAGCAATAAACTCGGATTCCATCGTTGATCGAGCTATACATGTTTGCCTAGAAGATTTCCATGATATGGCACCTCCATCGAGAGTAAACACATAGCCACTAGTAGATTTGGATTCATCTGTATCAGATATCCAATTTGCATCACTATATCCTTCAACTACTGGAGGATAATTGCTATAGTGAAATGAATACTCTCTAGTTCATTTTATGTATCCTAAAACTCTTAATAATGCATTCCAATGCTCATTATTAGGATTACTAGTAAAACGACTTAGCTTACTTACAGCATAAGCTATATCCGGCCTTGTGCACTGCATTAAGTACATTAGGCTTCCAATGATCTGAGAATACTATAACTGTTGCTTCGCATTCCCAGTGTTCTTATGAAGAACTATATGGGGCAGAAATGGATTATTAGTTTCTTTAATTCCATGAGAATTAAATCTCTCAATCATTTTATCAACATAATGTGTTTGAGACAAACTAATTCCATTGGAGGTTCTTGAGACTTTCATTCCCAAGATTACATCTGCTTCACCCTTATCTTTCATATCAAAGTTATTAGTAAACATTTTCTTTGTTTTATTTATAACATCAATGTCATGACCAAATATGAGCATGTCATCTACATATAAACAAACAAATACATATGTGTTACCAAATTTCTTTGAGTATACACATTTATCACATTCATTTGTGATAAAACCATTCCTACTCATGACATTGTCAAATTTCTCATGCCATTGTTTAGGAGCTTGCTTCAAGCCATACAAGGACTTAACAAGTTTGCATACCTTGTGCTCTTGTCCTTTTACTTTGAAGCCTTCAGGCTGCTCCATGTAAATTTCTTCATTCAAATCACCATTTAAAAATGCAGTTTTTATATCCATTTGATGTATATGAAAATTATACAAATCTGCAATGGCTATTAAGATTCGAATTGAAGTTATTCTTGTAACAGGAGAGTATGTGTCAAAGAAGTCAAATCCTTCCATTTGACGATATCCTTTTGCAACAAGACGAGCCTTGTATTTGTCCACGGAACCATCCGGTCTTAATTTCTTTTTGAAAATCCATTTGCAACCTATTGGTTTAGAACCCTTTGGAAGATCAACCCCTTCCCAAGTGTTGTTACTTAAAATGGATTCAATCTCACTATTTACAGCTTCTTTCCAGAATGTGGATTCAGAGCTGTTCATGGCTTCCTTAAATGATTGAGGCTCATCTTCAATCATAAAGTTAGAGATAAAATCTGGACCAAAAGTTTTAGAAATTTTAGCTCTCTTGCTTCTTCTTGGTTCAACATCTTCATTATTTTCAGAAGTGCTTTCATGTGGTCTCTTAGGAGTATTTTCACAAATATCCTTTTTCATAGGGAACACGTCCTCGAAGAATTCAGCGTCACGAGATTCAATTATTGTATTGACATGAATGTCATTTACTTCAGATTTGTGTACTAAGAATCTGTACGCACTGCTATTCATTGCATATCCAATAAATACACAGACAACGATCTTAGGTCCTAACTTTGACCGTTTAGGAGGTGGAACGGCAACCTTTGCGAGACACCCCCACACTTTGAAGAATTTATAGGAAGGCTTTCTTCCTTTCCACAATTCATATGGTATAGAACCAGATTTCTTGTTTGGAATCCTATTCAACACAAAGTTAGCGGACAATACCGCTTCCCCCCACAAGTTTTGTGGTAAACCCGAACTTCCAAGCATACAGTTAACCATATCCTTGATAGTTCTATTTTTCCTCTCAAAGAACACCATTTTCTTTGCGGAGTATAGGGTGCAGTTGTTTGAAGAATGATACCGAATTTGGAACATAGGTTACTAGATTCCGTTGATTCATATTCACCACCCCTATCGGACCTTAATATTTTAATTGACTTTTCAAGTTGATTTTCAACTTCAGTTTTGTAAGTAGTGAAAGCATCCATTGCTTCATCTTTACTACTTAGCAAATAGACATAACAATATCTACTTCGATCGTCAATAAAAGTAATAAAGTATTTCTTACCGCCTCGAGTTGGGACAAATTTTAAATCACATAGATCACTATGGATTAATCCCAACAGTTGGCTAGTCCTTTCAACTGGTTTAAAAGGTTTCTTTGAAAACTTTGCTTCAACACAAACTTCGCATTTGTGACCTTTCATTGAGTCAAGTTTTGGAATAAGTCCTAAACCAACAAGCTTTCTCAAAGAAGCACGATTCACATGTCCTAAACGACCATGCCATAAATTAGAAGACTCGCACAAGTAAATAGAATTGTTAATTTTATTCATCACTTGAGGGTACAAATATGTGGACTTCTTGTCCACTACAACAACATTTGCCTTAAATAGGCCATCTAGCAAGTATCCCTTTCCAACATACATACCTCCCTTAGTAAGTACAAACTTATCAGATTCAAAAATTTTTTTGAAGCCTTTCTTACTAAGTAAAGAACCAGAAATTAAATTCTTTCTTATGTCGGGTACATGCATCACATCGTTGAGAGTAAGCTCCTTTCCCGATGTGAACTTCAAGATCACCTTCCCAATGCCTTCAATCTTGGAAGTTGCAGAATTTCCCATATAGAGAAAGTCTTCGCGTTCCATCTTCTTGTATTCTGCAAACAAGCTTTTGTCGGCACAAATGTGACGAGTGGCTCCGGTGTCTACCCACCAATCCTTGACGTTTGACACCAAGTTGGCTTCACATACAACGGCAGACAGACTTACATCCGAGACACCCGCAGATAGAGTATCTATTTCAGTCATGTTTGCTTGGGGAGGCTTCTTCTTTTTGCTTCGACAATCCTTTGCCCGATGACCGCTTTTTCCACAATTGTAGCAGTCCTCTTTGAACTTGAAGCGTTTGTTGCTGTCATTACTTGACTTCTTCTTTGAAGAGTCATCATGCTTCCTCTTGTTGTTCTTGGGTCGGGATTCTTCCACCATGTTAGCCTTCGCTTCCATGTTTCGTGCATTGGCCCTTTTTTCTGCACTACGATTGTCTTCTTCAATGCGAAGACGAACTAGCAAATCTTCCATTGACATCTCTTTGCGCTTGTGCTTGAGATAGTTTTTGAAGTCTCTCCATGAAGGAGGCAATTTCTCAATCATACATGAAACTTGGAAGGACTCACCCAATTGCATCCCTTCGGCTTCAAGGTTACGCAATAGGACTTGCATCTCTTCGACCTGATTCATAACAGTTTTAGAATCATTCATTTTAAAATCCAAAAATTTTGCAACAAAGAACTTCTTTGTTCCAGCATCTTCGGTTTTATTTTTCTTGTCGAGAGAATCCCAAAGTCCTTTTGCAGTTTTTATGGAGTAGTACACATTATACAATGTGTTGTCTAGTCCATTCAAGATGTAGTTTCGGCATAGATAATCTGAATGTTTCCATGCATCAATAGCCATTTGTGTAGCCTTGTCTACTACACCTTCAGCCGCTACGGGACATTCTTCCCGTAAGAACTTCACAAGTCCAAGCGTTGTGAGATAAAACAACATTTTCTGTTGCCAACGTTTGAAATCAGCCCCATTGAACTTCTCCGGTTTCTCGTACTGTGAGGCCGGTGGCATCATGAGTTGATTAGCACTTGACGTACTCCCTATTGAATTGGTATTTGTTGCAATAGTCTCACTACTAACGGAGTCATTTCCATTAGCCATTTTCTGTTACGAAAACAAAAAATCCAAATAAGAAAAAGATGAAGTAGAGAAGATAAAATTAAAACAAATACCTGAAAATATTGTCTTAAGATTGTTGTATGGTATATGTTTAGATATCTTCAATACGAAAATCAGATGAAAGAGATTAAAGCGAGGTATGCCGAAGCAAATCTCCTTAAGACAATATTTCGCCTCCGTAATTGTGCAAACGGATTGATGGCGAATGTCTCCCAAGATACAACGCTTTTTACCAAGAGTTAGTGTGCACTTTAACTAACCTTGACGGGCGAACCAAAATAAGACTTGCTCTTAGTCTTCAAACTTTAAAGAAGGAATGATGAACGAATACTTTGAACTTCAAGAACACTTTGAATGAGGGAGAGAGAGACTTGGATTCTTGAATAAAGATTTGATAATAACTTGGTTGGATTACTTGATGACTGAATGAAGGAATAGGGGTCTCTTTATATAGGGTAAAATCAAGCTAGAATAGTTGTGATTTTTCCACAAAAGTCACACCCTTTCAAGCTGGCACCTATTCAAACTTTAATCTGAACGGACAGCATCTGCTCGGCCGAGCACCATTGGTGCCTCGCCCGAGCACAGGCAAGTTGCTCGGCCGAGCACTTTGGTGACTCGCCCGAGCAGAGGCCAACAGAGGATGATAGTTTCTGGTCTGTCATGCTCGGCCGAGGCTTATGCCTTGCTCGGCCGAGCAGTTCAAAGAATTTGAACAGTCGTGTCTTTTCAATTTTAGACTTTTGACTTTTCAATTCACACCCTAATATTTTCCCAATATTCCAACAACAAAGACTTTGTAAATAGAGTAAATATCTTTTATTTATGTACATAGTTTTATATTAGGACTAACCTACAAACATTTTATTTCTTTGTGAGTGTGGTTTATATCTCCTTATAGGTTTCGAGATCTCACAAAGGAATGCTGTTGATTTTGTGAAGATCTTCTCCATGGTGCATATAAATACAAGGTCATCTGCACAAGAGAAGACACAGCTTGAAGAGAGAAAAATACTTTGTCATTTACGGTTTTCAACATTGTTGTTTTAGGTTGTGAGTGAGGGTTGTGACATACATCCGAACTCACATCTAGGTTTTAATCGAGTTCTTTGTTTTACTTCTGACTAGAATAAGATCTACTTGGGAAAGGGGGATACTGTTCGTGTCGTAGAAGGTGATTAGAACTCATTTAGTATTTTCGTCTTTTAATTTTTCACTTTTTCATATTTTTGTAAGCAACAAAAGTTTTTATAGCGAAACGTTTTTGGGCGTAAGCCTAGTTTGCTGAAATCAAGATCAGTAAGCGTATATAACCATTGTGTTATTTATTTATTCCGCTGCATTATTTGTGGATGTGTGGACAGTTGTGAGACACTTCTGTACTCACATCCGTGTACTGTTGAGTTGTTTGAAGCTTCCTAGCTACACGAAACTTTCACAAATTAATCTTTTCCCCAACTAGAAAAAACCATTGAAGCATGTTCCTTCTCTTGTGCTCTTCTATGTTAAATATGAAATCATCAATTAGATCCTCTGCTTCAAGAGCAACATCTTGGATCTGCTTCACCACTTCTCTCACCTTATCTCGTTTCCCTTCTGAATCTCGAAGGAACTCATTGATGAAGTTTAGCTCACCCTGAAGTGATTCGACTTCATCCCTGGCATTAAGAATAAGGCTTGTTTCTTGTACAAGAAGTTGGGTTACATTTTTTAATAGGGAAGACACAATGAAATCAGCCACTGCCATTTTCATTATTCAGAATCCACAAAAAAAAAAAAAAAAAAACCCCGACAAATTATAGCTTAGTGCTATAGAGAATACTCAACAAAGACACAAAATAAAGCAATCTGAAAAAACTAAAGCTTTGTGCTTCGGAAAACCCTCTCAAGACTATGGCCAAATTTATAACAATGATAATTAGGTTGCAGAAAACCAAGAGTAGTATATACTAATGAAACTGATGGCTTTCTTGATGGTACCTTAACGCATATGGAAAAAATTAATGAAAAAATAAATAAATTATTCCACTAAATAAAATACTAATTTCTGTTTTAGATGTTCTAGAAGACAGAATATAAAATTAAAGATTAATGCTAGGGACACAAAGAGAAATTAAAAAAAAAAAAACCTTCTTGTTCTTCTCCAGGAAAGCCGGTATATAGTTCAATTATTGTGGGTAGGACGTATATAGTTCAATCTAAGTCCATCCTAAAATAAATGTCTATTTTGAAGAAAGTTTTGTCTCAATATTAATGACTAACAACAACAACAACAACAACAACAACAAATGGTCCCAAAATAATTTGGGGTCGGCTATTTAATAAAAAATGTCACTAACCGATTTTATACCAATTTTTTTACTAATCATCATACACTAACGAAAGTAAAATTTATAAACTAGATAGAAAGAATATTCATGCATCTTTGCAATTATTCCCTCCGTCTCATAATGAATGACCAAAAAATTTTAAAAATTTCAATCAAGAGCAATTTTTTTTTTAAAAACTGATTATTCATTTTGGGACAACAGTAGTAACATTTACGAAAAGTAAACATTTTTATAATGTCTCTTCAATGAAAATCAGACAATCATTTAGGGACGAAGGGGGTAGTTTATTGTTTGAGATTCTTCAATGCTCGCTAGTCGCACCATTATCGACTAGAGCAAAATTCCACATCTAATGTAGATTTACCGAAGGTCCATTCTTTTCGATTATAAACCTAAAGGGTACTTTGTTTGACATCTGAGTGCCGAATCACCACCAAAAGCAAGTGTATGTACAATGGCGCAAGCTCTTGTTATCATAAACTTCCTATTTCAAAGAGGTAAAAATGCAGTCTTTCTATCATGCATTTTAATAGTCATCTTTTGTACAACTAAGTAGCTGACATGTTGGTAACGAATTGAAAAAGTACTTCGCATTATGCTGTCAATTCGTGGTACAACACATTGATTGTAACAAACGTGATAGTACGTTGCATAGATTTTTCAGGCACCCCATAAAGTGTGTACGTTATGTACAATAATTAGATACTTTCAACTGACGCAAGGTACTGAACTGTTTCTGTTGATCTGGAATTGATTTCAATTTTGAGCAGTTGTCTATAGAAAGATAGACAAGGCTTTGCAATCCTTGTCCCTCCATCGACCACATTTCTATATCCAGATCATCAATATGAAGGACTTCAAGTCGGGGGAACTGCCCTTGGTTGCCGTCGTACTCTAATTTCCTACCCATTAGAGAATCATGTTGTAATTTGAGTACCTGAAGATTTGGAAGCCCTTAGCCCTCCCAGCTTTCCAAAAGGTGATGTATCTAAATATGTAGTGTTTAACCTCATCTTGGTGAGACTCAATGGTAGTGCCCCTGGATTTGTGAATTTAAACCGACCTTCAATTTTCAGAATTTGAAGGCGCTCTAATTTGCTTAGATACTCAAATATTTCAATTTGTTTATTAGAACAATAAGCCTTGAGTGTCTTAAGATTGGGAAGAGCCTTCAACATGTTGACATCATCTTCTTCTCTTATATTGATTCTTGGATTGATACTGTAGGTTTTAAAGAGGAATTTTTGTTCGAATCTTCAAGTCAAGAAGATCTTGTTGATTGGTCCAAACCACCTACGTTTGATATGTGTCATTGTGACGTTTGACAAGTGACGACAACCTGTTGGGTTTTATGGGTCCATGCGCAGCGGAATTAAGCATCAAATTAACACAAAACCCAAGCCCTAAGATCCGTTCTATACGATTAAATGGAATTCCTATGAGATAGAATTTACCAACCTTAATTGCTTTTCGGTCTTGAGCTATCGAACAATTTATTGGTGTGATTTTGAATCACAATCTTCAATCTTCAAGAACCTTTCAATCTTCAGATTGGAACTCTAGGCCTTGATCGTCAAACGAGCGAAGACCCTCTATTGTTGTATCCACACGTAAGAATGAATCAAGAACAGTTCTTGTGAATTGTTAGATTCTATGGAAGAATATTGAGAAACCTTTTTGGTGATTTTTTTTCTTCAAAAATCGGCTCTGTTTCGGCTGTTACAGACTCATATTTATACTACTTTAGTATTTAGAGTTTGTGCCCTAATCAAATTAGGAAACAAGTGTAAACCGCCTCTGTGGCTTGTTATGTCGCGTGACAAAGGTTGCCATATGGCTAGGTATGTCGCGTGACAAAGGTTGCCATATGCAGGAACTCTCAATCATTCTTCCTTTGATTTAACCAATTCATTCTAGTTGTGTGTGACCCAATAGGATTATATTATGTTGGCAATGAGTTCGATCATATCGACTCTCATAAGACATAAGCGGACTCTAGCAAGCCATTATGTCTACCCAAATAATATAACGTAAGAGTTCACATTTCCAATGGTACACTTCCATTTCTCCCTTTGTCTCACGATGTTATATTGAACACAAGTCATGGTCCACGTCAACTTGTATTTGTTCAATGCTTTCTCGATCTTGAGTATAATGATATTCCAATCGCATTGGGGTGTGGCCACACACTTTCCATCATTATCACTCATCGAGGGGCCCAAGCAAAACATCTCTCTTTCGAGGGACAAATTCCATCTTGACTTATCATCCTTCCCATCATGAATCCGATCATGCCAAAGTTATCCTTTATAAATATCGTGTTAAGATATCGTTTGACTAAAATCAAACACGACTTTCATCATATGTAAGGTCATGATAATCTCAGGTCTAGGGACTAAATGAAGTGACCATATGAGATTTAATTATGACATTTGACCATGACATAAATCTCATACGGGTCAAGTCCAGTCACTTATTCTCTAACAAGTACCCATAATTTCAATGTGCATCTCTATGCATATAATCATCATATGATTATCCATTGACAATTATACTAATTATTCTCTTAATAATTAGGGACGGAGATTATTACAATAAATATGCAAACTATATAATAATCAAATTATAAACTGAAACGATAAAGATGATACATAACGGTTTTCAGTTAAACATAACTAAAGGCTAGGGCATTACACCAACAGTCTCCCACTTGCACTAGGCTCCATTTATGCATCGAATACTCATGGATCTAACATGACCATCATGCTTCTGCCTGTGCGAGGGCCTTTGTTAGTGAATCCCTTATGTCAACATCGGTTGATACTTTGTATATCTTAACGTCTTCTCATTCATTATGAATTCCTCGAAGAACGTCTAAGTGAGTGTTTGGATCGATGTTGTGACCTTGGTTCCATTGTTTGCACAAGTGGCACCACTATTGTCATAACAAAAGTTTCACCGATTAGTGATACTTGGAACATTTCCAAAACACTAATGAACTTTTGATCTAAACTGCCTCTTTTGGCCACATCATATGTTGCTAAAATTTGGCCTTAGTAGTAGAATTGGCTACAATTTATCCTTGGAACTCTTCCAATCAAAACTGCACCTCTAATAAGCATAAACACAAATCCTAATTGCGATTTTAAAATAACTTTGTCAGTTTGGAAGCTAGCATCTATGTAACCCTTAAAACAAGATTAACTTCCAATCTTTCAAATACCAAGAACATATCCTTAGTTCTTCTTAAGTACTTAAGGATCATCTTGACTCCCATCCAATGGTTTATATCAGGATCAGATTTGTATCGACTCATCATGCTTAGAGCATATGAGACGCCGGGTCTAGTACAAATCATGGAATACATGACAGATCCAAATGCCGAAGCATATGGAACTTCATTCATTTCCCTTTTGCTCATCAGTTGTCATAAGACAATGAATATTCCTAAGAGAAATACCATGACCCATTGACAAGCTACTCTTCTTAGACTTTTCTAAGAATCTTGTCAATGTGAACACTTTGACTCAAACCAATTTATCCTTCTAGATCTATCTCTATAGATCTTGATGCCAAGGATGTAAGCGGCTTCACCCATATCTTTCATTGAGAAACCTTTTCTTGACCAAGACTTGACAGTCTTAAGTGTCGGAACTTGTTTTTCCAATGAGTAAGATATCATTGTAATAAAACAATAGAAATAATACTACGCTCCCACTGAATTTCATGCATACACAAGATTCATCTTTGTTCTTTGATGAAGTCAAACTCTTTGACCAATTCTTCAAAACAAAGATTCCAATTACTTGAAGCTTGCTTCAACCCATCTCATGGATCTTTGCAACATGCATACTTTATTAGAGTTTCTTGGATCGACAAACTATTCGGGCTGTGTACTATACACATCCTTAATAATCTTTCCATTTAAAGAAAGTCATTTGACATCCATTTGTCAATAATCTTTCCATTTAAAGAAAGTCGTTTGACATCCATTTGTCATATCACATAGTCACAATATGTGATAATGGCAATTGAAAATCTAACAGACTTCGACATTGTAACTGGCGAAAAAGGTTTCAACATAGTCAATACTATGAATTTGCCTAAATCCCTTTGTTACAATCCTTAGTCATGAAAGTATTCACCTTCACATCCATGTCGGTCTTTGAAGACCTACTTGCACCCTTTAGTTTTTACACCTTCAGGTAGCCCAATCAAGTTCCAAAATTGATTGTCAAACATGGATTGTAATTCGGATTCCATGGTTCCTAACCATTTATCCAAATTAGGAGTGGACATCACCTCAAGATAGGAAGTAGGATCTTCATTCTCAATGACTTCCATCTTATTACTTTCCGGAATGAGAAATCAATATTTCTTGAGTTCGAATCGTAACCTATCCGATCTACGATGGACTTGTGCATCTTGAACCGGTTCCACAACTCCTTTGTGAACTTGGTTCCGTCTCTACTCTTGGTTTCATATTATTTTCGGGTTCTTGAACTCTCTTCAAGATTAATTTTACTCCCACTAGATTCTTTATTGAAACTATTTCTCAAGAAAAAAATCGTGTAGAGCAACAAACGTTTTGTTCTCTTTGCGGTTGTAAGATTAATTTCCGAAAATAACTTTGTCAAATTTGGTGCTAACTTATAAGAGACAAGTCTCTTTACATAAGATTCGCAACCCCAAAACTTCATGAAAGACAAACTAAGTTTTCTTTCATGCCACATCTCATGTGGGGCCTTAGGAACCGATTTAGTAAGGACTCAATTCAGTGTAACCGCATTATTTCTAATGCATATCCTCAAAATGAATTAGGAAAGTCAACTTGACACACCATCGAATGAACCATGTCTAACAAGGTTCAATTCCTCCTCTCAGACACACCATACAATGTGGTGTTCTGGTGGAGTCATCTTTGAAACGATTTCATAGTTTTGAGATGATTGTCAAACTCTTGGCTCAAATATCATCACCTCGATCTAATCGAAGTACTTAATAGTTTTGCCAAGTTTTTTTTGTACTTCATCTTGAAATGTTTGAAACATCTCAAACGATTCACCTTTGGACTTCATCAGATAGACATAGTCATATCTAGATAAGTCTTTAGTGAAATGTGATGAAATACCGAAGTCTTCCCCTAGCAATGCTACTTAATGGTCCACATACATCTCATGTATAATGACCGATAAGTCACTAGCCCTCCCACTACTTTAGTGTAGGGTGATTTGGTCGATAATCCCAATAAATAAGATCCACATTCCTCAAATGATTCATGGTCATATGAGTCTAAAAGTCTGTGTTAATGAAGTTTAGATATATGTTTCTTATTTATTTGACCAAGCCGGCAATGTCATATGTACGCGTTGTTCATATTGTTCGGTTCAGAATTCCCATTTATATTTTAGATATCTTCAATATTATTTTGTATCTTAACATCAAGGATATGAAGACCATGTAATGACATATGCAATACAATAAGACATATCATTAAATAAATATAAAACTTCTTATTGAAAATAAGAAAATTATATCCTTCATCATCCATTTAAGAAACGGAAATAATACTCCTACTCAAATCCGGAACGTAGTCATACTTGTTCAAAACAAATACTACTTCACAAGGTAAAGTGACTTCATAAGTCTCTATGGCTAATGTAGAAACCTTTGCTCCATTCTTATGCATAGGTTTAACTTACCTTCTTTGAGTAGCTTTCTATTCTTTGTTTCTTGCACATTTAAACAAATGTGGGATCCAATCCGGTATCATATACCCAAGAACAAGAAGTCGAAAGGAAAATATCTATCATATAGATACTTGAAGTAGTAGCAATCATATTGCCCTTCTTCACCTTTTAGGCCTTCCTAATAAGCCTTGCAACTTTGCTTCCAATTACAATCTTATTGCAATGATAGCAAAATGCATCCTTTTGAGACACTTTGGGTTTAGCCTCTTCGGCTATGACAACATTTGTCCTAGGTTTAGCAACTTTTGCTTTACCTTCTTTTCCTTCCTTTATGAACCCTTTTATTGTGTCAACCATTAACACAATTTGCGGATTGCTCCTTCTTTCATCATATGAATTAAGAGCCTTCACCACAACATATATCTTTTGCCTAGCTTGCACTTGGAACATTTCCCTTTTTGCATTATGCTAGAACAAAAGAATAGTTATCAGGTGCTCAAGGTTCTTCATAAGAGCCTTTAAATATGGTGGCAAATACAAGGTACACAATATTGTCAGAATCATCAATATGTTTCTAATGTTGCTTCCTTATTTGCCCTTTGCAACATTTGCAATGGGTTCAGTAGGAACGGATCCGATAAGAACGTACACATTATGTATTGTTCCTTTCGAACTTTGTCCTTCATAAGAACGAATCGCAATTATCATTATGTAATGCTATTTCTACAACAAAATATACAAATTAATGAACACATATCAATATCAATACATTTATCATTTAAGAGCAAATAATGTATTTTACAAATACTCCTACTAAATCATACACCTTCCAATGCAAATAAGCATAATATGCATTTAATGGGCTAAGATCCAACTTTAATTTAATCTCAAGTACGCTATGGCACACCGCTCAAGATTAAACTAATTAGGTAGAAAACATCAATCATATCATATATGACTCTTAGATCTTTTATGAGATTTATTTAAGACATCATATGTCTAAGCATATTTTAATCTCATCTTATGCCTTGGGTCCAAAACCATTTTGATAACCCAATTAAGTTCATCCACTTTAAACGTATGGGAACCGCCACTTCCTCATCTTGCTCGCAAACGGAATAGAATCAAAGCACCTTGCTATGGCAAGCCCACCCAAAACTATCCGAGTGGTCTCAAGTGTTTTAATCATGGATTGGCATAAAGAACTTAAAACTTAAATGAAGGTTATTTAAAGTAGATTATAAGCATATCAACAAAAATAATCATAACTTTGCACCAGGTAAGTTCCCAAGAAAATAGGTGAGCCACAAGGACTGCTTAAGTACCAAATTTTCCTTCGACAGAACTCTCCTAGTCATGCACAATTATAATATCAGTTTGAATGCAACATAATCAATACTTTGTATATTGATTTGTTTCTCTTAAACAATCAGACTCATAAACTAATTTGTTTCTCATAAACAATCAGATTCCTTCAAATTTTGTGTAAACTAACTTGTTTTTCATAAACAATCAGAAAACCAAAATTTAATGTTTCAACTAAACATTTAGGAAATTATGAATCAATATTTCAACTAAACATCTAATAATATTCTTAACACTTAAGAACAAATAATTCATGCATCGCAACAATTAATAAAAACACATTAAAATTAATTAAGCATGCATCATAAACAATGAATTAATCTAGCATAGCCCTATAAATTTTATTTCTAGAAATTTATAGCATCCAGATTAAGACATAAAACATCTCAGATTATCAACATAATCACAAATTAGCAGAAAAATTATCAAACTGATTCTGCCCAGATTGGCAAAGTATGTCGCGTGACAACATCAGCCAGTTGGCTAAGTATGTCGCGTGACAACATCAGCCATTTGGCAAAGTATGTCGCGTGACACACCTTGCCCAACTACCAGATTTTCACTCGTGGCTAACTATGTCTCACGACATAGGTTGCCAGTTCGCAGATTTTTCAGATTCAATCAATTCTAACCATAAGGCAATTAAATCATATAAAACAACCCTTTTACAGATTTAATTCATCATAATCAGAAAACGATTTTCACATTGTTTCACATAAACAATCAAAATTCTATTGCATACAAAAACATGCAATAAGCATATAAACAATTTATATCTTAATTCTAGCATGTTAATTCAAACTTAACCATACGAACGGGGCTCTGATACCACAGTTGGGTTTTATGGGTCCATGCGCAGCGGAATTAAGCATCAAATTAACACAAAACTCAAGCCCTAAGATCCGTTCTATACGATTAAATTAAATTCCTATGAGATAGAATTTATCAACCTTAATTGCTTTTCGGTCTTGAGCTATCGAACAATTTATTGGTGTGATTTTGAATCACAATCTTCAATCTTAAAGAACCTTTCAATCTTCAGATTGGAACTCTAGGCCTTGATCGTTAAACGAGCGAAGACCCTCTATTGTTGTATCCACACGTAAGAATGAACCAAGAACAGTTCTTGTGAATTGCTAGATTCTTAAACCTATGGAAGAATATTGAGAAACCTTTTTGGTGATTTTTTTTTTGAAAAATCGGCTCTGTTTCGGCTGTTTACAGACTCATATTTATACTACTTTAGTATTTAGAGTTTGTGCCCTAATCAAATTAGGAAACAAGTGTAAACTGCCTTTGTGGCTTGTTATGTCGCGTGACAAAGGTTGCCATATGGCTAGGTATGTCGCGTGACAAAGGTTGCATATGCAGGAACTCTCAATCATTCTTCCTTTGGTTTAACCAATTCATTCTAGTTGTGTGTGACCTAATAGGATTATATTATGTTGGCAATGAGTTCGATCATATCGACTCTCATAATACATAAGCGGACTCTAGCAAGCCATTATGTCTACCCAAATAATATAACGTAAGAGTTCACGTTTCCAATGGTACACTTCCATTTCTCCCTTTGTCTCACGATGTTATATTGAACAAAAGTCATGGTCCACGTCTACTTGTATTTGTTCAATACTTTCTCGATCTTGAGTATAATGATATTCCAATCGCATTGGGGTGTGGCCACACACTTTTCATCATTATCACTCATCGAGGGGCCCAAGAAAAACATCTCTCTTTCGAGGGACAAATTCCATCTTGACTTATCATCCTTCCCATCATGAATCCGATCATGCCAAAGATAGCCTTTATAAATATCGTGTTAAGATATCGTTTGACTAAAATCAAACATGACTTTCATCATATGCAAGGTCATGATAATCTCAGGTCTAGGGACTAAATGAAGTGACCATATGAGATTTAATTATGACATTTGACCATGACATAAATCTCATACGGGTCAAGTCCAGTCACTTGTTCTCTAACAAGTACCCATAATTTCAATGTGCATCTCTATGCATATAATCATCATATGATTATCCATTGACAATTATACTAATTATTCTCTTAATAATTAGGGACGGAGATTATTACAATAAATATGCAAACTATATAATAATCAAATAATAAACATAAACGATAAAGATGATACATAACGGTTTTCAGTTAAACATAACTAAAGCCTAGGGCATTACACCAACACAACCGATCCTGTTTATGACAATAAATCATCTGCTGAGTCAGATAAGGAGATCGAGGAAGTATTTACTAAGCAAGGGGCAACCTTGGTGTGGACGTTGAAGCGGTTACCAGTGATCATCGGTACACAGATCCGTTTGACACGTATTCCCTCCATTCTTCTGTTCGATGCATTATTCAGAAATTGATTATTGAGTTTTCCGTATCAATGCATTGGGCTAATTGGATGGATGCTGTCACAAGGGCAATGAAGTTTAGAGTTCGTCAAGGGCATCAAATTCCTTTTGCTGATGGAGTTCAGATTTTTCGGGGTATCGTGGTGTTCATATTGAGAATATTGACTCGAGGACGAGTCTTTTTTAAGCTGGGGAGGATGATGCAGGGCAAAAGACAGCAATAGAAAACAGGGGCATCCGTCTGGAAGCGAGGCAGGCGCCTCACCATAAGCTAGGCGGGCGCCTGGAGAACAACCAGGCGGAACTTCAGCGGCAACAAAAACAGGTCGGGCTTCAGTGTGGCTGGGTTTTGGGCTTTAAGTTTTAGGGTTTTAATGTTTTAATGAATTGTTAATTAAGGGTGTTTTATTCTTTTCAAATAAAAAGTGTTCTAGGTTTTTCATAATTAGTATTTATAGTTGTGTTAGGGTTTGAGAAGGGGCAGACTTTGATTTTATGAAATAGAAAAGAAAAGCTTGAAGCTTTCAGTTATTGTTTCTTGTCATTATCGTTCGGTCATTCTAATCTCTAGCCTCCGTTGGGATTATTTGGTATCAGAGCGCCTGGCGTGTATATCAATGGCTGAACATGTGCACGTTGGTCGTGGTGGACGAGGTGGTCGATGGAGAAGCCGTGCAGCGGAGCCCCAAGAAGATGACCATCATCGCAAACTAAGCCGTAGAAATATCGAGATAGATGAAATACAAAGACAGATTCAAATACTCCAGAACCGCATGGATCCCGTGGTTCTTCCAGTGAAGAAGGGTTCAGATTCGGTTGTTCCAACCAAGGATATGAGTATCGAGAGGGGATGGATTCCTTCACCCAAAATCATGAATATCATGATAGGTGTACGACTAGCCATTCTTGGGATGTCGATGTGAGGATCGAAATTCCGGAGAACGAAGGTAAGGCAAATCCTGTTGATTTCCTTGATTCTTGGATTGATACTGGTGGGTTTAAAGAGGGTTTTTTTGTCGAATCTTAAAGTCAAGAAAATCTTGTTGATTGGTCAAAACCCCCATTGTTTGATGCAAATCCTGAAAATTTGATTGATTCTTGGATTGATACTATTGGTTTTAAAGAGAAATTTTTGTTCGAATCTTCAAGTCAAGAAGATCTTGTTGATTGGTCCAAACCACCTACGTTTGATATGTGTCATTGTGACGTTTGACAAGTGACGACAACCGATCCCGTTTATGACAATAAATCATCTGCTGAGTCAGATAAGGAGACCGGGGAAGTATTTACTAAGCAAACGGCAACCTTTATGTGGACGTTTGAAGCGGTTACCGTTGATCATCGGTACACAGATCCGTTTGACACGTATTCCCCCCGTTCTTCTGTTCGATGCATTATTCAGAAATTTATTATTGAGTTTTTCATATCAATGCATTGGGCTGATTGGATGGATGGTGTCACAAGGGCAATGAAGTTTAGAGTTCGTCAAGCGCATCAAATTCCTTTTGCTGATGGAGTTCAGATTTTTCGGGGTAACGTAGTGTTCATATTGAGAATATTGACTCGAGGACGAGTCTTTTTTAAGCTGGGGAGGATGATACAGGGCAGAAGACAGCAACAGAAAACAGGGGCAGCCGTCTGGAAGCGAGGCAGGCGCCTCACCTTAGGCTAGGTGGGCGCCTGGAGAACAGCTGGGCGAAACTTCAGCGGCAACAAAAATAGGTCGGGCTTCAGTGTGGCTGGGTTTTGGGCTTTAAATTTTAGGGTTTTAATGTTTTAATGAATTGTTAATTAAGGGAGTTTTAGTCTTTTCAAATAAAAAGTGTTCTAGGGTTTTCTTAATTAGTATTTATAGTTGTGTTAGGGTTTGAGAAGGGGGCAGACATTGATTTTATGAAATAGAAAAGAAAAGCTTGAAGCTTTCAATTATTGTTTCTTGTCATTATCTTTGGTCATTCTAATCTCTAGCCTCCGTTGGCATTATTTGGTATTAGAGCACCTGGCGCGTATATCAATTTCTGAACGAGTACGCGTTGGTCGTGGTGGATGAGGTGGTCGATGGAGAATCCGTGCAGCGGAGCCCCTAGAAGATGACCATCATCGCAAACGAAGCCGTCACAATATCGAGATAGATGAGATACGAAGACAGATTCAAATACTCAAGAACCGCATGGATCACGTGGTTCTTCCAGCGAAGAAGGGTTCAGATCCGGTTGTTCCAGCCGAGGATATGAGTATCGAGAGGGGATGGATTCCTTCACCCAAAATCATGAATATCATGACAGGTGTGCGGCTAGCCCTTCTTGGGATGTCGATGTGAGGATCGAAATTCCGGAGAACGAAGGTAAGACAAATCCTAATGATTTCCTTGATTCTTGGATTGATACTGGTGGGTTTAAAGAGGGTTTTTTGTCAAATCTTCAAGTCAAGAAAATCTTTTTGATTGGTCAAAACCCCCACTGTTTGATGCAAATCCTGAAAGATTTGATTGATTCTTGGATTGATACTGTTGGTTTTAAAGAGGAATTTTTGTTCGAATCTTCAAGTCAAGAAGATCTGGTTGATTGGTCCTAACCACCTACGTTTGATATGTGTCATTGTGACGTTTGACAAGTGACGACAACCGATCCTGTTTATGACAATAAATCATCTATTGAGTCAGATAAGGAGACCGATGAAGTATTTACTAAGCAAGGGGCAACCTTGGTGTGGATGTTTGAAGCGGTTACCGTTGATTGTCGGTACACAGATCCGTTTGACACGTATTCACCCCGTTCTTCTGTTCGATGCATTATTCAGAAATTGATTATTGAGTTTTACGTATCAATGCATTGGGCTGATTGGATGGATGCTGTCACATGGGCAATGAAGTTTAGAGTTCGTCAAGGGCATCAAATTCCTTTTGCTGATGGAGTTCAGATTTTTCGGGGTATCGTGGTGTTCATATTGAGAATATTGACTCGAGGACAAGTCTTTTTTAAGCTAGGGAGAATGATGCAGGGCAGAAGACAGCAACAGAAAACAGGGGCAGCCGTCTGGAAGTGAGGCGAGTGCCTCACCTTAGGCTAGGCGGGCGTCTGGAGAATAGCCAGGCGAAACATTAGCGGCAACAAAAATAGGTCGGGCTTCAGTGTGGCTGGGTTTTGGGCTTTAAGTTTTAGGGTTTTAATGTTTTAATGAATTGCTAATTAAGGGTGTTTTAGTCTTTTCAAATAAAAAGTGTTCTAGGATTTTCTTAATTAGTATTTATAGTTGTGTTAGGGTTTGAGAAGGGGCAGACTTTGATTTTATGAAATAGAAAAGAAAAGCTTGAAGCTTTCAATTATTGTTTCTTGTCATTATCGTTCGGTCATTCTAATCTCTAGCCTCCGTTGGCATTATTTGGTATCAGAGCGCCTGGCGCGTATATCAATCACTGAACGAGTACGCGTTGGTCGTGGTGGACGAGGTGGTCAATGGAGCAGCCGTGCATCGGAGCCCCAAGAATATGACCATCATCGCAAATGAAGCCGTCGCAATATTGAGATAGATGAGATACGAAGACAGATTCAAATACTCTAGAACCGCATGGATCGCGTGGTTCTTCCAGCGAAGAAGGGTTCAGATTCGGTTGTTCCAGCCGAGGATAGGAGTATCGAGAGGGGATGGATTCCTTTGCCCAAAATCATGAATATCATGATAGGTGTGCGGCTAGCCCTTATTGGGATGTCGATGTGAGGATCGAAATTCCGGAGAATGAAGGTAAGGCAAATCCTGATGATTTCCTTGATTCTTGGATTGATACTGGTGGGTTTAAAGAGGGTTTTTTTGTCGAATCTTCAAGTCAAAAAATCTTGTTGATTGGTCAAAACCCCCTCTTTTTGATGCAAATCCTGAAGATTTGATTGATTCTTGGATTGATACTGTTGGTTTTAAAGAGGAATTTTTGTTCGAATCTTCAAGTCAAGAAGATCTTGTTGATTGGTCCAAACCACCTACGTTTGATATGTGTCATTGTGACGTTTGACAAGTGACGACAACCGATCCTATTTATGACAATAAATCATCTGCTGAGTCAGAAAAGGAGACCGAGGAAGTATTTGCTAAGCAAGGGGCAACCTTGGTGTGGACGTTTGAAGCGGTTAACGTTGATCGTCGGTACACAGATCCATTTGACATGTATTCCCCCCATTCTTCTGTTCGATGCATTATTCAGAGATTGATTATTTAGTTTTTCGTTTCAATGCATTGGGCTGATTAGATGGATGCTGTCACAAGGGCAATGAAGTTTAGAGTTCATCAAGGGCATCAAATTCCTTTTGCTGATGGAGTTCAGATTTTTTGGGGTATCGTGGTGTTCATATTGAGAATATTGACTCGAGGACGAGTCTTTTTTAAGCTGAGGAGGATGATACAGGGCAGAAGAAAGCAATAGAAAACAGGGGCAGCCGTCTGGAAATGAGGCGGGCGCCTCACCTTAGGTGAGGCGGGCGTCTGGGGAACAGCCGGGCGGAACTTTAGCGGCAACAAAAACAGGTCGGGCTTCAGTGTGGCTGGCTTTAAGTTTTAGGGTTTTTATGTTTTAATGAATTGTTAATTAAGGGTGTTTTGGTCTTTTCAAATAAAAAGTGTTCTAGGATTTTCTTAGTTATTATTTATAGTTGTGTTAGGGTTTGAGAAGGGGCAGACTTTGATTGTATTAAATAGAAAAGAAAAGCTTGAAGCTTTCAATTATTTTTTCTTGTCATTATCGTTCGGTCATTCTAATCTCTAGCCTCCGTTGGCATTATTTGGTATCAGAGCGCCTAGCGCGTATATCAATGGCTGAACGAGTACGCGGTTAGTCGTGGTGGACGAGGTGGTCGATGGAGCAGCCGTGCAGCGGATCCCCAAGAAGATGACCATCATTGCAAATGACGTCGTCGCAACATCGAGATAGATGAGATACGAAGACAGATTCAAATACTCTTGAACCGCATGGATCGCGTGGTTCTTCCAGCGAAGAAGGGTTCAGATTTGGTTGTTCCAACCGAGGATATGAGTATCGAGAGGGGATGGATTCCTTTGCCCAAAATCATGAATATCATGACAGGTGTGCGGCTAGCCATTATTGGGATGTCGATGTGAGGATCGAAATTCCGGAGAACGAAGGTAAGGCAAATCCTGATGATTTCCTTGATTCTTGGATTGATACTGGTGTGTTTAAAGAGGGTTTTTTTTTGTCGAATCTTCAAGTCAAGAAAATCTTGTTGATTGATCAAAACCCCCTCTGTTTGATGCAAATCCTAAAGATTTGATGGATTCTTGGATTGTTACATTTGGTTTTAAAGAGGAATTTTTGTTCGAATCTTAAAGTCAAGAAGATCTTGTTGATTGGTCCAAGCCACCTACGTTTGATATGTGTCATTGTAACGTTTGACAAGTGACGACAACCGATCCTATTTATGACAATAAATCATCTGCTGAATCAGATAAGGAGACCGAGGAAGTATTTGCTAAGCAAGGGGCAACCTTGGTGTGGACGTTTGAAGCGGTTACCGTTGATCGTCGGTACAGAGATCCGTTTGACACGTATTCCCCCCATTCTTCTGTTCGATACATTATTCAGAAATTGATTATTTAGTTTTTCGTATCAATGCATTGGGCTGATTGGATGGATGCTGTCACAAGGGCAATGAAGTTTAGAGTTCGTCAAGGGCATCAAATTCCTTTTGCTGATGGAGTTCAGATTTTTCGGGGTATCGTGGTGTTCATATTGAGAATATTGACTCGAGGATGAGTCTTTTTTAAGCTGAGGAGGATGATGCAGGGCAGAAGACAGCAACAGAAAACAGGGGCAGCCGTCTGGAAGTGAGTCAGGCGCCTCACCTTAGGCTAGGCGGGCGCCTGGAGAATAGCCGGGCGAAACTTCAGCGGCAACAAAAACAGGCTGGGCTTCAGTGTGGCTGGGTTTTGGGCTTTAAGTTTAAGGGTTTTTATGTTTTAATGAATTGTTAATTAAGGGTGTTTTGGTCTTTTCAAATAAAAAGTGTTCTAGGGTTTTCTTAATTAGTATTTATAGTTGTGTTAGGGTTCGAGAAGGGGCAGACTTTGATTTTATGAAATAGAAAAGAAAAGCTTGAAGCTTTCAATTATTGTTTCTTGTCATTATCGTTCGGTCATTCTAATCTCTAGCCTCCGTTGGCATTATTTGGTATCAGAGCGCCTGGCGCGTATATCAATGGCTGAACGAGTACGCGGTTAGTCGTGGTGGATGAGGTGGTCGATGGAGCAGCCGTGCAGCGGAGTCCCAAGAAGATGACCATCATCGCAAATGAAGCCGTCACAATATCGAGATAGATGAGATACGAAGACAGATTCAAATACTCATGAACCGCATGGATCGCGTGGTTCTTCCAGCGAATAAGGGTTCTGATCCAGTTGTTCCAGCCGAGGATATGAGTATCGAGAGGGGATGGATTCCTTCGCCCAAAATCATGAATATCATGACACGTGTGCGGCTAGCCCTTCTTGGGATGTCGATGTGAGGATCGAAATTTCGGAGAACGAAGGTAAGGCAAATTCTCATGATTTCCTTGATTCTTGGATTGATACAGGTGGGTTTAAAGAGGGTTTTTTTTTTTTTTTTGTCGAATCTTCAAGTCAAGAAAATCTTGTTGATTGATCAAAACCCCCTCTATTTGATGCAAATCCTGAAGATTTGATTGATTCTTGGATTGTTACTATTGGTTTTAAAGAGGAATTTTTGTTCGAATCTTAAAGTCAAGAAGATCTTGTTGATTGGTCCAAGCCACCTACGTTTGATATGTGTCATTGTGACGTTTGACAAGTGACGACAACCGATCCTGTTTATGATAATAAATCATCTGCTGAGTCAGATAAGGGGATCGAGGAAGTATTTGCTAAGCAAGGGGCAACCTTGGTGTGGACGTTTAAAGCGGTTACCGTTGATCGTCGGTACACAGATTCATTTGACACGTATTCCCCCCGTTCTTCTGTTTGATGCATTATTCAAAAATTGATTATTGAGTTTTTCGTATCAATGCATTGGGCTGATTGGATGGATGTTGTCACAAGGGCAATGAAGTTTAGAGTTCATCAAGGGCATCAAATTCCTTTTGCTGATGGAGTTCAGATTTTTTGGGGTATCGTGGTGTTCATATTGAGAATATTGACTCGAGGACGAGTCTTTTCTAAGCTGGGGAGGATGATGCAGGGCAGAAGACAGCAACATAAAATAGGGGCAGCCGTCTGGAAGCGAGGCGGGCGCCTCACCTTAGGCCAGGCGGGCGCCTGGAGAACAGCCACACAGAATTTCAGTGGCAACAAAAATAGGCCGGGCTTCAGTGTGACTGGGTTTTGGGCTTTAAGTTTTAGGGTTTTAATGTTTTAATGAATTGTTAATTAAGGGTGTTTTAGTCTTTTCAAATAAAAAGTACTCTTGGGTTTTCATTAGGGTTTTCTTAATTAGTATTTATAGTTGTGTTAGGGTTTGAGAAGAGGCAGACTTTGATTTTATGAAATAGAAAAGAAAAGCTTGAAGCTTTTAATTATTGTTTCTTGTCATTATCATTCGGTCATTCTAATCTCTAGCCTCCGTTGGCATTATTAATCAACAACTTAAATTCGGAATTACAATTAACCCTAATTATATAGTGACCCTAGGACTTGAAAAATAAGTCAAAAACTTCCCAAAATAACCCTAGTCTATATAGTAACCTAATCAATCAATAAAACATTAAAATAAAGTCCTAATATACTTCTAATACCAAAAATACTAACAACCTAATATTAAATCCGAAAATGTCAATAATAATTAAAATATATTGAGGCCGCTTCCAGACCCGCCGCATTGTACGGTCGCTCCCAAATCTGCCGCATGGCTGCTCCACCACTGTTGATCTGCATCATTCTCCTCAGCTTCGAGAAATTTGTCCTCAAATTTGGAATGGTTTGTACTTGAATTTGTAGCAGCACAAAGAGAGCATGTAAGATGAGTATCCTTCCATTGAGACTTGACATGAAAATAATAAAAACTTTGAATCTTTTGCGAATCTGAAACTTGCTAACCTGAGTAACGACATCCATCCAATCAGTCCAATATCTTCAAATAAACTCTTTACTTAACAAGTTTCTTATATAATCTGCAGAAGATGTCTTAGTAGGGGGAACATCAAAGGGGTCAACGAATTGATGTGTAACAACTCTCATCGTAGATCTGTGGTTTATACCATCAACTGTAAACTATTGAATATATGTAAAAGGAAGGACAGTGTCAAACTGACAATTTTTGCAATCACACCTATCGTATATTGGTGGTTTTGACCCATCGATGGAAAGTTTGGTAGTCGTCGATTCGACGAAAGGCCACGAAATATCACCACCATCAGAATCCACCTCCCAGTCTCACTGTCCGTTGCTGCCACTAGGTCTAGACTGATTCCTCTGAGTTTGTTGATTGAACAAGTCGGTCATCTTGGTCGTTAACTGTTCCATCATCAACTCCATACGTTGATCTACGAGGGATTCGATGCGTTCCTCCAGAACCGCCTTATCTCGCTCGTAGTTCTCTTCCACAGTTTGTCTCTTCTGCCCTCGAACCATTATTCCTGAATCGAACGAAAAGCTCTGATACCAACTGATGTAGCGGAAGACTTGATAGATATCAATTACTATTGTAACGCGCACGTTAACCAGTAATCAATCTTCAACCCACATTGAATCACGCATGATTATCTTGAATTGGACGAAAGGAGAACACTCTACTTTCGGATTTAACAGAGTAAATACTCAATTTAAAATTTTATTAATCAAAGGCTTAAATTCAGAATTACAATTAACCCTAATTAGATAGTGACCCTAGGACTTGAAAAACAAGTCAAAAACTTCCCAAAATAACCCTAGTCTGTATAGTAACCTAATCAATCAATAAAATATTAAAATAAAGTCCTAATATATTTCTAATACCAAAAATACTAACAACCTAATATTAAATCCGAAAATGACAATAATAATTAAAATATATTGAGGCTGCTTCCAGACCTGCAGCATTGTACGGCCGCTCCCAAATCTGCCGCATGGCCGCTCCACCATTGTTGATGTGCATCAAATTTTTTGGTTCAAGCAGGCTTGGGAAAAGTTCTTCGATATTCGACTAAACTCAAAGATATCGAAGAAGGACCATGGAAGGAGTTGCAGGAATGGGCTGTGTCTTCAATACGTCAGTGTCTTGCGGATGAGGTGGTGTATCATGTGATTGATGAAGAATCACCAACAAAGGTTTGGGAGATTTTGGAGGGCATGTATATGTCGAAATCCTTGTCGAACAAGTTGCATCTTAAGCAATGGATGTATGGGCTTAAGATTGCGAACGGTTCTGACCTAGAATCTCATATACACACGTTTAATCAAATACTCAATGATTTAGTTAGGGTGGAGGTGACGTTTGAGGAGGAGGAAAAGACGTTGATGCTGTTGAATTCGTTGCCTACTTCTTCAACATACGAAAACCTTATTACTATGTTGACTTGGGGGAAGGATACTGTAGAATTGCAACCGGTCACAAAAGCTCTTCTAGCTTTTTATAAATGGAAGAAGTAATTTGATGAACCTGCGGGTGAGGGGTTATTTGTGAAGTAGAATCAGGAACGGGGGAGAACCCAGTCCCGGGATAATTCACAAAGGAAGAATTCTCATTCGCAGTCATGGAAGAAGTATAAGGGGAATTGTTTCAAGTGTGGGCAGAAGGGGCACAAGAGGCAGAATTATCCAGAGAAGGGGAACGGTAAAGGTAAAGCAACCTCTTCAAAGTCAGTTAATTTGGTTCAGATTGCTCGGAAGTCTTGGAAGGTGATATGCTCACGACTTCATCAGCTGCAGAGCACCCGACAGATTGCTGGAAATCGGATTCAGCATGTTCGATTCATGTGACGGCGAATCGTGATTGGTTCGATACCTACAGGTCAGTTAATTCTGGTATAGTTACTATGGGTATTGGTGCTACGTGTAAAATTTTTGGCATAGGAACTATAAGAATTAAAATTTATGATGGTGTGGTTAGAAAGTTATGTGATGTTAGACATGTTCCAGAGGTTTTTAAAAATCTGATTTCATTGGGTACCTTGGATGCAAACGGTTTGACCTATAAAGCACAAGGTGGAGTATTAAAAGTTGTTAAGGGTGCTATGGTGGTGATGAAGGGTGAGAGGGGTTCTAAAAACCTTTACAGGTTGCTAGGAAGCACGGTTGTAGGTGGTATAACATCCGTAGAATCTGAGGTAGATACTGATGCCCTTATATGGCATATGAGGCTTGGTCACATTGGTGAAAGGGGGATTCGTGAACTTCATAAACGCAAGTTGTTGAAGGGTGTGAAGTCTTGCAAACTTGAGTTTTGCAAGTATTGTGTTATTGGAAAGAAAAACAAGGTGCAATTCAAGACGGGTAAACATACAACAAAGGGTATCCTTGACTATGTTCACTCAGATGTGTGGGGGCCAGTTAGAACAGAATCAAGTGGTGGACATTATTACTTATGATTTTTCGAAGAAAGTTTGGGTTTACTTCATGAGGCACAAGTCAGAAACTTTTGAGAAGTTCAAGGTGTGGAAAGCTGAAGTGGAAAATCAAACAGGGATAAAAATCAAGTGTTTGAGAAGTTATAATGGGACAGAGTACACAGATGGCGAGTTCAAGAAGTTCTATTAAGAGCATGAAATCAAGAGGCACTACACAGTACGCAAGACACCACAGCAAAATGGTGTAGCTGAAAGGATGAATAGATCTATTGCAGAAAGGGCTAGGTGTCTACTATTCAATGCAGGGTTGGCGAAGAACTTTTGGGCTGATGCGGTGAGTATGTCATGTTTCTTGATAAACAGGTCACCGAGGGCTTCATTGGATAACAGGTTTGCGGAGGAGGTATGGACGGGTAATGAGGTAGACTTCACCGATATCCGGGTGTTCGGGTGTCCATCCTATGTGCATATTCCTGGTGAAGAGAGGTCAAAGCTTGACCCAAAGTCAAAACAGTGTATCTTTCTCGGGTATGAAACAGGTGTAAAAGGATACAAGCTTTGGGATCCCAAGTCAAGCAAGGTGGTGATCAGTAGGGACGTGGTCTTTGATGAAAAGGCTATGTGGAAGTGTACTCAAGATGATGAAGAGAAAGTGCCAGAAAATAAAGGGAGCGAGAAGCAGGTTATTGAGGTGGAGTTATATGAGGATGAAACTAATACAGATCTCACTCTTCCGGATTCAGAAGCGACTACAAAGGAAACTGAAGCGGCTAGTACTTCAGTTGGGAGACCTAAGAGAGTTATTAAACCACCTGTCAGGTATGGGTTTGAAGACATGGCTTCATATGTTCTTGTTCTTAGTAATGGAGACCCAAATTCTTTTAAGGAGGCAACAAACAGTCCGTAAAGGATAAGTGGATAACAGCTATGGCGGAGGAGATGGAGTCTTTGTACAAGAACGATACATGGGATTTGGTGGAGCTTCCTAAAGGAAAGCATGCTATTGGTTGCAAGTGAGTTTTCAAGCGTAAAGAAGCAGTATCAGAAAAAGAGGGGGAAAATTTCAAGGCTCGATTGGTAGCAAAGGAATACTCGCAGCGAGAGGGGGTGGATTATAATGAATTTTTTTTTGCCTGTTGTGAGGCACACTTCCATTCGAATTGTGTTGGGTTTTGTAGCGCATTATGATTTAGTGTTAGAGCAAATGGATGTGAAAACTGCGTTCTTACATGGTGAGTTGGATGAGCAAATTTTCGTGGATCAACCACATGGGTTCACGGAACCCAGGCAGGAGCGTTTGGTTTGTAAATTGAAGAAATCACTTTATGGGCTGAAGCAATCTCCGAGGCAGTGGTACATGAGATTTGATTCCTACATGGTGAGTATTGGCTACAAGAGATGTGAGTATGATTGCTGCGTTTATGTGCAGAGCCTTGATGATGGCTCATATATTTTTCTGCTACTTTACGTGGATGATATGCTTATCGCGGGTAGAAGCAAGAACAAGGTTAATCAGTTGAAGGCCTTGTTGAGTAAAGAGTTTGACATGAAGGATTTGGGGGAAGCCAAGAAGATTCTTGGGATAGAGATTCGCTGAGATAGGAAATCTAGGAGATTGTGGTTGTCTCAAGCCGTTTACGTGGAAAAGGTGTTGGAGAGGTTCAATATACGGGATGCAAAACCTGTGAAGACAACATTGGCGAGTAATTTTAATTTATTTGCCTCAGATTCCCCGAGTTCGACCGAAGAAATTCAAAGTATGTTAAAGGTTCCCTATGCAAGCGCAGTGGGATGTCTCATGTATGCTATGGTTTTTACTAGGCGAGATTTGGCGTAAGCTTTTAGTGTGGTTAGCAAGTATATGGCGAATCCGGGTAAACGGCATTGGGAAGCAGTTAAGCGGATTCTTAGATACTTGAAGGGCACTATGAGTTATGGCATCATGTTTGAAGGAAAGAGTGAGGAGCTTTCTGTTGTGGGGTATGTAGATTTCGATTATGCGAGTGATTTAGATCGGAGGCGATCGACTACGGGTTATGCGATTACACTCGCAGGTGGACCCATATGTTGGAGGTCTATGATTCAGTCTATTATTGCATTGTCTACAATAGAAGCAGAGTACATGGCAGCTGTTGAAGCTGCAAAGGAAGCCTTATGGCTTCGGGGCTTAGTCAACAAATTGGGCATTCAGCAAGGTGGAGTAAAGTTGCTTTGTGACAGTCAAAGTGCGATTTTTCTGGCAAAGAATCATATTTATCACCAACGGACGAAACATATTGATGTTCGATTTCACAAGATTCGGGAGTTGATTGATATGGGTGAGGTTGTGTTAGAAAAGGTTCACACCGCAGAGAATACTGCTGACATGTTGACAAAGTCGGTTACTACTGACAAGTTCAAGCATTGCTTGGATTTGTTACACATCTCTAGCTATTAGAGATGGAGGGGTTCGAGTAATTGTTCCTTGTATCTTCTGTTGGGTTGGGTGAATGCTCACCTAGGTGGAGATTGTAGGATGGTATGGCTCGACATTCTGCTGGCGAGGCGGGTGCCTCACCTAGGCTGAGGCAGGCACCTGGGATGCCGTATCTGGGGGCCGTGGATTGGAGCTTTGAGGCGGCCGCATGGTATAGGCTAGGCGGGCGCATCAGAGGCAGTAGCTGTGGCCGCGGCCTGGCATCGCCAGGCAGGCGCCTGGGGTTCCTGAGGCGGGCGCCTCAAGGCCAGTGGGGGGTTTTGGAATTACGGGATTTCTATTTTATTTAGTCTTAGTTGGGCTAGGGTTTATGTCTAATATAAATAGATTGTAACCCTATGTAACTGTATGAGATTATTGCACATAATAACGAGGAAAGCCCTTGAACAACATGTTCGCCGTCATAAAACCTCGGAACAATGGAGTTTTATTAATCTTTTGATGGTAGAGAGAAAGTGTGAATTCAAAAATAGTTGTTAACTGAGTGTGTGTTCTTGGTGTAGTGTGTGTTTCGTATTGTGGGTGCAAGTGATTACATATGTGTTGCTATTCTAGTTTATATGCTAGATAAAGTAACATAAATGTAGATAATGATCTTTGACTTGGTCTCATGTTTGTCATAACCGTTCCTAATCTTCCTCCTTCATTTGTGGCTAGGAAGTAAATGTAGATAATGATAGTTGACTTGGTCCATAACTGCCCCTTTTCTTGCTCTATATTTTAATATCGGTTCCTTGAAAATAGGCTCAAAGTAACAGCCCTACAGGATGTGAACTTAGGTTTGTACTATCAAGTTGTGTGCTCAAGATGAAACGTCAGGTTGTACGCTCAAGTTGCACGTTCAGGTTGTACGCTCAAGATGTGATGTCAGGATGGAATGTCAGGATGATGATTTTCTACCCTTTGTTGACAAGGTCTTCAAAGATAAGGTTATCCCGTTTCGAATCGTAATTTATTCCCTGAAAAGTAGAGAAATACACAATAGACAATTCAAGGCGTTAGTTCAAGACGTAAATCAAGATGTTACCTCAAAGTGGATGATTAAGAGGTAGATCATGCTGAATGTAATTTTTAGGGTGAAACAACTGCCCCCAAAATATTGAGGCTTTCCATGTTGAATACGGAAAGTTTTAATATTTTGCCAAGTATGCCCTCGTATCTTCTAAGGAGATATTGACGTAATAGGTTCGCAACGGTTGAATGGAAGATGCAGAGTCATAATGGGATTCTTGAACCATCAAAAAACTCCTTCTACTCAACGAATAACTTGAATCAGGCTGTTATTTACCACAAAGGAAGTCGGCGAGCACACTGAGTTTGTATTCCTGAATGTAGGAGTCAGTAAAAATAAAACAATTCGTTTTTATGTTTTAATTAAGTATTTCAATAGAGGGAGCGTCCTCTAATTAATAATTTAGGATGCAATTTGGGATTTTGATATGTCTCTTTGGACATGTTTTGTATATTCTGGTTATAGTGAATTTTTAAGCGTATTATGTTGTTTGTTAGAAATTTTTGGAAATGTGTATCAAGTTGGAGCTACGATTTTGGGATGAAATGAAAAGATGCTTGATTTTTTATTCTTGTATTCGTTTGGCAACATGTCAATGTTGCTACCCATGATTTAATCTTAAGTCCATAATGTTAACCAAGGGCAAGAAGGTAATCAACATGTACTTGACACATTGGCCCATCTACACCTTAGCTAAAATATGAAAAACGTGCATCCCGGGCGAAGGTGTAATAACCTTTAGAAATTTGAGAGGGATGCAAAATCCTCAAACCTTAGAAAGGTGTATACCTTTATATCTTAATCGTAACTTTGGACTTTTTTGGTGCGAATCTGACTCAGCTTGTGGCAACTTGAAGACTGACTGCATACTGCTTTAGTAACCTTGATTTTTCTGCAAGCTGAAAGATCACTCTGTTTTCTTGAGTTATTTTGCAACTTGAACTGTCATCTTGAATATAAACCTTAAGTGTCCTTGCAAGATGGAAACATGTTAGGGGTGAGCGTCAGCTTGGCTAACATCCCTCCGATGCTTAAGTCAGTAGGAGTTTGAAAAATATAAATCTAATTGAAATAACATAATTGAAATAAAGCAAAGTAAATTATACCTGATTCTCGGAATTGAATGGACAAGCTACAACTTACATGAAGTACAACTTGAGGCGGATCACATTCCAATTTCTTGGGATCCTTGTGCTGTCTAAGGTTGATAGTCTATATGCCCCCTTTCCAGTTTCTGCATCAACTTGTCTTATTCCAACTTGATGAACTTTATTGCCCTTGCTCTGACTTCTTCCAATTTCCTGCAAGGAATTATTACCAATTTTTTATAGTAAGGGGAATCCCTCTTGAGTCCCATCCTGAAGGCTTCAGACATGTCCATGTTGGGGATGTCAACAGCTTCTTTGTTGAACCTGCTTAAGTAGTCTTTCAATGATTCATCAGGTTGTTGAACCACCTTGAGGTGGATCATACTGCCTGGTTTGCTTCTCGTTGCGTGGACAACTTGATAGATGATTGATCGTTTTGTTGCCCCCAGCTGCTTATAGTGGGTGTTGATCTCCCGTGATATGTTTGGAACATGCCCCCAGAATACCCATGAACTGTTCTCTAGTGGTTCGCTAGGTTGCGTGTAACCTGCTTTCTCATTGAAGTCATCCTGGGCATGCACACCATTATTTCTTTCAATTCTTGTGTCTGTCTAATTGCGTTATCTCCTGTGTCACGATTAACAACAACAAGTTTAAGCATAAGAATTAAAAGATGGGTTAGCACTTCCTGATGATCCTTGCATAGGGATTTTTAAACATTGATAGAGAGGTTGGGATAGCCCCAAGGTTAAATCATTTCGGTAGACATCTTGAATCCTTTTGCGAATCAAAAAACCATGGTTCCCACAGACGGCGCCAAACTGTTTTGGCCAAATTTAAGCACTTTGACCTTGAGGATGAGAATAAGACACCATGGAATATGATTATGTAAATTCAAGATAAAGAGACAAAGGAATTAATGAGGAAAGCCCTTGAACAACATGTTCGTTGGCATAAAACCTCGGAACAATGGAGTTTTATTAATCTTGTGATGGTAGAGAGAAAGTGTGATTACAAAAATAGTTGCTAACTGAGTGTGAGTTCTTGGTGTAGTGTGTGTTTCGTATTGTGGGTGCAAGTGATTACATATGTGTTGCTATTCTAGTTTAAATACTAGATAAAGTAACATAAATGTAGATAATGATCTTTGACTTGGTCTCATGTTTGTCATAACGGTTCCTAATCTTCCTCCTTCATTTCTGGCTAGGAAGTAAATGTAGATAATGATAGTTGACTTGGTCCATAACTGCCCCTTTTCTTGCTCCATATTTTAATATCGGTTCCTAGAAAATAGGCTCAAAGTAACAGCCCTACAGGATGTGAACTCAGGTTTGTACTATCAAGTTGTGTGCGAAAGATGAAACGTCAGGTTGTACGCTCAGGTTGTACGGTCAGGTTATACGCTCAAGTTGCACGTTCAGGTTGTACGCTCAAGATGTGACGTCAGGATGGAATGTCAGGATGCTGATTTTTCTACCCTTTGTTGACAAGGTCTTCAAAGATAAGGTCATCCCATTTTGAATCATAATTTATTCCCTGAAAAGTAGAGAAATACACAATAGACGATTCAAGGCATTAGTTCAAGACGTAAATCAAGATGTTACCTCAAAGTGGATGATCAAGAGGTAGATCATGCTGAATGTAATTTTTTGGGTGAAACAATAATACAGAGGTAGTAGTTCAAAACCCAAAACAATTCCATCTCTTTCTCTTTCGATTTCTCAATTGCTTTTGTGTGTTCTTGGTTATTGTCAATTGCTTCCACTGCGTTGCACAACATCTTTGTTTCATGAATCTTCTTAAGCTTTCTGTTGATGCGTTGTACTCTACATCAACTTTCTGAAGCAATACTATCTTCTCTCGAACATGAAAAATCCTCTGCAGCCAGTTCCTTCATTTATATTGTGCCATTTTAATGACAAAATCATCAAGAAGATCCTCTGCTTCAAGAGCAACATCATGGATCTGCTTGACCTCTTCCCTCACCTCATCTCATTTCCCTTCTGAATGTCGTTGGAGGAATGCATTGATGAAGTTGAGCTCAGCATGAAGTGATTCGACTTGATCCCTGGCATTAAGAACCAAATTTGTTTCTTATACAAGTAGTTGGGATACATTCTTTACCAAGGAAGTCATAATGGCATCAACCATGGCCATCTTTGCTCTTTAGAAAATATAAAACAAAAGACGAGATGATAAAAAGGATATGGAAACACTCAACAAATATATCAAAACAGAGTAACTATGAGAATTAGGAACAAATTTGTTCAATACAAATGCTCACGTTACAAACAAACCAACAGGATGAAGGAAAACAATACAAATGCAATAGTACTAAATAATAATGCAACGTTAACCCAAAATTTGTTCAAGGCTTTTTTGAATGTATTAGTTACTTTAATATGTCGCAATGCACTAATTACTTAGCTCCCGCGGGCTGTCACTTGCTGGCCCAATTGCAACCGTTGGTTGTTACCCCAAATCTGTTCAAGGCTTTTCTTGAGATCATCATGACATTTTTTTACTTTTAATTGGCGCAAGGTACTAATCTGCTTCAATTGATCTGGAATTGCTTTTAATTCAACGCAATGCTCTATAGAAAGATAGACAAGGCTTTGCAATCCTTGTCCCTCCATCGACCACCTTTCTATATCCAGACCCTGAATATAAAGGACTTGGAGTCGGGGGAACTGCCCTTGGTTTCAGTCATATTCTATTATTTTGCTATCATCTAGATAAATCAATCGTAATTTGAGTATCTGGAGATTTGGAAGCCCTTCCAGCTTTCCAAAGGCTGATGTATCCAAGCATGATCCCATTAACGTTATCTTAGTGAGACTCAATGGTAGTGCCCCTAGCTCTGTGAATTTAAATGGACGTCTAATATTCAGGGTTTGGAGGCGATGTAATTTTCTAAGATACTTAAATATTTCAACTTCTTCACTAGAACAAAAAGCCTTGAGTTTCTTGAGGTTGGGAAAAGTCTTCAGCATGTTGACATCATCTTCATTACGTATATCTAAGCCAGACAAAGTGCGAATGTTAGGCAAAACTGTATTGCCAGGAATATTAAAGTCCGTTGGACAAATAATGGGTAGAAGTAGATGCCTCAGCTGTTGCATTTCCCAAATATTAAGGAACGTTGAGTCAAATCGTGAGTCTTCAAAATCAAGTGTTTGTAGGTTCTCAAGTTAGGAAATGGCCGGAGGCAGAAATCCAATAAAGGGTAAAGCATTCATTCTAAAATACCTCAACTGCACTAGCTTTTCACCTTTTGATGGAAAATTAGAATATCTAGTTGAACCAATATCCAACACCCTCAAGTACGGGTAGAATTTGGAGAGACGGCTAAAAGGATCCTTGTCTAGGGCAACCTCCCTGCTGCCTTTGTCACCAAAAGAAAAAAGAGAGTGGAGACGTGAAAACTCAGGCACGGATAAGTAATCATACCTTATATCTCTACTTCCGTTATGCACCGAAAGCCTTCTAATTGGTTTGTTGGAGGCTAATGATGATCCATCAACCTTCGTATCAACCACTAGAAACTTTTCCTTTTTAGCCTCTGAAATAGCCAGGTCTCTAAGAAGATCATGTATACGGCACGTTTTTACCCCTCCATCACTCCTCCTGCTCGCCACCTGGATCAAGTTCCTATCAATCAACTGTAACAAGTACTCTTCAGCTATATCCTCCATATCCAAACTGTTGTTGGTCTCTTCATCTACGAATCGCTCTGCAACCAAAAGTCGGATCAAATTCCTCACAGGAATATCAAAGTCTTCTGGATAAAGTCCAAAGTAGAGAAAGCATGGCTTTAGATGAGGAGGCAGATCATCATAGCTTAAAGCCAATATATCATGGCACTCTATTGGGTTCTGATCCAAGTACCAACCTAAGCCTTTCACCACTTTATCCCATATTGATTCCTCTCTATTTCTTAAGAGTCCAGCCGCCACCACAATAGCAAGAGGTAAGCCTTTACACTTGGGTAGGGTTTGTTGTCTAGCGAGTTGTTCAAGATTTGGAGGGCAAAGTTCCTCATGGAACACTTTCTTTGAGAAGAGTTTCCAACTATCATCATTGCTTAGAAAAGGCAGAAAGTGTGGTAGTGTATGTACACTAGCATGCGAGGCCACTTCATTGAGGTGGCTAGTGATAAGAACTCTGCTCCTCTTGCTGTTATCTGGAAAGGCTTCTTTGATTCCATCCCATAGGTGTTTGTCCCACACATCGTCAAGGACAATCATGTACCTGTTTCCCTCCAAACCCATCCTCAACTTTTCCACCAATTTGTCCTCTGTCAGCTTATCAGCTTCCACCATCTCCATGGAGGGTAATACAGACTCTACGATCTTCAGCAGCAAGCCTTTGCGATTGTAATCTTGGGAAACATCAACCCAAGCACGACAATCAAAATTCTGTTTCACAAAACTACTGTTGTAGATTTTTTTTTTGCTAATGTGGTTTTCCCTAACCCACCTAGACCCACTATTGAAACAATGTCTCTCTGTGAATCCTGTGTGTCCAGCTTTTCAAGCACTTGCTCTATATCGTTGTCGAAACCAACCACTTCGTCCTCCTCTACATACCTTCGTCAACTCTGGATCAGAACTCGCTCTGATGCAATACC
Source organism: Adenophora triphylla var. japonica (assembly GCA_022495995.1). Classification (NCBI taxonomy): domain Eukaryota; kingdom Viridiplantae; phylum Streptophyta; class Magnoliopsida; order Asterales; family Campanulaceae; genus Adenophora; species Adenophora triphylla. Next base: position 328,850 of record JAFEMH010001180.1, read on the forward strand.
TTCATTGTTTGTGATGTTGTACTTGTATTTCTTTTCATGAATCTTCTTAAGCTTTCTGTTGATGCGTTTTACTTCTACAGCAACTTTCCAAAGCAATACTATCTTCTCTCGAACATGAAAAAACCTCTTTAGCCATTTCCTTCATTTATATTGTGCCATTTTAATGACAAAATCATCAAGAAGATACTGTGCTTCAGGAGCAACATCATGGATCTTCTTGACCTCTTCCCTCACCTCATCTGATTTCCCTTCTGAATGTCGTCGGAGGAATGCATTGATGAACTAGAACTCAACATGAAATTATTCGACATGATCCCTGGCATTAAGAACTAAATTTGTTTCTTGTACAAGTAGTTGGGATACATTATTTACCAGGGAAGTGAAAATGGTATCAACCATGGCCATGTTTGCTCATTAGAAAACAGAAACAATAGAAAGATGATAATAATGATATGGAAAAACTCAACAAAGATGCTCTTAACAAATACTAGACAGAATAATGAGAGAGCAGGGGTATGTGTGTCTTTTGAAGAGAGAAAGTGTTGAGCCCGGACCAGCTAGCCTGGGCCCAAGCTCGGTCTGGTCCAAAGGCCCAGCATGACCTGGCACACCCTAGACCACCAGGGTTAAGACTGCGGACAAATATGCCCTCAGGGTCTAGACCGCGTTCCTCTCATGCCTTCCCAGTCAAGACCAAAGGGATCCAGACCGTCAGCCAGGTGATCGCGGGAGTTGTGACCGTTCCATCCGTGTTCGCGTAAATTATCATTGACCGCGCCCAAGATGTTGATTGCGGTCTCATTCCAGACTCTCGGTTATCTCACCAGACTCCCGGTCGATAACAAAGTTTATTGAGCAAGTTTACTTACTGGCTCTGATATGCAAGTAGCCGGCTCACTCCCATCGCATTAAATGCATGGCTCAGGCGCCTACTGTCGCCATTAATGCGCCACGCCAAATACACGGCTCCTGTCCCTTTCAGCGACATCCCCTCTGATAGTGAATCTCCCTTTACTGACAAAGCCAATCCTATGCGGACACGTGTACCTGGTCAAAGACCAAGATTCCCTCTAGGACTGACCTCATGGCTTACCTCAACAAGCACCTCTCCATCACCTATAAATAAAAGACATTTGTCCCCTTGGACAATGTAAGTGCCAAATTGATATTGTAAGTCATATTACTCAAACCCTAAACACACAAACACTCCAAGACGATTCCAAGTCTTATTCTCTGGTTCTTATACTCTCTAAGATATCTTATTCTTACACCCGAGGGCCTGAGTTGGAGTAACATTCAACTTTGACCTTAACGGTGCTTCCTTGTGTTGTGTTCTAGGTACGCACAAATATATCTTGCCAGATATCCTACGAACAGTTCTGACCCTAAAAACCCAGGCGTCATCAGTGGTTCCATTGCTGGGAAAAATCATAATTTTCTCGTAAATTTTTGTGTCAAAGCACCCTTCGTCTTCTAAACACTCGTTGTCAAAAAGCCATTCTTATTCAGCCTTTTTCGAAAAAATGTCTAAAACTCTTGCAAATGTCGGTTATTTGACACTCCCTGAGGATGACAAAGTGTCTCCTTCAAATGTAAATCCTGCCAAGCCAAGCACCTCGGCCTTTCATAGATTGGGAGGCTGTATTCACAGTGCTGGTCATCATATGTTTCCATCTGGGGGCAAAGCATTATCTTGGATGAGGTGGTGATGCGCAAGGCCGCCGCAACATTCACGAGTAAAGCATTATCTTGGATGCTGGCCCTCAAGCCCAAGTCCATCAAAACCTACAATCAGTTCAGGCACCTCTTCCTGAACGCATTTACTGGGACAGGTGAGCTAGCCCGGCCTAAGACAGACCTTGTCCGAGTTAAGCAAGCTGCGATGGAGACCACAAAAAGCTACATTTCACGGTTCAGAAAAGTGAGCGAGCAGATTGTAGATCTAGAAGAGGGTGACATCCGGCTTTGCTTTGAAGGCTGTCTATCCTCCAGCTTCTTAAAATTGAATTTTGCCTCCAACAGGCCTAAAAGCGTGGAGGAGATGTATGAAAGAGCTTCGGCCATTGCCTCCACACAAGAGCCAAATGAAACCGCTGCCCGCGGCCCTGTTAAAGAGAGGATCAGCCAAGTCCAGGAGACAGGCCAAGGGTCTGCCCGCGGCAACAACCAGGGAAAAAATCGTACCCGCGGTACGGACAAACACCGGAAACTAACGGAGGAAACAGTTTTGACTCCTCTTAATGATTCTCGAGCAGCTATTATGAGAGCAACGGATCTTCACCCTCTTCCACCCATGGGCAGAAAAGAAGCAGAAATTATACAGCCCAAAGAGCGTCTAGAAGAAGTTTGGACTTTATTCGTGGACGGATCTGTGAGCAAGTTAATGAGTGGAGCTGGCATACTCTTGGTCGCACCCTGCGGGGAGAAATTCAAAAGAGCCTTAAGATTCAAGTTCGAAGCATCGAACAATTAGGCTGAGTATGAAGCGATTATAGCAGGCATGGAATTGGCCAGAGACTTGGGAGTTCAAAATATTGAAATAAATAGTGACTCTCAGCTCATAGTAAATCAAATTAAGGGAGAATATGACACGATCAACCCAGTACTGCGGTCTAGCCAAAACCCTTCTAAATAATTTCATATACTATGAGTTGAACCAAGTGATGAGAGAGGACAACACAGAAGCTGACCTTCTCTCCAGAATAACCGATCAAGAAGTCAGGGACTTAGATACGGATTGCCAGATAGAATTCATAGAAGGATCTGCTATAGATCGAATTCAAGTAAGCAATATTGGAGATCAGGAAAGGGATTGGGTAGATGAAATTAAGGATTACATCGAGAAGCAAACCCTCCCCGAAGATCAAGCAAAGGCTAGAACCATCAAAAAGGTGTCCGCAAAATACCTCATCCTGGACGGAGTATTATTTCGGCGATCATTCACTAAGCCTTTGTTAAGATGCGTCAAAACTCACATGGTCACCAATTTACTCTATGAGGTCCATGAAGGAGTTTGTGGTGGACATCCTGGTGCTCGCACTCTCTCGGACAAAATCAAATTCCAAGGATTTTATTGGCCGACGATGAGGAGAGATACAGAAGAGTACGTAAGAAAATGTGACAAATGTCAGCGGTTTGAGGACATCCCTAGACTCCCATCAATAGAGCAGACTTTGGTTATACCATCGTGGCCGTTCGATGCATGGGGGATTGATCTAATAGGACCGTTCCCTACTGCTCGAGGAGGCATTAAGTGCGCAGTAGTGGCCGTGGATTATTTTACAAAGTGGACTAAAGCCAAAGCCTTAGCCACCATCTCCGAGGAGAATGTTATAAATTTTGTCCACGATCACATCTGGTGCAGATTTGGGGTCCCACGAGCAATAGTCTCGGACAATGGCAGTCAGTTCTCTACAAAATTCATAGCTGAATGTGAGAGAATGAGAGTTGAACACCGCCAGTCCGCAATGGCGTACCCCTAGGCAAACAGTCAGGCTGAGGCTGTAAACAAATTAGTCCTATCCGCCCTAAAGAAAAATTTGGAAGGACGAGGAGGACGATGGCTGGACGAACTTCAGACCGCGTTATGGGTTGTCCGCACAGCGATCAGAAATTCAACAAGTGAAACTCCTTTCTCACTCACGTACGGGTCGGAGGCAATGGCTCCAGTTGAGGTAGCCCCACCCTCGTACAGAGTCACATACTTCGATGAGTCTCAAAATGAGGCAAACAAAAGGTATGACCTAGATGATCTCGAAGAAAAGAGAATACGAGCAAATGAAAAAATGGTGAATTACAAGGAAAAAGCGAAGAAGCATCATGATAAGAGAGTGAATAAGAGAAGTTTTTCAGTTGGAGATTGGGTACTCAGAAATGTTGAAGTACAAGGGACCAAGCTGGTTTCCAAAGCTCTCCCCAAAATGGGAAGGTCCGTACGAGGTTACTCAAATAATCAAAGAGGGTACCTACAGATTGTGGACAAAGGAAGGAAAATACCTCAAAAACACTTGGAATAGCGATCACCTAAGAAAGTATTACTTTTAAAATATTTGTATTTTGTAAGGATGATAGAGGAAATGAATATATGAGTATCAAACCAAAATTTTGCACAAAACTATTATAGATTCTGTTATAAATATTCCCACCAGCCTCAAAATCTAAAGTGGATGCCCGCAAGCGGATGCCAGCAGGTAAAAGGGCCAACATATGAGCCCCTAACCGCTGATGCGCAAAGATCCTTTAAAGATCGCACGCCTATATGTGTACAAAGGCCAGTAAGCCCGTACTCGATCACGGATAAGACTCTATGACCTTTCCACGTGAACCACCATAAATAAGTGGATATAGATGCAAGTGGGGACAAAGGCCAGTGCTCGTGCCCACTAAATGCGCGTAGGCCTTAGGTGGCTGACGATCACACACCTGTATGTACAAAGGCCAACATACGAGCCCGTTACATGATTGCCACGAGACTCCAAAGAGTCAGACCGCGTGAACCACCATTAAGTGGATACAGATGCCGGTAGGTTAAAGGGCCAACATGCCTCTACCTACTGTTGCGTGGACTATTGCCTCACGGCCACAATCTGCTTGCCCAATGAAAGTAGCTTTCCTTAGCTCTTTTAAAATTATGCCACGGATTTGAAATCTAAATAAGCGTAAGTGGAAGGGAGTGATCAAGAAATTTTTAAAAGCCAAATAGACGAAAGGGGGTCAATACCTCAAAATTGTCCAAGGCCATAACAAACGCATTCATAGAGAAAAAGGGTTGACTCTCACAAGAAACTCAAGAAGTTTTGAATAAAGAGTTATAACTCATAAACGCGGTCAGAAGGCCTATCATGCCCACAAACCATGACATTGAGTAAAAAAAATTATTCTAAGTCAAAAAGCTGAAAGAAGAAAAAGCAAGAGTACAAGCTTGAGTAAAGCATTGATATAAAATATCGAGAGTATTCTTATTGCAAAATATTCAAATAGCCAAGAAAAGACATAATGATGAATAAATACTTTTCATTAATAGAGAAAAAGACGTACAAAATCCTAAAATCTATTACAAAAGTAAACATAAAAATCCTAAGCTATTGGTTGATCTGAAGGAGAAGTCTCCTTGGCTGCTTCAGACTCTAGAGTAGGCGAGGGTAGATTGATCGTTGAAGCTTCAGTTGTAGGGGCAGTTGATAACACTTCAGTAGGAGCTGGAGCAGGTCCTGACCGCAGTCCAAATAAGTTACTGACTGCAGGCCCGTTAGAAAACAAGCTAGAAACATTGGCTTCAAAAGATAGACTTTCCGCTCCAAACCTCAGCCTGTCCAGTTGATTCCTAAGGCTTGGAACGGTTACCGCGGCCACAGAAGGCAGGGAGGAGGTCGCTGTGAGCTCTAAATTGGCTATTTCATCCTCAGCCAGAGGGACCAATGCATGCCCGGGCAGGCAGATATCATCTGTGGAGATCAAAGAGCCTATTATGGCCAATTGCTCCGCATAGAACTTGCCTGTAACGGCAAAGTTCCTTAGCTGTGTCAAGCAACTGAGCTCATACCGGATGGAGGACTCATCCAGGATCCTCTCCTTGCACTCCTCGAAGTTTTTATACTCCTCCACTGCTTCCTTGCGAGCAGCCTCCAGAATGGTCTCCCTATCCAATTGAAACTGCCTTAGAGGAAGCAAGTCCTCGAACAGCTTGTCCACAGTCTCCTCCAAGGTGAACACAATCTTCTTGGCAGCCTCCAGCTTAACCACCAACTCTTTATTCCTCTTCTCGAGGCTGGTCTTCTGCCCGCGGAGCTCATCTCGCTGCCTCTTGGCCTTATCCAGATCCTTATAGGCCGCCTCGAGCCGATCTGTGAAGCCCTTCAAGCGAGACCGTCAGGGTATTCACTTGATCCCCGGCCTTGGCCAAAGCCTTAGACTTTTCAGTATAAGCCTTGGTCTGATCGGACAAGAGGGTGGCTTGCTCGTCGTTGATCTCCCTCATCCTCATGGACTTATTGGCCATCTGCGAGCGAAAAAGTAAACAGTTAGCAGCCCGATCAAAAAGAGGTGGTGGTTCGAACACCATAAAGATTGTTACCTCAATAGCCATTAAGCCCATATCTCCGGACAGGGCGGCAGAGTTCATCTTGGATACCACGGCCCCGTAAAAATCAGGGGCGTAGAGCCTATTTAATGCTCCTTGCCCGATCACGGAGTTGTAACCCCCACGGAAGTAGGGATCCACCCCTTTTACTTCAGACACCTTATTAAGATTTTCACTAAGGCTCCTGGTAGGATCCCGCAATTCGTTGGGGCACACCGGATAGGAGCCCGAGCAGATTGTCCTCCCTTTATTTTAAGAGGAAGGAGCAGAGCCGGAGCCAGTGGAGGCTTGGGCCTGTGTTATCTCCCCCCCCTTATGAGTCCTCTATTGCTTTTCCTTACCCGCCACATCAGCAACAGAAGCAGGCCTCTTCCTTGTTTGGTCTGTTTGGCCGGTATGTCCGGAGTCTATGGTGCGACCAGGAGGGCTGGAATTGTGGACAGTTGATGGGGTAGGTCCCCTAGGAGGAGGAGGCAGAGGCAGATCCTTCATCTGAGGGATCCCCTTAGTCGCGGCCAGAGTGGAGTCGGTCAACCGGTCAACGATGGGTGGAGTGGCTCCCTTCGGCAAACTCTTTCCCAAAGCAGTATGTCTGGCCGCTGCTTCCCTCTCTTCATTAGCTAGTTTCCTAGCCTTCAGTTGAGCAGGGTTAGTCTTACTCATCTCCTAGATATTCAGTTAGATCTACTCTGAAAGAAAAAAGAGTTGATTAGACGGCAGTTGATGAAACCAAAAACAAGTTAAAAGCAGATATCAAAGACATAAAAGAGATCGATTCACTCCGGAGGCTCGCATTTTGCACCCATCACGCAAGTTTTACAATCGGCCTCGAAATCAAAAAGCTCGTGAACTCGCTTGTCAGGGTCACGCAGCTGGGGCCCAATTGCTACCCTAGAGGCATAGGGAAGACCTTCCCTTGGGGGGGCCACCTGTGAGTACGCCAATCCAATTTGTAACCCTTTATAGGTGCATTTTAATACGATAAAATTGCACTAGGGGCGTTTTGATAAATTCTCGGTCCATTCCGAGACTTCCGGGAACTTTTTATAAGTTTCTTGCGAAGGAGGTACTTTCAAGTTATTTTTCCATGCAAAGGACCTACAGGGAATTAAACCATTTTGGGACCTAAGAGGAATTACCTTGGAAGGTTCCAGAATGGCAAATTGGCGCCAGAAACGGTTATGGGCATGTTGTGCCACGCGACACAACGAGCCACGAAAAGTTGACGCAGAAGGTCGTACGACATAACTGGTCCATCATCAGCAGCTATAAATAGAGCCCTGCACCTCTCATTTCGGGATCCCTTTTCCACTCCCTACTGTCACCCTGCCAAAATTCCCCCAGAAGCTCATCTCTCTCCTCCTTCCACATAACATCAACCAATTCCTCCTAATTCAATCTCTTTCATACATAATCCACCCATCTACTCTCATATCCTCACACACACCACTGAAGATCCAAGACCAGAAGCTCCTCCTGTGCTCGAATCCAAGTACTGTAGCTGATTAGAAGGCCAATACACCTAACTTGGTGTAGTGGTGGTGGATCTACAAGGGCAATGACTCCCTCCTACTTTATCTCTCTCATTTACTTGCTCCTTGCACAATTCAGTTCAATTTCTGTTCCTTGGACTTGGTAATTAGGCTCCATCTGCCTTCAATTATCAAGTCCCAATCGCCATCTCTTTGTTTAAGTCGTTTTATTTGATTTGATTGTTGCTCATGATGTGATTTGGATTATATTGTTGCTTGTGCATCAAGGGAGTGTGGATCTCCCCATATCCACACCCCTTGGTCAATTCATTGTGGATTTGTTGTTTCCTGAGTTGATTTGGTGTAATATTTGGATCTGATTGGTTTTCTATTGAATCTGAATTTGAATTGTAAAGTCTCTGCAGAAGGTCACGTTATGTCACACGACACAATTGGCCTCATCAGTCCTGTGTAGTGCGACATAACTAGCCCTCTGTAGAGACCATCTTTTCATTTGTAAGTTGTTCATCCAGTCTACTTGTCACTCAAAACAGATTGTGGGTCCTCAATGTCCACACTCATTTGAGGTGATGGTGTTGATCTCTGTTAGTGGCTTTGCAAATCTGTTGATCTTGGTTGAGTCTGTAATCCTAACTTTGTAAGGTCTCTGCAAATTGGTATGGTGTGTCACGTGACACAACTGACCATCCCAGGTCCTGTGTCACGCTACACATGTAACCACTTTGCAGCTGATCCATTTCAGTTGTAAGTTGATCCTCATTGTAAGTGGGATGTGGCCTACCATGGTAAATGGTTCACAAGATGTATTTCCCTAAGTTGAGCAATAAAATGAAGCATTAATATGCATTTTTTCACATATCTTGTCACACACAAATGGCACACACGTTTGAATGTTTTGAATGTTGAGCATAGAAAGACTCGTTTTACGAGGTGTGTTGGGTGAACTCTCGGTTCTTCCCAACACGTAACCTGACCCCGAACCTATTTTCTCTTTTCAAAAAGGTTTTCAATATTTCCTTTAAAACGGCATGGAGACTCTCAAAATTATTTTTAAAAAAATTCGGCGAGCGTACATTCACCACTCCGGTTAAATCATTAGCAGATCATTACTTATGATCGCGCTGACGTCAAAAACATGTTGCTCATCCTCGGTCACGAACTGGGCCAGGAATTGGGTTAGAGCGATCTGGAGGCCATCAGAGGTAGCAGGGTTGGGATAAGCAGTAGCAGCAATCCTCATAGGAACAGGACTGAAGGGTTTAGAAAAAGATCACCCAAACATAGACTCTATGACCAAGATGTTCTTTTGGTTCCATTGGTCAAATTTGTTTGTCGGGGGAGAAAATGTGTGGGGAGAATTGTTTTTTGCCTTCAGACCAAGGTTTCCATTGGTTATCTGATTCTGATAATAGGCATATAGCCCATTAAGGTTGGGTTCAAAACCAAAAAGCCTACACATGGCTATGAAGGAGACAAGGGCTCTAATGGTATTTGAGGTCAGGTGCAGAGGAAGGCAGCAGTAAAAATTAAGAAACCTGTTGATAAGGGGTCAAGAGGTAGCCTCAGTCCGTTCTCAAACTGGACCCCATAGAAGATACATGCTCTATTGTTCTCGGGGACATATGCCATATCTCAGGCCTCAGTTTTTCCTTCCCCTTTATTTGTCTATGTTGAAGGTCGCGGACACGAAATTGCTTAGGGTCAACATTGTAGAGGGGGTATATGTTTGACTCCCAGTCATTAGGGGCCACCTCCTTGCCTTTCCTCTTCCGGCCACGGTCAGGATTTGCCTCAGCAGCATGACTCTTGCCATGGGCAGGGGCCTCATCCTCAGAATCCTCCCCAAAGGCATCAACGATTCGCGTTGCCTTCTGGGCCGTGCCCGCTGCCATGCAACCTTCCTCCTCACGGTCATCCTCCACTGTCTCCGCGCTCTGAGAGCCAAAGAGACTGGTAGATGACCCTTTGGAGGGTTCCACCTCAGCTTCATCCTCTCCAACTCCGTCCACCTCAATCTCCATTTCATCACCATCCTCATCACTACTACTCAGGTCCACTATGGGCACGTTAGGGGCCTCGGTCTGGACCTCGGGAAAAACAGTGTTCAAAGGCTCAACATCTAGGGGATCACTCATATCTTCTGCGCCCAGGCACTGGTACTTGTTCATTTGGTCGAGATCCATGAGGGCAACTCTCTCCCAATTAGTTATCACTCTAGAATTGCGAATCACTCTCCTCACCAGTTCAAAGGCGTTCAAATCCTGATCTCTCTTTCCAGGAAACCTGCACATAAACCCCCATCACAAAATTTCTTAATCTACTAGTACTCCCCCAACACCAATATGTCACCGTTCACAATCAATTTCTTCTTGGTCTCCCATAACCGGGGTGGGACAAAATGCCCCCATTGGTATTTCTCACAAAAATACTGGAAGCACTCCATGGATAACCTAAGCCACCCAAAGGCCACCTTCCTATAGATACCCCCTAACCGTTTACAAACCTCGATGGTATCAGGAGTGGTTCCATCTCCTAGTTCTAATGGACGGACGGGACCAAACTGACGGGTCGTCATCGTTATCCAAGAGAAAACACAAACAGAGATGAAGAAGAGATTAAAAAAACACAAGTTACTTATGAATTAAAACGGGAAAGAAAGAAACGCAAAGCAAACATCAAGATTTTCTCTCTCTAAGGCAATCTGAAATCTTGAAGGTGATAAAAGGGTTTGAGGGTTGAAGGGTTTCGTATTTATAGGCTTACCAATACGAGTTAACCCGTATAAATTAGCCCACAAACCATTCCCCCTCGAACCACGAACCAACGCCAACGTTTGGAAATTCAAAAATTCGTCAGTTGGCATTTATGGTGCCTCTTAGATGGATGACATGTACCCTCCATACCTGTCACGCGCTGCTGTAAGTACCCTAATCTGGATCACCCTCTTCCGAACACACGAGAAACACCGCAGACTCACACAAACGCAGTCTCGAAGACCCGTGAAACTAAAAAACCTCAAAACCCCCAACCAAATCACGGGAGGGAGCTTTTTGGGACAAAAAGGGACAAAAGGACTTTTTAGGAATTTTTCAGAAATTGGAAAAGCAAACATGGTCCGTACGGACCTCTTTGTTGCCATGATTACTGAATCCCCTTAAAGTCCAAGATATTCCCTCAAATCCCGGAAGTAATAATTACTCAGCTACATGGTTGGTGCGTACGGACCTTTATGCATGCAAGGTTGGTCCGTACGGACCTTCTTGCTACTAGACATCATCATGGCTGAATCTTCTTAAAGTCCACATATTCCCTCAAATCGAGGAAAACCAAAATTCTGGATTACCTGGAAGGTCCGTACGGACCTTCTTGCACAAATCTGGGCACTATAAATAGAGGGCTCCCCCTCCCTCATTTCACACATCTCCCTCTTCTCTCCTCTCCCCCCAGCCTTCTGGCACCCCTCTAAGTCCTCTCGAGGCACTCCCGGCCCCTTTCGGATCCTTCCGAGGCCTTCCGAGCTCCCTTGTGGTGCTCCGAAGCCTCTCCGAGTGCTCCCGCGATGCTCCCGCGCTGCCCCGAGGCACTCTCGAGGTACTCTGAGGCCCCTCGTGGTACTCCGAGGCCTTGCCTGGTCTTTCCCGAGGCGTCCCGGCTCTTTCCGAGTCAAACCGGCGATTCCGGCCCACGCCGAACCTCTGCCCGAGTGACCCCTGCCATCCCAACGCACGCCGAACCTCTGCCCGAGTGATCCCTGCGATCCCAACGCACGCCGAACCTCTGCCCGAACGCAACCGACAATCCCAACGCACGCCGAAACTCTGTCCGCAGACAACTGGCTCATTCCGAAGCAATCCCGGTCCGTCCCGGAACACTATTCCCCCGCAGAAGACAGACACGAACCAACATTGGTAAGGCTTCCTTCCTAAACTATTTCAATACATTTCAATAAAGCAGTGTACAATGTAGACATCCGATACAGCATGCATTTTTAAAAGCACACACACACACACAACAGTTAAAGAATATAAGGGGTACCGAAAGACTCGTTTTTACGAGGCGACTCGGGTGAGCTCTAATATTCTAATATTCTCTTCCCGAGGAGTCATCTGACCTCCGAACTCAAAAATCTCATCACACAAAAACAGTTTATTTTTAAACTGATGCCCTTTTTCAATGTTTTGAGCTTAATAAAAACGGCGTGGCGACTCTACAAAGCAAAAACACAGCGAGACACCTCCAACTGCAAAACGGAATAAGCCAGATGTCGGGGCACGATCGTGCTGCCTATCGGATTCGGGCGACTTCCTGAAAGCGACGCACCAAACACGAGATGCCGGGACCAAATCCGCGCGCGAGCCGGATCCAGGTAATTTCAGTTGGCGACTCTGCCGGGGACGATTTTGTTTTAAAAAACTTTTAAAGAAAACGAAAGATTTTTAAAACGATGATGAGGGTCAAACTTTCATTTTACCCCTTTCTTTAATTGTTGTGTGTGTGTGCATGTGCTTTACTTTTTATTTTACAAAAAAAATAAAAATACAAAAAAATGCATCAATATACATCTGTGTACATATATTTAAAATTCTTCAAAAACTTCTGTTTTACTCAGAAAAAGAATTTTAGAGACCGCACACTACTCGCATTGCTGCCTCGGTTACAACGCACGCTACTCGCACTGCTGCCTCGGATACACTGCACACTACAACCCTTAACCCGGGGTGGTATTAGTTGCAGTTCGTTTGGCCTTCCTACGCCTCTCGGACGCGCACGGGATCATTCCAAACATCCCATCCTAGCCAAGCGTCAACCCTGCACGTTTGAGTCTTGAGTCACACTCTGTCCAAACTTGGTTGGTTTTTACCCGGTCCATGTCATACAAGCCTGGATACATATCCCATGCCGGCCATTTTCTGAGTCGAAGCTCGGAACTCAAGATCCCTTGCCCAAGCAAAGCGATGAAAGGTCATGCTAAAATCTTGACCTGATCTTGATTTCCGAAGCTACACCCAGACGATGTTCCGTCCCGGATATACATCCATGCCCACATGACACCATGTCATCAAGCCTTTAATACGTCAGTCATGACGATATGACCCAGCCAACGCCTAACGTCACAGATCCCTTGCGCAAGAAAGGTAAAGAGAGGTCATGCCGAACTCTTGACCCGATCTTGACTCAGGTGCCGGCTCGGCTCACTATTCACATGGCTAATGCATTAAAACGAACATGACAGGCTCGGTCCTTAGGTTCGATTTTTCTTTTAGGCAGGTGGAAATCGCTTGCCCTATAGGACCCTCGCCCGGGGCTGTCCACCCTGGGATGTCGAAATACAGGTGCAAAACGAGGTGCTTATAGCCTCACAGATGGTCTCCACTGACCCAGGATCTAGCATAGTTGCGAAAAAGAAGAGCAATCTTTTCCAACCTACCTAGGACTCTGAGAAAACACGTTTTAAGTAAATTAAAACAACAAAAAATAAAAAAATAAAAGAAGCGGAAACTGCATGTCACGTGAGCTTTCCCCCTTATCCCGAAAGGCCTTCTGAAATTACCCGGGATTTTGCGCGGGCGCGAAACGCGGTTGTCTTTCGCGAAGGGTTGGTGTCTGAGACCTCGCTTTTCGGGAAGGAAGAGGAGTCGCCACGCGGTTTTTGTATTTTGAGCCCAAACGTTGAGAAACGGCTTTAGTGAAAATGGTGTCGTTTTTATTGGTAGCAAAAACATAGGAAAAGGCTTTGAAAACGGGGGTCATTTTTATTGGTAGCAAAAACGAGTAAAAAGCTATTTTGAGTACCAAAGATTGTTAGGTTCGGAGGTCACGTTACGTTTTGGGAAGAGTATTACGAGATCACCCGAAACGCCTCGCATGACGAGTCTTTCTACCTTTCTCGAAAATGTGTGCGTGTGTGTGTGTGTGTTTGCATTTTTGAAATGGGGGCTTGAATGACAAGATTAATCTTGGTTTGAATATCAAACGTTGATTAGGTGATCTTGTTTGAAAAGACGAGCGTTTGAATGACAAACGTCGGTTTTGGAGTTTTAGGAAAAGGTGGCGCAAATGCTGATTTTATCTGTTGCTCTTAAGTGTCAAATGTTGGCTTTTAAGAAAAGAGCGTTTGAATGTCAAACGTCAGATTTTGAGTTTGAAGATGAGAGTTTTGAGGCCAAACGTCATATCGAGCATTTTGAAAGAGAGTTCTAAGGTCGAACTCTGGTTTTGAACCGGGCATTGCATTGTTAAAGATTTTTATGGGAAAAAACGTATTAAATGATTTTGAGTGTCAAATGGCGGCTTTTAAGTTTGAAGATGAGCGTTTGGAGGCCAAACGTCATATCACGCATTTTGAAAGAGAGTTCGAAGGTCGATCTCCGGTTTTGAACCGGGCATTACATTGTTAACGATTTTTACGGGAAAAACGTATTAAATGATATGCAATCAACGAATCGGGTTGCGACTCGGACTTTGAAAAGTAAATACTATCACGATCCAAACGGGTCGGACTTTGTAAATGACAGTATTTAAAGTGCGGTATCAACGGAATCAAACGATCCGGAATTGGAAAGTACGATCGACGAGCCAAAATGGCTCGGAGTTGTAAATGACGATCGACGAGCCAAACGACTCGAAATGGTAAATTTGCGTAAAAGTAAATGACGTTCGACGGATCAAACGGTCCGGAATTGTAAATGACAGAAATTTAAATGACGATCGATGGATCGATCGATCCGGAATTGTAAATGACAGAAATTTAAACGGAACGGGGCCGGAACGCCGTTTTAACCGTGATTACTTCTCTTACGGGAAGAGAAGAGGATATAGGGGCTAAAACGTATCGGACCCCGTTAGACGGAGGCGTCTACATTTCAACGATGTTCGTCCGAAACGGTTGTAACGACTGGCTCGTAAACCGAAGCAGAACGAGAGATTAGAGAGAGGGAGTTATACCTATGGCTAGGGTCGACTCCTTTGGCTCGAGGGGGTGTATACGAGATACGAAAAGTGGTTTGGAACGGTGTTTCGGAGTGGTGAGGGGCGTATTTGATCGAAATACAGAGTTTTCACGCAAAATGAGGTAAAACCGAGGCTCGGGAGGGGTGAGAATCAGTTTAGGCCGTGAGGTTTTGGTGGAGGGGAGTAATTTTTGTTGTTGTAAATGGCTTTGACAGCCCTTCTATTTATAGGTGAAATTTCAGCATGAGTCCGGCCGGACTTAGCTTGAAATCCATGGGGTTTTGTGAAACTTTTGAAATGGGAGGGACTTGCTGGCAATTTCTGAGAGTCTGTAAAGGAGTCCGGCCGGACTTGGACTGCATACCAGGGGTATTTTAGTCTTTTCTCCTTGATTTTTGATTGAAAGGTGACTAGAGGGAGGTGGCATGCGTTCCAAGTGTCCCATGACTCACCAGGTTGTGTGGGAGTTTGTTTCTGGGTCCCAGTTTTGTCCGTTTTTAAAATAACAGTCCGGAAAATGTCCGAAACGCCCTCGGAAAGTGCCGAAAAGTGCGTTTTTCAGGGAAAGCCGTACTTTTACGTGCGATGACGTGTGTTAAGTACGCTTTGACGTCGGGATGCACGGGGCAGTCCCGGGACGTCTCGTTGGCTTGGCAACGGGGAACTTAACGGGTTTCGGTTAACCTGGAGCGGGCTAGTTAACGGATTCCGGTTAACTTCTAACGGATTTTGACGATCCGAATTTGGGTACTCACACCTTCCCGTGTCTAAACCATACCCGTCACCCCCTCCAGCAAACCGAGAGTGATCAAGAAATACCCGGGAACTACCCTCCCAGTGTCAAAGCCGCAAGGTCCAACATCCTTCCCAGCGCAGTTACTAGGGCAGTCCGTCAACTCCTCATGGCCAAGTCAGTGGATAACAGCGAAGAAAACGGGACCTTACCCCCGAGAAATTTCCCAACAATGGAGGAAGTCTGGCAAGTCCTCATGGCTCTTGAGAAATACCAAGGTGAACAACAAGCCTGGATCGAAGGTGCCATGCACCACTTCGGAACGTTGGCCATTCCCCGATCACTCGGGACTCCCAAAGAAATGCCCGCTCCCGCAGCTCCTAACGTCTCTCACTGTCTCCCAGAAGTCAACCTGTTGCCCTCGTACGAGACATGCAGCTACGACATAAAGCCACAAGACCCCCCGGGGGAAGACGTGCCCATTCAGCATCCTGAGGTCCCGGTACCACCGTCGAACAATGAACACATCTGGTGGGACGTCTGCGATTGCACTGCTTGTCTGGAAATGGAATTCCAAGATGAAATGAACGAGGGCCGCCCTCGAAGAAAGAAGAAACCCTCTTCTCAACAAAAACTGAAGAAGAGGTACGAATCCGGCGACCCCACAGTTGGAACCCTTGGAGAACCATCAGGAAAGTTTGACTACTACGTCATCTACTCCAGCAAATCTCCTCAGCCTAGCTCTGCACAAGGCCACGACAACGTCTGCTCCATGATCAGCTGGGACGAGCTCTGTACCGCCACCAATGGCCCGAGGGTCCAAATACCTCAACCCCTGTCTTGGGAAGATCTCAAAGCCACTATTGACGCTTCAACAAAAGTAATGACGGTAAACGAACTGAAATGCGCAGTATGGCCCCTTGCCAACCAAGGCCCCCTCATTACAGAAATAGGAGAGACGAGCAAAGCAGCAAAGCCAGAGGTGAACGTTCTGACACGTTCCGGTCAAATCCCGATGAATCCTCCACGGGCAGACAAAAGGCCAGCCATACCTGAGCCACGAACTGAAAAGGGGCCCTACGCCAAAGAAGCCGAAACCCTTGACCCGAAGGCTGAAGATCCTGTCTTAACTCAGCTCAAGCGTACTCAGGCTAACATCTCACTCTGGTCCTTACTCACTTCATCTTACCCGCACAAACTCAAGTTGGAAGAAAGTCTGGCCCAGACCATGGTTCCCATCACCGTAACACCTGATGAAGCGGTTCAGATGATCGGCAACGTTCATTACAGCAACATCATCACTTTTACGGAGCTCGACCTCCCAAAATTTGGGGCTGACCACAATGAGCCTCTCTACATAACAGTTCAACTGGACGAGCGCCGTCTCCCTCGGGTCTTGGTAGATGGGGGATCATCCATGAACGTCCTTCCATCCAAAATGATGGATTTGCTAGGGATCAAAGCAACTGATCTGAAACCTTCAACTCAGGCAATCAGGGCATACGACTCAACGTCTCGCCCAGTCTTGGGAATAGCCACCTTGAACATGTGGTTCGGAAAACAGATAGTCCCGACCGACTTCCAAGTCATCGATATCCCGATCACATTCAGTGCCACTTTGGGACGCCTTTGGCTACACCTGATCAATGGGCTGGCATCCACCCTCCAGCAGTGCGTAAAGTTCATCCAAGGAACAGATCTTACCATCATCTACGGTGATAGCATAGTCACCGAAGAGATCAACGCAAACGGCGTCCCAGTCTTATAGATCAAACACGACAATTATGGCATGATGCTGACAGGGTTCACCATCGAAAGCCCAAAGGCCCAGGTGTGCCACATAGACCTGCCTTTGATTTGGGACCAGATCCCTCCCCCGATGAAAATGATGAAGCGCATGAACTACATCCTGGGGTTTGGTTTAGGAAAATGCCATCAAGGTACCCAACAAATCATCAATATCAAGGAACAGAATACCCTTCATGGCCTGGGATACATTCCTACTCCCAAAGACGCTGCAGAAGACAAACGAGCTGCACGGAAACGCTCCGCCAATGGAAAAAGAGGCTTGCACGCAATCTCCGATCTTCGCCCTTACAACTTCGACATGACCAAGTACTTCACAAAGAAAGATGACAACTTGAATGGAGACACAGGAAAGGGAACAGAGCTGATCAATGCCAAACAAAGCTGGCCGACAGCCATGGACAAGCTCTAGCAGAACCTGGCAAGATTCAGAGGCCTCAAGCCAAATACCGTCAGAAGAGCATTTCTCGATGCACTAACTCTGCCGGGACCCACGACCACCACTATTCACAATGAATTTTGGTTCGGGAAAACCCCCTCTTTGGCAGAAGAACTCGAAAAACTCTCTGTCAACACCCCTGCCCCCAACAAGCGGGACGAGTCTGCATTCAAGCAAGCAATGCCCAAGACTAAAGTGAAAGACTCCGCAGATAATGCTTGGAACGAGCCCCTGCTCCACCTGCTCTTCAACAAAGAAATCGAGATGCCAGAATTAATCAATTTTGTTTCTGATAACTCTATGATAGCCATGATCGGGAACGGTGACACAAAGCCTTTCAAACCCCGCCTCCTATCAAGCTCATTGCCACTCAATAACTGGGCCACCTTCTCCGGACCCACCGCCAGCAAAAGGGACATGATCGTACAACTTGGTCTCACCCCTCGAGTCCTAGAGTCCAGTGTCAAAACCTATCCTGAGTCCATTATCTTTGAATTTGAGTCTCTCGAGTCATCTGATGGCCTTACGCCAGAAGATTACGAACTCATTGCCAATAATGTATTCCCGTATGCTCTTAATGAATGCTTCGATCTTTCCGAGTATCCTCTCATTGCATCTTTAACAACTGATAAATTAACTAACACACAAACAGTTAATAACGATTCACTTGATAAAGAAGCAGACACATTAAACGAACAATACATTAAGCACATTTTTAAGCATGTTGTCAAACGAGAGAAAAACCGAGCTCAAGCTGCCGACGAGGTTTTAACCAAAGTGAATTTGGGAACTACTGAAGAGCCAAAAGAGACGCAAATCGGAAGTTTCTTCACCGGTACAGAGCAAGACGCATTGACTGTACTGCTCAAAGAGTTCGTGGACGTGTTCGCTTGGTCTTACCGAAACATGCCCGGATTAGATCCAAACATTGTAGAACATCGGATCCCCTTGAATCCCAAGGCTAAGCCCATCAAGCAAAAGATACGCCGAATCAAGCCAGAATGGTCTTTACAAGTCAAAGAAGAGATTGAGAAGATGCTCCGCGTCGGCTTCATCAGGGTGATCGAGTACCCTACATGGCTCTCCAACATAGTCACGGTCACCAAGGCCAACGGAAAAGTACGTTGCTGCGTGGACTTCCGAGATCTCAACAAAGCAAGTCCCAAGGACGATTTTCCACTACCAAACATCGACATGTTGGTAGACACTACAGCCAATTTCGAGGTCAATTCCTTCGTGGACGGGTTTGCCGGCAACAATCAAATCAAAATGGACGAAGAAGATCAAGAAAAAACAGCCTTCACAACCCCCTGGGGAACCTACTGCTACACAGTGATGCCGTTCGGACTAAAGAACGCTGGGGCTACCTACCAACAGGCAGCCACCGCCCTCTTCTACGACATGATCCACAAAGAGATCGAAGTGTACGTTGATGACATGATCGTCCACTCAAAGGGATCAGATGGACAACATCTCACAGACCTGAGAAAGTTCTTTGATTGCCTCCGAAAACACTCGATGAGGTTAAACCCTGCCAAATGCACATTTGGGGTCAGCCGAGGCAAAGTCTTGGGATACATGGTCACCGAACGAGGCATCGAGGTTGATCCTCAAAAGATCAAGGCCATCATCGAAATGAGACCACCGCAAACTCAAACAGAGGTGAAAAGCTTCATGGGCCGCCTGTAGTATATCAACCGCTTCGTCAATCAGTTGACCTCCATATGTGGGCCAATCTTCAAACTAATGAAGAAGAATGCCGACGTCGAATGGAACTCAGAATGCCAAGATGCCTTTGAAGAAATAAAGGCGTACCTTGTAAGTCCTCCAATTCTCTGTCCTCCCCACGATGAAAGCTCACTGTTTCTATACCTAACTGTGACCGACACCGCAGTTGGAGCCATGCTCTGTCAAGAAAAGAAAGAATCACGAGTCAAGAACGCCATCTACTTCGTCAGTCGAAAGTTTCAAGGCAGCGAACTCAACTACTCAGCCCTCGAGAAAACCTGTGCAGCTCTAGTATGGGTCGTCGGAAAATTACGGCACTACATGCAGTCGCACACGGTGCACTTGGTTTCCAAAATGGACCCAGTCAAGTACCTCTTCGACAAACCATCTCTGTCAATGAGGCTCGCCAAATGTTCTTTCTTCCTAGCAGAATTGGACATCAAGTACGTGAACCAAAAGTCAATCAAGGGACGGGCAATGGCCGAACAGCTGGCTGACTTCCCAACCGACGAGGCTCGAGGCCCCGAACCACAATTTCCAGATGAAGGAATCTTCGCACTCGAAGGCGAAAATTGATGGCAACTATTCTTCGATGGAGCAGCCAACAAAAAAAGGAAACGGCATCGGTATGCTCTTGGTCGATCCCAAGGACGAGCACACCCCAATCGCCATAAAGCTCAATTTCGAGGTAACCAACAATGCCGCCGAATACGAAGCCTGCGCCGCCGGACTACAGGCCGCACTCGAAAAGAAAGTCCAGAAACTCGAGGTCTATGGGGACTCAGCCCTGATCATCAACCAAGTTTCCAACAAGTGGAAAACCATAGACCCAGGCTAGCAAAAATACCACGCCTACATGGAGGACCTCATCACACAATTCGAAGAGGTCACCTTCCACTACTTGCCAAGAGACCGAAATCGGTTTGCCGACGCCTTAGCCACGTTGGCTTCACTCGTGGAAATCCCCGAGGGAAAAGCAATCAAGCCCTTCAAAGTCGGACGAAAGGAAATTCCAGCCTACTGCTGCGAGATCGAACCAGAGCCCAAGCCCATCAATGAGCCATGGTATAATCTGATCATCCAATACCTCAAAAACGGGGAAATCGCCTTCATGGACGAGGAAGGTCAACGCAAGGAAGGAACCAAAGCCAAGAGCATCATGGCCCTAAAATGCCTCGCCTCTCACTTTATCATCCTTGGAGACATGCTATACAAGAAACGCAACCAAGGACCGCTCATACGCTACATCAGCCAGGCAGAAGAGAACGAGCTCATGAACGAAGTCCACAATGGGGCTTGTGGTCCCCACATGAACGCCAGGGCCCTGATGCAAATCATTCTCCGGATGGGCTACTACTGGATCTCCATGGAGGCAGACTGCATCTACTTTGTCTGAAGCTGGGACAAGTGCCAACGGTTCTCCAACCTCAATCATCTACCTCCTCACGATCTCTACTGCATGACTACGCCATGGCCCTTCGCCACATGGGGAATTGACGTCATCGGGAAAATCGCTCCGCCAGGTAGCAACGGCCACGAGTTCGTCTTAGTAGCCATTGACTACTTCACCAAATGGGTTGAAGCCAAGTCCTATAAGGTGCTTACCTCCAAGAAAGTCGCGCATTTCCTCAAGGAAAACATCATCTGCCGATACGGCATCCCGAACGAAGTCATATCAGACAACGGCTCCCACATCGAGGGAGAATGCGACAGACTGTTGGCCGAATTCAAGATCACACGCCACAAGTCTTCTCCCTACTGGCCACAAACGAACGGCGCCGTAGAAGCAGCAAACAAGACCCTCGAACGGATCATCCGAAAAATGACCACCCAAGGACGCGATTGGCCCGAAAAGCTGCACCTTGCACTTTGGGGCTACCGAACATCAGTTAGAACAGCCACGGGAGAAACTCCATTCGCCCTGACATACGGGATGGAAGCAGTCATTCCCATTGAATTGGAAATTCCCTCACTCCGAGTGTTGCTGGAAAATGAAATCAACGAAGTCGAATGGCTCCGAAGCCGACACGACGAATTGGCTCTGCTAGACGAGCGACGACTAAAGGCCATGGAACACGTCCGAGCCTACCAAAGCAGAATGGCTAGAGCTTTCGACAAGAAAGTCAAGTCCCGAGACATCAGGGAAGGCGATCTAGTACTCAAGGAAAAGCCTCTCACTCAAACCAACCCGCTGGGAAAATGGGAACAACATGGATCGGCCCTTTCGTGGTTCAAAAGATCTTCTCCGGAGGTGCCATGAAGCTGACAGACCTAGACGGCAATCCCTTCGTGAATCCAGTCAACGAAAGCAAACTTCGCAGATACTTCGCCTAAAGAAGAACAATTGTGCATCTCTTGGCACTCCATGTAGTGTCGAACTACGCAGACCTGAGCCCTCTAGTTCGGGGGAACGTAGGCAACCTTAATTGGTCCGGTCTAAAAACACACAAAAAAGTCAAAAGTTTGAATGTCAACCAAGACCTCCATCAAGCTACACACTTTCCAAAAGCATGCCCCCACCACCACCTTGACCAAGTCAAATGACGGCGGCAACATCAAAGGACATCCGAAGGTCACTCAGCGTCAAACGACTGACCCATGTCTGCTTCCAAGCTAGGGGCTTGTCTTCGCCCTCACGCGCTTCAAAAAAAAAAGAGCTCGAGCAAAGTCTCTCAAAAAAATATAATAAGCTCAAGCGGAAGCTGCAAAAATGAGGTCAAGAGCCCGACGCCCACGAACAAGAGGCGAGGAAGCTACGGAAAAGACCGTCAACACGACTTGTCAGGGGATCATCCAACCTCTCAGCCCAACACAAAAGCCCAAGCAAAAGGGATTACCGTCAAGGCCCAGGCTGCTTCAGTCCGCAAATGCAACAGAAAGGTC
The DNA here is from genome assembly GCA_022495995.1 of Adenophora triphylla var. japonica. Taxonomy (NCBI): domain Eukaryota; kingdom Viridiplantae; phylum Streptophyta; class Magnoliopsida; order Asterales; family Campanulaceae; genus Adenophora; species Adenophora triphylla. The sequence goes on from JAFEMH010001180.1 coordinate 350,962, forward strand.
CAAAGATGGACGCCGTCGAGACTCACAAAAGAAACAAAAGAGAACAAGAGATCTTGCGTCTCGACAAAGCTTTAAAAGTAAATCACAAATCACTAACGATTACAACATTTCTTGATGAGTTCAAGCACGGTCTACTCACAACATGCTAAAAGACAGCTTAATACATTTAACAAATAATGTGTTTGCAATGCAATGAATGGATACCTAGGAGGTCATTCCGCGCCATCTGCGCTTGTCCCCTCGCCATTCTTCCCTTTCTTCCCTCGTCCCCGGCGAGTCTTCTTTCGCTCCACGAGAGCCAGCTCTGCGTCTCTCAGTCTGAGATTAGGGGTCCTCCCCATAGAGTCAAGCAATCCAGCAGCTCGCAGGGCTTCATTCGCCCGTGCTTCGGCTCGGATCTCCTCCCTGCGAGTCTGCAAAAGGGGACCTCTCCCCTTCAGTCGGTCAACTCTAGTCTCGTAGTCAAACAAAGTGTCTCCCGTGACATCCTGAGGGTCAGTTCAGGCTTCGGCACTCCTAAGGCAATAGCTACTACGGTAATCGGGCCCCAGAATCGCTCCACGCCTGCTCCCCAAAGCCACTTGGGACTGCCCAACACGCTGCTCATACTGTGCCGTGCATCGGGTAGTCAATACGACACTCACCCGACGTCTAAGGAGCACCACGGGAGGGAAAGCGGAATACTTCCATACCCTCAGAAAATACAAAAGAGCACCTGGGGCTGCCATAGAAAGAGGAGCTACCTCCGCAGTAGCAAGGTCATCCCAGCCCAACAAAGGCTCCTGCTTCATCCCGAACTGTCGGGAAACAAGCGACGGAATATAGAAGGAGGACCAAGACAAACCTGGAACTCTGACCACATAGGACCCTTCCTGAAAGGCCCTCCTAGTCTCAATCCCCTAGTGCGAAACCCACCAACGGATCTGATGCGTACCAAGCCGTGCCATCCATCTCTCCCAGGCGGACTGATCCATATCCAACATAAGAGGTCGCCGAGAAAATGACCACGTGCTAAACAACGTCGGAGCCTCGGGCATGGCCTGAAAAATTTCTCGCAGCCACAAGGTGAGCAAAGCAGGGATTCCCCCTCTCATGAATCGATCCCCAGTCGCCAGACGGTCAATACCATGAAGAGTCTCCCCCAGCACCAACGGGACAATATCCTCTCCAGCTCTGCAGTGCCCTACCACATCCAGCTAAGTGCCGTCACATACCCCAAGGGAGCTGACCATGAAAAGTGTTGCTATCATGCACAAGGCAAACGCATCCCACGAGACATCACTCTCATCATCAATCATAAACCGCTCCGGCAGCGCAGAAATGTCAATATGACCCGAATCAAGGATCATGCCCTGCACTTCTCCCAATGAAGTCCGAAGAAAGCATGCAAGCTTCACACTCACGGCAGCACCGCCGATCAAAGGAAGCGAGATGGCCTCCACCTCCGGTCCTCCAACCAAAGTCCGAAAATCCTCGAAGGTGGGCACCATCTCATTGTAGGAGAAGCAATACACATGCCTCCGAACATCCCATAGCTTCGCGGCAGCCCGCAATAATTCCCAATCAGAAACCAACTCCTTAAGGGACCAAACCGAGCAAAGTCGAAACCTTACCTCGAAAGCCCGCCTCTGATGCCTCATACGGTGTCACATCCACATTTTCAGCCGCTCAAGGAAGTATGCTTGCCGCTCCTGTGAAAGCCTTGGAAAAATTCTTGGAACGTACGAAGAATCCATGGCAAAAATGGAGGTTCCTAGAGAAAATGGAGAAGAAAGCTTAAAATGGCTGCAAATGGGAAGTGGGGAAAGTCCAGACATCCGGAAAATACTTATCCCTTCCCAAAACCAAAGGTGATCCGTACGGACCTCTTTGCATCCCAAGTTGGTCCGTACGGACCTTGTTGCATCATGGTCCCACTTTCCCAGCAAACAGTACAACAACCACTGTTCTCAGTAGGACCTTGCTCCAAACTGCCCAAATTCTGGCCAAAGCCATTTCCGGAAAGCATACGCTACCCACAAACGCACTCCCAGCTCACATGGCATGCACAAATAATAAAATAGCAACAATTCCTAGGACAATTCCCGAGAATCACAAAATATGGCATTACATCTTAAAATAAAATGCTTTTGCTAGGCAAATACAAGTGTTTTATTACATGTACCCACAAATGTCTGTTGTTAAAAAAAAAAAAGAAGATATGGAAAGAGGGAAAGCAAATGAGCCTTAATCCGACTCTTCATCATCATCATCATCAAGCGAGAAGTCAGGCACCCCGGCAAACTCGCCAGCCACACCCTCGTCATCAAAATACTGAACCCCCTACTGGGGTGGGTACTCAAAGTACTCTGAAGGGTCAAACCCGGCAAAAGGATCGAAGAAGGCAGGCTCCGACGAACTCTCTCCCGGTGCCTCCTGCAAAGGCCAGAACTGGTGAAAGACCGGCTGCCTCTGGACTCCCGAAGACGTCCCGGCATCCATGCTATGCCGCCCCCGAGAGGGTCCCTCCAACTGCTGCCCCGGCTCAGCCCTCGGCGGAGAAATGTCCACAGAATGCCTCGAAGGCATTGGCTCATACGCCGGCACACGCCGCGAAGACCGGCAAGACAGCTTCCCCGCCAACTTCTTCGCAAAGGACCGCATCGCCACATAACGGCGAGTCAGTGTGTCGAAGGCTCTCCCCGGGACCTGCACAAGCAAACAGCCAAAGAAACGCTCAGCTAAAGAGATACAGGCATACAAAAAGAGAAAAATACAGAAAAGATGCCAAGATGGAAAAGAATAAGCACACTCACCGACGCATCCGGGTCAATTCGGTAGGCAGCAGGAGCCTGCTCAGGGACGGGTACCGACACCCTCCTCCTCGATGAATCCCCACGAACATATGTGAAATCCGGCCCAGGCACCGGAACCTCTGGGGGACCTGGCGGACCATCCTGCCTCTCCCTCGCCAACACATGTGGCGTCCTCATCTTCCTCCTCACGAAGCCCCATACTCCTCTCCATACAAAACAAACTCATCGCCACTCACGCCGCCCAGATATCTCTCAAACTCCAGCACATCCATGTCACGGGAATCCATCATCCCAAAAGGCGGGTCCCTCGGAGCCAAGGGGAGCATACCCGGGCCATGCTGCCAGAAGACCCTCTCCCCCAAATACATGACATCACAGTCGGGCCCCGCAAAGATCTTCCTCTGCGCCGTCACCACGGGAGCACCCTCAAACTCGTCGGCCCCATACCGAGCCCAGGGGTACAGATCAAACTCCGCCGGGCTATCTCTCCCCAGGTGCTCCTGCACATCCCCGTAGGCGATGGTGAGCTTCCCCCTACTCGTCCTCCTCCTCCTCAACGGGCGAGCCCAGCCCAACATAGCAGGATAGGTCGCTATGGCCTCAGCATCTCGATCCCACGGGAAGCACCAGAAGATCTCATAGAACCACACCTGCGACAAAAGCAGAAAAGGCTCAGTGCAAAAGGAAACTGAGAAATGACAAATCGCTAAATCAAAAACAGCAATAAACTCATACCTCTAAAGCAAAATTAAAGCAGCCCAAAGAACTGGCCACACCTCGGCTAAACCGGTCCAAAGAGAAATAAAGCTCGGCCAGGCCTGCCCTGCCCCAAGCTATCTCGCAAACCCTCTCCAAATCAACCAGACTCTCCAATAGAGCAAAAGGAGCCGCAGTCGTGTGATTCGAGAACAGAGTCTCGGAAAGGGCAAACCACAGGAAGGAGCATGCGAGCTGCTCCGCTGTCACTGCAGTTTCCTGCAGATAACGGCACAGGCCCTAATACGCCGTAATCCGCATCTCTACATCGCCGTACGGCATGCCTGTGCCCCTGCGAGGAAGAGGCGCAAAGCCCAACAGCCTCGGCCAAGACTCCCCAGGATATCCTGTCCCTCCACCGCACTGGCCCTCCTTTGAAGGAAAGCCCGGTGATAGCAGCAAAATCGGTGGGAGTCACCGTCACCTCGCCCCAGCTCAAATGGAAGGTGTGGGTGGTATCCCACCAATACTCAGACAAGCCCAGGAAGATACTCTTGTTCTTCCTTGTATCAGAAATCCCGGCCAAGTTCTCCACGAACGCGCCCAAGCCAGAACTATAGACCAACCTCTTAGGGCTCGGCCTGCCCTCCATAGAGATGTCCGGCAGTTGCTGCCACAACTCCACCACAGCCTCGAGCGACCCTCAAGACTTCATCTTTTTGGCTTTCCCAGACAAAAGCCCCTCATCCTGCAGGTAAACACAACAAAGGTACGTCAGTCACAGTACTTAATGCAAAATACACCAAGGAAACCAAAGCATAAAAAAAGGGGTCCATCACAAAACACGGCACACATTGCACATAATTTTCACATGTAACCCGTCACAAAACACGGCACACGGTACATAATTTTCACATGTAACCCGTCACAAAACACGGCATGCATTGCACATAATTTTCCCCATGCAGTTGTAAGTGCTCCAATTTGAGTTGTTAGAATTTTCGTTAGAAAATTAATGAAAGTTTTAACATTTCTAACATTTTTAACAATTCCTAACATTTCTAACAAAGTGGGGGTAGATTAGGGATTGCCATTTTAAGATAAACCATGGAAAAGAATCAAAAAAGCAAAAGAAATGGTCAAAAACCCGAAATAGAAGTGGCTGGGACATTTTCTGGCTGTCTAATTTGAATTTTATTCTTCCTGTCCAAAGCCTGGAGCAGCATTTAATGAACAGTGCACGCCTTCAAGACCATCCGCGCGGACAAGATTGAAATTTCCAGGCCTATAAATTGAACCCCTCAGCTTCACTTTTCAAAGGAGAAACAACACAATTTGCAACTGCACCTTGGCGAAAAATAGGGAGAAAACAGTGGGAATTCACTTGAATTGCCACCATTTTCTCTTCAATCTTTCCCAAATGCCACTCACTCAAAATACTTTCAAATCACTCTCATACATACTCTCATACATACACTAACTCAAGCTCAAATCACCCTTTAGGAGGAGGATTAGAGAGAAAACATAGAGGACTTCATTGTTATCTACTTGTTTTCTCTTTAACCAACTCAAACCACCAACCCTAAACACTTTCAAACCCTAAACACATTCAAATCCTAAACACATTCAAGCCTTTGAATCCATTCAAACACAAAACACAAAGAAGATAGGTATAACCTCCCTCTCCTTACCCTAAATTTCTCTCATCCATGCAAGCACTTTCAAACTCCAAAATGTAGTTTGTTCATCTTCTTGCCCTAGATCCAAGAAGATCACCATGAAAGTTCATCTCCATGGTTGATCTTCTACAAGGATCAACATTCTCTCCAAAGTGTTCTTACTTACTTGCAAATGCATTTTCAAAACCCTAAAAACCATTTTCATACATCAAATCTTCATTTTCAAAGGATAAAATTCCCATTCCCAAGCAAATGAAGTGCTTAGTCCTAATGTACCCTAAGGATGGCTTGATATAGTTGATTCACCACTAAAATGTCAAGTGATCACTAATCAAAGCCTAAGGAAATGGGGACAAGCATGGATGCCAAACCCCCTTTTAAATCATGTTTTTCTTCTTGAGAAGTTGCTGTCCAGTAGCGATTTTCTAAGACCCCAGTCCATGGTCTAATTTTTTGGACACAGATAAACTTGGAATTTGGTGTTGAATACAAAATACTTTTTGTAGCCAACATCCAGAGATTTCCACACATATTTTTAATTTATTTTTTTCGTGAGTAAAAATCCCTTTTTCAAATTTTCTTTTAAAGGTCAGTTCCTCAGTCTCTGGAAGTCCAGATTTCATATCTGAGATTTCCAGAAGGTTTTGGTCCACCAAATCAACTCCAAATGGAAAAATTATTTCACAAAAATCTTATTTAAGGTGTCTGGAACAACTTTCATTCTCTGAGTTTTCTCATATTATGAAGTTTTGAAGCCCTTAAATCCATTTTAAAATAAAGTGTCCACTGCCTTTTTCATTCTGGCAGAAATGTTTTTCAACTTCAAAAAATCTTTTGAGTATCAAAACTCAACCCAAAAATCATACCAAAAATCATGGGACATGTTCAAAGTCTAATAAAGAGTACCCAATTTTTACTTTTCTCAGTTTAAATTTATTTTGGCCAAAGTAACACACACACACACACACACACACAAATGATTTTAAATGTTTGGAAGACTCGTTTTACGAGGCATTCCGGGTGAACACTAACGTTCTTCCCGGCGTGTAACGTGACCTCCGAACCCAAATCTATGATCTCGGGCATTTTTCAAAGTTTTGGCCCTCAAAATAAAAATGGCGTGGCGACTCCGTGTGTTTTTTTTTTCAATTGATTTTCAAAGAAAAGAAAAACAAACAAAACCTTTCGGGAAAAAATGGACCAACATTGTTACAGCAGTCCGTCACAAAACACGGCACACACTGTACAAATTTTCTCAACAGAGGGATTAAGCCCTACACGACACATTTTCAAAAGACCCGTCACAAAACACGGCACATATTGCACATAAACTCCCCACAAAGTCCGTCACCAAAAAATGGCACACACCACATTATACTTTTTTCAAAATAAAAGTCCGTCCCTACACGGCACATACTTTCAGCAGATTCAATGCAGTTTGGTCCTTAACCCAACAAAACCAACCCCGGCCGTCATCGTAAGTCCGGATTTCACCCACTAAACGGCAACACAAACACCGGCCGTCATCGTTAGTCCGGACCTCGCCCACTAAACGGTAAAGCAAGCGCAAAAGGAGCAAGCACCTCCAAGCACAAATATCAAGGCACAAGACGCCTCCAAAACGCCAAACGGTGAATCAACTACCGACCATCAAAGTAAGCCCGAAGTCACCTTCTCAGCGGAAAAAGCCCCTACAAGGCCACATATCCCCAGCAGATGAACACCGGTAGTCATCGTAAGTCCAACCTTTTCCCCAGGGGACAAAACGCGAGGCATTCACACCTCTCACAATCGAAGCACAAGGCAGTCACACCTCCGCCAACCACAGTCAGAAGACGAATCTAGTCCTCATACATGACACACCCGCAGTCAGAAGACGAATCAAGTCCTCATACATGACACACCCGCAGTCAGAAGACGAATCAAGTCCTCATACGTGACATACCTCCAGCCCGGAAGGCTTTAAACCACCCGATTTGGAAAATCATAAAATTTCCATCTCAGGGCGCCACCACATCCTCACAGTCGAACTCGGCAGTCACACGACACTTCAGGGCGCCATCACGCCCGCTTACACTCACAATTTCACGACCTCTGAACTACGACCAGGCTTGATTCCCGCTAGGGATACGTAGGAATCCTATCACAGGGTCCAGCCATTTACCTATACGGTCACCCAGGACGCCTCTACGTCCTTACCATCGACCTATACGGTCACCCAGGACGCCTCCACGTCCTTACCATCGACCTATACGGTCACCCAGAATGCCTCCACGTCCTTACCATCGACCTATACGATTACACAACAGGACACCGCCATGTCCTCATGCACCGACCTACACGATCACTTCCTCTCCCAGCACCCGATCCATATCAGGACCCTTATCTTATTGACGAACCCACTTCCTCCGTAAGTGACGTCATCGAGGGGCTTCTGTAAGTACCCCAATCGGGATCACCATCTTCCGAACATACGAGAAACACCGCAGACTCACACAAACGCAGTCTCAAAGACCCGTGACACTCAAAAACCTCAAAACCCCCAACCAAATCAAGGGAGGGACCTTTCTGGGACAAAAAGGGACAAAAGGACTTTTTAGGAATTTTTCAGAAATTGGAATAGCAAACATGGTCCGTACGGACCTCTTTGTTGCCATGATTACTGAATCCCCTTAAAGTCCAAGATATTCCCTCAAATCCCGGAAGTAATAATTACTCAGCTACATTGTTGGTCCGTACGGACCTTTATGCATGCAAGGTTGGTCCGTACGGACCTTCTTGCTACCAGACATCATCATGGCTGAATCTTCTTAAAGTCCACATTTTCCCTCAAATCGAGAAAAACCAAAATTCTGGATTACCTGGAAGGTCCGTACGGACCTTCTTGCATAAATCTGGGCATTATAAATAGAGGGCTCCCCCTCTCTCATTTAACACATCTCCCTCTTCTCTCCTCTCCCCCCAGCCTTCTGGCACCCCTCTAAGTCCTTTCGAGGCACTCCTGGCCCCTTTCGGATCCTTACGAGGCCTTCCGAGCTCCCTTGTGGTGCTCCGAAGCCTCTCCGAGCGCTCCCGCGACGCTCTCGCGTTGCCCCGAGGCACTCTCGAGGTACTCTGAGGCCCCTCGTGGTACTCCAAGGCCTTACCTGGTCTTTCCTGAGGTGTCCCAGCTCTTTCTGAGTCAAACTGGCGATTTCGGCCCACGCCGAACCTCTACCCAAGTGACCCCTGCCATCCCAACGCACGCCGAACCTCTGCCCGAGTGATCCCTGCGATCCCAACGCACGCCGAACCTCTGCCCGAACGCAACCGACAATCCCAACGCACGCCGAAACTCTGTCCGCAGACAACCGGCTCATCCCGAAGCAATCCTGGTCCGTTCCGGAACACTATTCCCTCCTCAAACACTAATCCCCCGCGGAAGACAGACACGAAACAACATTGGTAAGGCTTTCTTCCTAAACTATTTCAATACATTTCAATAAAGAGTGTACAATGTAGACATCCGATACAGCATGCATTTTTAAAAGCACATACACACACACAACAGTTAAAGAATATAAGGGGTACCGAAAGACTCGTTTTTACGAGGCGACTCGGGTGAGCTCTAATATTCTAATATTCTCTTCCCGATGAGTCATCTGACCTCCGAACTCAAAAATCTCATCACACAAAAATAGTTTATTTTTAAACTGATGCCCTTTTTCAATGTTTTGGGCTTAATAAAAATGGCTTGGCGACTCTACAAAGCAAAAACACAGCGAGACACCTCCAACCGCAAAACAGAATAAGCCAGATGTCGGGGCGCGATCGCGCTGCCTATCGGATCCGGGCGACTTCCTGAAAGCGACGCACCAAACGCGAGATGCCGGGGCCAAATCCGCGTGCGAGCCGAATCCGGATAATTTCAGCTGCCTCTTCACCTACCAAGGAGGCCACCAGTTTAACCGGGAGTTAGAGCCTTAAAGCTTCTAAAAGCTTCCCCACGTGCCTCTCACATGTACCTATTTGCACGGGAGGTAGAGCAAAATCAGTGAAAAACGCCAATACTGGTGCCCGCTGAGGATGCGATCTGACAAAATCGAGCTTAACTAGTAGCTCCTCGTTGAGACCATAAATAATCATTCACTCGGAGCTAGGGGCCACTGATGAGCCCGGACTAGCTAGCCCGGCCCCAAGCTCAGTCTGGTCCAAAGGCCCAGCATGACGTGGCACACCCTAGACCACCAGGGACAAGACCGCGGACAGATAGGCCCTCAGGGTCAAGATCACATTCCTCTCGTACCATCCCAGTCAAGACCGAAGGGATCCAGACCGTCAGCCAGTTAACCGCGGGAGTTGTGATCGTTCCATCCGTGCCGGCGTCAATTATCATTGACCGCGCCCAAGATGTTGACTGCGGTCTCATACCAGACTTCGGTCGATATCAAAGCTTATTAAGCAAGTTTACTTACCGGCTCTGACATGCAAGTAGCCGGCTCACTCCCATCGCATTGAATGCATGGCTCAGGCGCCTACTATCGCCATTAATGCGCCGTGCCAAATACACGGCTCCTATCCCTTTCAGCGACATCCCCTCTGACAGTGAATCTCCCTTTACTGACAGAGCCAATCCTATGCGGACACATGTATCTGGTTAAAGACCAAGATGCCCTCTAGGGCTGACCTCATGGCTTACCTCAACAAGCACCTCTCCATCACCTATAAATAGAAGACCTTTGTCCCCTTGGACAAGGTAAGTGCCAAATTGATATTGTAAGTCATATTACTCAAGTCCTAAACACACATACACTCCAAGACGATTCCAAGTCTTATTCTCAGGTTCTTATACTCTCTAAGATATCTTATTCTTACACCCGAGGGCCTGAGTTGGAGTAACATCCAACTTTGATCTTAACGGTGCTTCCTTGTGTTGTGTTCTAGGTACGCATCAAATATATCCTGCCAAATATCCTACGAACCGCTTTGATCCTAAAAACCCATGCGTTATCAGAAAGGAAGGGGGAGTCAATTGGGTTAGAATTAAATTTAGTTTTGATGTGGGCTATGCGAATGAAGATCAACAAGCAAGTAATCGTAAATTCAGGGGTATGTGTGTCTTTTGAAGAGACGGAGGAGAGAGAAAAGAAACTGAGTGTTGTGGCTGAAAAGATAAAGGAAGAGTCTTTAAAATAGAGGAGAGAATAGGGAAAGGGAAAGGGAAAGGGAAAGGGAAAGGGAAAGAGAAAGAGACAGTAGGTAGTGGGTAAGGAAGTTGAAGTGGACTTTTTGTTTTATTACCTGCATTATTTGTTTTTGTTACCCTAAAAATCATCATTAATTATTTTGAATATTTTATGTTTGATGCCAAAATTTTTAATAAACCCACTACCACCAGAAAAATGTCTTTTAAAAGTATTTGCTTGGGACATTAATTTTTAATAGTTTCTATTTAAATATTTTTAAGATAATATTTTTCTAATATTTTTTTTTTGAGACAACATTTCTTTAATAATCTCTATTTCGGGATAACATTTTCTAATATTCTCTATTTTAACATGTTATTATTATATCAATAACTGTAATTACTTACCAAAGTGTCCTTGGCCCAATGGTATGTTGGTGGCCTCCCGAAGGGGAGGTCACCGGTTCGATTCTCCTCAAGGGGAGTTTCTGTGGTTTAATTCCTACCTTGGTTCAGAGTCCTTTGGAGCATCCCGGGGCACATTCGTGCAGTTAAGGAAGCAGGATTGCTGGGCTTGTATCCTCAGAGTGGGGAGTTCGAATCTTGACTGGAGCAGCCAATTGGTGTTGTAAGAGTGATGTAATTGCCTCGGCAGGAGTAGCTGGAGCAGCCAATTGGTGATGTAAGAGTGATGTAAATGCCTTGTAGGAGGGCTCCCTTGGGGCTCTGGAGTATAAGGGGTACTGCCACCATGGCTGCATAAGGCACATCCCGCGATTTACCTCCACCAAAGATATTGTGGGGCCTGCGCGAAGCGGGAACCCGGTTATCAAAAAAAAAAAAAAATACTGTAATTACTTTATTTAAAATAAGTGACATTCATTGTGACACCTAAATAGTCAATATTTCATCCTAATTATAATAGAAATGGGGATAGACAATAGTAAAAAAATGCTTATTATTAAGACCATTTTTTCGTGAAAATTACTACGTTTTTTGGTAATGACCACAAGGAAAGTTTTCCACATGACGCTAGCCAGCTCCTTAATTTTAATGAGGACATTTGCATGTTGTGTGACCCAAAAAATTTATGCACTAATACATAAGTTTTGCCAAAGTGGAGGTTCGAGATGCTACGAAAGCGGATTCAACGTGTGAGAAATAACGAGTCAAACAAAATGATTAAAATGTCACTAATGAAAGCAAAAAAAATGAAGACCGTTGAAATTTGAACGAAGGACCGAGATCGCTGACGCATACAAAATGACTAAAAATGCAAATGTAAGATGGATGGATGGATGGATTGATTGGCCTTAAAATTAAAATATAAGAGTTGTAATGTCTAAATTATGAGATTAATTCGTTGTTATTATTGATTTTTTTATTGAAAAAATTATCTTATAAGTCAATTATAAAAGACTAAGTAGTTGGCAAGTTGGTCTTATATTAGCTATAAGAGTTGTAATGTGTAAATTATTATATTAATTCGTTGTTATTATTAATATATTTAATTTTTTTGAATGTTAAGCTCAAACTTTAAATAAATTCAGATAAAAGTTGTTTGCCATTATCAAACAAACTAAAAACTCTTAAAATTCAGCAACTTAATAATTTCAGCTGTATATTTTTCAGCTCTACATTTTCAGAGCTTAATTTTCAGTTTTACCAAATAAGCCCTCAGTGAATGTATTATTAAGTGACAGTGTAAAAAAGTGTTGATGTTAGTGTAAAAAAATGCGGGTGCAAAGAGTGCCAGTACATGTATTATTAAGTGCCAGTATAAAAGAGTAGCAGTACATGTATTATTAAGTGTCAGTATAAAAGAGTGTCAGTGTTATTAAGGGACATAATATAGTGTATTTACATTAGAATATACTAATCCGAATAAAATACATTGGGTCGAGACTAACACTAATCCTCTTTCTTCATAACTTCAAATTTGACAAAAATCAAGAATAGCAATTATGAACATTATAAAAATTGATCAAACCTTATAAGAATGAATGATATTACATAAAGCCAACATAAAGCGTGTATGTTACATAGAATAATGAGAATGCAAGTGCTCACGTTACAAACCAACCAACAGGATGAAGGAAAACAATACAAATGCAATAGTACTAAATAATAATGCAATGTTAACCCAAATTTGTTCAAGGCTTTCTTGAAATTATCAGTTACTTTGCTAGCCCTATTGCAACCGTTGGTCGTTACCCCAAATCTGTTTAAGGCTTTCCTTGAGCTCATCATGACAATAGCTTACTTTTAACTGGCGCAATGTACTAATCTGCTTCAATTGATCTGGAATTGCTTTTAATTTAAGGCAATCCTCTATAGAAAGATGGACAAGGCTTTGCAATCCTTGTCCCTCCATCGACCACCTTTCTATATCCACCAGATCCTTAATATGAAGGACTTCAAGTCGGGGGAACTGCCCTTGGTTGCAGTCATACTCTATTATTTTGCTACCATATAGAGAACCCCATCGTAATTTGAGTATCTGAAGATTTGGAAGCCCTCCCAGCTTTCCAAAGGCTGATGTATCCAACCTTGAATCCCATAACGTTATCTTAGTGAGACTCAATGGTAGTGCCCCTAGCTCTGTGAATTTAAATTGATGCATAATACTCAGGGTTTGGAGGCGATGTAATGTTCTAAGATACTTAAATATTTCAATTTCTTTACTAAAACAATTAGCCTTGAGTTTCTTGAGGTTGGGAAAAGTCTTTAGCATGTTGACATCATCTTCTTTACGTATAGCTAAGGCAGACAAAGTGCGAATGTTAGGCAAAACAGTATTGCCATTACCTTTTGGAATATTAAAGATCGTTGCCCAGGTGGATAGAAGTAGATGCCTCAGCTGTTGCATTTCCCAAAGATTAGAACTGAATGCTGATAATCTTTCCAAATCAAGTGTTTGTAGGTTCTCAAGTTTGGATATGGCCGGAAGTTCATCAAAGTGTAAAGCATTCATTTTCAAATACCTCAACTGCACTAGCTTTTCACCTTTTGTTGGAAAATTATAACATCTATCTGAATCAATATCCAACACCCTCAAGTACGGGCAGAATTTGGAGAGACGGCTAAAAGGATCCTTGTCTAGGGCAACCTTGCTTCTGTTTTCGTCACCAAAAGAAAAAAGAGAGCGGAGACGTGAAAACTCAGGCACGGATAAGTAATCATACCTTATATCTCTACTTCCGCTATGCACCGAAAGCCTTCTGATTGGTTTGTTGGAGGTTAATGATGATCCATCAACCTTCGTATCAACCACCAGAAACTTTTCCTTTTCACCCTCTGAAATAGCCAGGTCTCTAAGAAGATCATGTATACGGCACGTTTTTACCCCTCCATCACTCCTCCTGCTCCTCACCTGGATCAAGTTCCTATCAATCATCTGTAACAAGTACTCTTCAGCCATATCCTCCATATCCAAACTGTTGTTGGTCTCTTCATCTACGAATCCCTCTGCAACCCAAAGTCGGATCAAATTCCTCACCGGAATCTTAAAGTCCTCCGGGTAAACACCAAAGTAGAGAAAGCATGGCTTTAGATGAGGAGGCAGATCATCATAGCTTAAAGCCAATATATCACGGCACTCTACTGGGTTCTGATCCAAGTACCAATCTAAGCCTTTCGCCACTTTATCCCACATTGATTCCTCTCTGTTTCTTAAGAGTCCAGCCGCCACCACAATAGCAAGAGGTAAGCCTTTACACTTGGGTAGGATTTGTTGTCTAGCGAGTTGTTCAAGCTTTGGAGGGCAAACTTCTTCATGGAACACTTTCTTCGAGAAGAGTTTCCAACAGTCATCATCGTTTAGAAAAGGCAGAAAGTGTGGTAGTGTATGTACACTAGCATGCGAGGCCACTTCATTGAGGCGGCTAGTGATAAGAACTCTGCTCCTCTTGCTGTTATCTGGAAAGGCTGCTTTGATTCCATCCCACAGGTGTTTGTCCCACACATCGTCAAGGACAATCATGTAACTGTTTCCCTCCAAACCCGTCCTCAACATTTCCACCAATTCGTCCTCTGTCAGCTTATCAGCTTCCACCATCTCCATGGAGGGTAACACAGACTTTGTGATCTTCAGCAGCAACTCTTTGCGATTGTAATTTTGGGAAACATCAACCCAAGCACGACAATCAAAAGTCCGCTTCACAAAACTACTGTTGTAGATTTTTTTTGCTAAAGTGGTTTTCCCTAACCCACCCATACCAACTATTGAAACAACGTCTCTCCGTGAATCCTGCGTGTCCAGCTTTTTAAGTACTAGCTCTACTTCGTTGTCGAAACCAACCACTTCGTCCTCCTCTACATACCTTCGTCGACGTTGGATCAGAACTCGCTCTGAAGCAATACCTTCATTGTTTGGGATGTTGTACTTGTCTTTGTTTTCATGAATCTTCTTAAGCTTTCTGTTGATGCGTTGTACTTCTACAGCAACATTCCGAAGCAATACTATCTTCTGATCCCGAGCATGAAAAATCTTCTGCAGCCAGTTCCTTCGCTTATATTGTGCCATTTTAATGACAAAATCATCAAGAAGATCCTCTGCTTCAAGAGCAACATCATGGATCTGCTTGACCTCCACCCTCACCTCATCTCGTCTCCCTTCTGAATGTCGTCGGAGGAATGCATTGATGAACTGGAGCTCACGCTGAAGTGATTCGACTTGATCTCTGGCATTAAGAATCAAATTAGTTTCTTGTACAAGTAGCTGGGATACATTATTTACCAGGGAAGTGACAATGGCATCAACCATGGCCATGTTAAACAATAGAAAGATGATAATAATGATATGGAAACACTCAACAAAGATGCTCTTAACAAATACTAGACAGAATAATGAGAGAGCAGGGGTATGTGTGTCTTTTGAAGAGAGAAAGAAAGGGGGAGTCAATTGGGTTAGGTTTAAATTCAGTTTTGATGTGGGCTATGCGAATGAAGATCAACAAGCAAGTAAAAGTAAATAGAAAAAATAACAAGAGAAAGAGTTGATTGTTTCTGGAGACGGAGGAGAGAGAAAATAATTTTTCTCTTGAATGCGTGTGTGACTGTGTGTGAATACTATAAAATGTTTTTTTTTAAATCAAGTGGTAGTGGGTAAGGAAGTTGAAGTGGACCTTTTGTTTTATTACCCCAAAATAAAATAATAATGGTATCATTGTTTAATTAGTAGTGGGAGAGTACAATTCGATTTGCAGTCAACTACTGTCTGCCACCGCCTTGTTAATAACAAGAAGCATCATTAATTATTTTGAATAGTGTTGACTTGTTAAAATAATTAAGAAGGATCGTTATTTATCGTTAAGTAGCGTGAGACTTCAACTATTGCAACAATTTGTTAAAATGAATGCAGTTAATTGGTTGAGTTTGAGTGGGAAAACATATCAAACAGTTGGTGAGCAATGAATTATTGACCGACATTTTTAATAAACCCACTACCAGAAAAATGTCTTTTAAAAGTATTTGTTTGGGACATTAATTTTTAATAGTTTCTATTTAAATATTTTTAAGATAGTATTTTTCTAATAATTTTTTTATTTTGAGACAACATTTCTCTAATAGTCTCTATTTTGGGATAATATTTTCTAATATTCTCTGTTTTAACATGATATTGTTATATCAGTATGTAAATGTAATTACTATATTTAAAATAAGTGACATTCATTGCGATACCTAAATAGTCTATATTTCATCCTAATTATAATAGAATGGGGATAGACAATAGTAAAAAAACACTTATTATTAAGACCATTTTTCGTGAAAATTATTACATTTTTTGGTAGTGACAACAAGGAAAGTCTTCCACATGACGCTAGCTAGATCCTTAATTTTAATGAGGACATTTGCATGCTGCGTGACCCAAAAAATTATGCAGTAATACAAAAGTTTTACCAAAGTGGAGGGTCGAGATGCTACGAAAGCAGATTCAACGGGTGAAAAATAACGAGTCAAACAAAATGATTAAAATGTCACTAATGAAAGGAAAAAATGAAGACCGTCGAAATTTGAACGAAGGATCGAGATCGCGGACGCATACAAAATGACTAAAATGCAAATGTAAGATGGATGGATGGATGGATGGATGGATGGATTAATTGATTGGTCTTATAATTAAACTATAAGAGTTATAATGTCTAAATTATGAGATTAATTCGTTATTATTATTGATTTTTTTGATTGAAAAAATTGTCTTATAAGTTAATTATAAGAGACGAAGTAGTTGGCAAGTTGGTCTTATAAATTAGCTATAAAAGTTGTAATGTATAAATTATGATATTAATTCGTTGTTATTATTGAAATATATGATTTTTTATTGTTGAAAAAATTGTCTTAAGAGACAAATAAGTATTATAAGTTGCTTGTAAGAGTTGTAATGTCTAAATTATGATACCAATTCATTATTATTGAAAATTTTAATTTTTTTGTTGAATAAGTCAATTATAAGAGACAAATAAGTCTTATAAGTTACTTCTAAGAGTTGTAATGCCTAAATTATGATACCAATTCGTTATTATTGAAATTTGGAATTTTTTTTTGGTTGAAAAAATTGTATCATAACTGAATTAAAAGAGATAAAGTAGTCTTATAAGTCATTTATAAGACAATTATAAGAGACAAAATAGTTATACGAGGCAAATTGGTCTTATAATTCAGCTATAAGAGTCTTAATGTGTACATTATGAGATTAATTCGTTGTTATTATTGAAAATTTTGATTTTTTTAGTTGTAAAAATTGTCTTATAAGTCAGTTATAAAAAACAAATAAGTCTTATAAGTGACTTATAAGAGATAAAGTAGTTTTATATATCAGTTATAAGAGGGCGAGGGGTGTCTATGGAATTTTAGATCTAGTGTGTCATGCATTGGGTTTGAATCTCGCCAGAGGGGCCTTAGATGAAGTGGGCCATTAATCTAGATGCTAACAGCTAAAAAGTAACAAATTCCTATATTTTTGCATGCTAGGTACATAATATTGTGCAAGGTAAATTCATCAGATTTGCCATATGCCTGCGTATAGAAACTGCTGTTATTTTCGTATGGGCTTCGGCCTAATATTTATGACCCAAGTTGCTGGCCCAAATCCCTCTCCTCTTTATCCAGCATGTGCTTGATATTTATCAGCTAGAGAGAGAGAGACTTTGACTTAGTCTCTTTCTCAGTTGATTGTGCTATATCTCTCATTCTGTTTCTTCACCAACGATTTTGCCTCTTTCGCCATGGTTATTGAAATCTGATCAGGTAAGCTTCTACCTTATCTTGATCCCTTCAGCCCCCTATATAAACCCCCCACTCTTTCCCTTGTAGACACAACACACGAGTCTTATACACACAATTTTGAGGTCTTCTCTGTTGGTTTATAGAGAGGGTCAGAGAGCTATATTCAGAGGTTTTAGGCAAGAATGTGAGGTTGTTTTGAGGTGTTTTTGGGTCTTCTTCTTCCCTGCTTTTGACTGTTTAGGTGCTCTCCCTCCGTAGGACTTTGATTTGAGTGGTGTGTGTGTGTGTGTGTGTGTTTTGTTTGGCGAGGCAATCTGAGAGTGTGGGTTGTGGTTTTCTTTGAAAATAGCTTTCAGTTTGTGGTTCACCTAGGCTGAAATTTGGGTGTGCTGAGAGTTGGGTTCTTGGGTCTGCTAGCTGCCTTCAAAATCTCAGCAACATCTTGGATTCGTGCCTCATATTGTGACTGGATTTCGAATTAAACGGATACTTGGGCTTGAGCAAAAATTCTCTAAGCTAAACTCTGTTTCTCTTCAGTTTTTCCCTTTGTTTATTTCTGAATTTCAGTTTCATTTTATTCAGTTCTTATTCTTGAATTGTTACTAATATTCGGTCTGTTGCATTTTTCTTTTGCATCGGTTTGTTCGCGGATCTTTGTCAACGGAGTGGTAAGTCTGCTCAACATTGGTATCAGAGCCCGGTTAATTCGTGAACGGTGAACGGTAAATAAGAATCCTAGTACTAGGTTTCTTGGGTAAGAAAAATAAAAAATGCATTTATTTTTTCTTCTCGAGTTTAATTCTTATTTTTTTTTCTAGTTGTTGTGTTTTGGTGCTTTACTTGTTTCGTTTCGTTTTAAGATATTTTGTTTTTTTTTTTGTTAAGAATTAAAATCCATTGTCTTGTATGACTGCTAATATGAATGCTTATATGATGGAGCTGTTTGGGGCCGGTAGAAAAATCAACTCAACATGTTTAGCGTTCTGGTAGTACATCTTGAGCTTACATCCCGATATTACGCCTTGAACTAACGTCTTGCAAACCGTTTGTTATTTTCTTCCTATTTTTTAGGGATGCTTTATGCATAAAAGAGACCTAGTCAAACAGTGACTTCACTTGACCACATGAAGACTCAGTCCAATACCGTTAACTCCACAACGGCCATGATCTTCAACAAACTTCCGAGATTCAAGGATGGATAGGCACATTAGGATATTTTTTACAAGTATATAATAAAATTAGCGCCATCACTGTAAACACATGCACACTTAGCCACTCTCTTATTACACCATTACTCTATACTCCAAGAAGGAATATATCAATAAAATCATTTTTTGGTTGAGGTAGGTTTTTCCTAAAACCTCCAGAGGTTTTGTGCCGGAGAACGATTGTTCAAAGGATTTCCTCGTTACATAAACGTGTTCACCTTGATAGAGAAATCATATTCCATTTGTGCCCAAAGTTCAAAAAGACAAATTTACTTGTTGAAATTTGTCCAAAACAATTTGGCGTCGTCTGTGGTAACTTTGGTTTTTTAGGTTTCAATTAAGATGAGCAATTCAACCTCTACAACGCCTACATCCACAGTTTTGGCTGGAACAAGGACCAACACCTCAAGCTTGCACATGACGTCTGGTGTACATTCAACTATTAGGTTCAGTAATGTGACATCTCAAGGCCAACGTCTTAACCAAGGAGATCCTTCATCCATGGTGCTGCCTGAAATCTCAATAGATATTGTTTCCAACATGGTAGTCATGATGCTGCATGTGAAGAACCAGATGGATGCACAACATCATACCAACAACAAACTCATCAATGTGGTTACCAGGGTACAGCAAGAGCTAGCAGCCTCAAGGCGTGGCGGTCCAACAGTCAGCATGCCTGAAACTTCACCTTCGCAACCTAGAACACTTTTTTCAGATGCGGGGGCAAGTGCAGGGGGAAATCGTGGCTTTATTCCAATGGCTAGCACCGTTCAGACTGAAAGCACCATCGTTACATCTAGCCAGACTCCATAGTTAACATGTTTCATCTTTGCAACTCCATCCCCTATGGGTCAAGCAGGGAGCTTAATATGTTTAGTACTCCTATGAATCAATTTATTGCCACTAACACTTTTGCAGATAACCCCTTTGCAAGAGAGTTGCAGCAAATCAAGGAGATTCTCATGAATGTTCCAGGAATTACCTTGCCCTACAATCAGGCATCTCCAACCAGCCACCATGACTCTCGTTTTGTTCCTGAGATATAGCCGGTGTGGAGATCCCCAAGAGGTTTCTGGTGCCGCCAATGAAGCAATATGATGGCACTACAGATCCAGCTGAGCATATAGCCCTATACGAGGAGAAGATGGATATTATTAGTATTACTCACCATCTTAAAGAAGTTTGTTTATGCATGGGCTTTGGATCGACCCTATCTGGTCTAGCCTTAATGTGGCTACCCAACCATCCTCTGAACTCAATCACATCTTATTCTCAATTCCTCAATATGTTTGTTTTAACTTTCTTAATATTAATAATATTTATTTATAACGCATATATATATTTGATGAAGAAATTTAATTTTTTAGTTTTATATAATATTATAGGCTTTTTATTTTTGAGAAAAGAAAGTAAATGAATATCTTTGCATAATGAAATTGTGAGATTTTAAAAAATATTATAGAGCCAATGGGGCGGGGCGGGTTTTGGTTTATTTGGGGCGGGACGGGTTCAAGTTTTGGAGTTTTTGTGTAGGGGCGGGTTTGAGAAATGTAAAACCCATCTCGAACCCGTCCCGTTACCATCCCTAGATGAGATGGGAAAAAGAGTGTATGAGGGAAAGCTGAGAGACAAGTGAAGAAGAGGGGAGTCTTGATGTAAAAAATAGTCTCATAGTTTTATTATGCTGTTAAAAGGTTCCAATCACTTTCATATACTCCATCCGTCCTGAAAAAATAATCCCACTGAAAAAAAATAATCCCATAAATTTTTTTGGTCAACGCAAATAAACTTGTTAGAGATAGCAATGAATCTGATCATAAAGTCAGGTGTGTTGCCTTGTCTTGCAGACTTGGCTTGACAAATTGAAATTTACCCTGCCTTATGACCAAATTTACTGCTATCTCTAATAAAAATTTTGACCAAATATAAATGTCATTTTATTGTCGTCAAAATTTTACAAAAAATGTATTTTTTTAAGCTAAAAAAACGTGTTTTGTTTTCCCAATTATCTCTAATAAAAATTTTGACCAAATTCACTGCTACCACTAATAATAATGATATGGAATTACACTCACCAAAGATGCTTTTAACAAATACTAGAGAGAATAATGAGAGAGCAGGGGTATGTGTGTGTGTGTCTTATGAAGAGAGAAAGGAAGGGGGAGTCAATTGGGTTAGGATATAAATTTCAGTTTTGATGTGGGCTATGCGAATGAAGATCAACAAGTAAAAGTAAATAAAAAAAAAGAACAAGAGAAAGAGAAAGAGAGAGAGAAAGAGTTGATTGTTTCTTGTACAAGTAGCTGGGATACATTATTTACCAGGGAAGTGACAATGGCATCAACCATGGCCATGTTTGCTCTTTAGAAAACAGAAACAATAGAAAGATGATAATAATGATATGGAAAAACTCAACAAAGATGCTCTTAACAAATACTAGACAGAATTATGAGAGAGCAGGGGTATGTGTGTGTGTCTTTTGAAGAGAGAAAGGAAGGGGGAGTCAATTGGGTTAGGATTAAATTCAGTTTTGATGTGGGCTATGCGAATGAAGATCAACAAGCAAGTAAAAGTAAATAAAAAAAGAACAAGAGAAACAGTTGATTGTTTCTGGAGACGGAGGAGAGAGAAAAGAATTATTAAGTGTCAGTGTTAGTATAAAAAAGTGTCGGTGTTAGTGTAAAAAAATACCAGTATAAAGAGTGTCAGTGCATGAATTATTAAGTGTCAGTGTAAAAAAGTGTCAGTATTAGTGTAAAAAAATGCCGGTGTGAAGAGTGTCGGTGCATGTATTATTAAGTGTCAGTATAAGGGCCTGTTTGGTAAAACTGAAAATTAAGCTCTGAAAATGTAGAGCTAAAATTTAAGAGCTGAAATTATTAAGTTGCTGAATTTTGAAGACTTATGTTTGTTTGATAATGACAAACCACTTACATCTGAATTTTCAGAATTTTAACTCAACATTTAAAATATTATATGAATAATATTTATGATTTTATAATAAAATAAATTCATTATTGACATATACATTATTATTATTATCATTATTATAAGTAAATTTTAATCTTATAATATTTAAATATTTTTATTTGTACTTTCTTTATCCCATAATAATATTTATCTTGATTAGTTTGGTAAATATGATCACAAATGTTGACAAATAATAATAAAAAATTATATAATGATACTTTAATAAAAATATTATTAAATGTTAATATTAAAAAAATTATATTTTCATACTTGGTCAAATATAATTTGTATGAAAAGAAAAAATATTTCAACAAAAGAAAGTAACAATAAATAAATAAATAAAATATGTTGATGTGTGGATTTGAACTCATTCCCTTTTTTTCTCATTCTTTCCACCT
Organism: Adenophora triphylla var. japonica; assembly: GCA_022495995.1. NCBI lineage: Eukaryota > Viridiplantae > Streptophyta > Magnoliopsida > Asterales > Campanulaceae > Adenophora > Adenophora triphylla. The sequence goes on from JAFEMH010001180.1 coordinate 373,099, forward strand.
CTTACCTTGTTAAGCTACTCCTTGCCCACTTAAAATTAATAGCCTTTTTTAAGACAATCTTAATTATTTAAGTGATTCAAATTTACCTTACCAAACAAGCTTAATTTTTTAATCTCTTAAAGTGTTCCAAATTAAGATCTTAATTTGGTTACCAAACAGGCCCTAAAAGAGTGTCAAAGGTCAAAAAGTGCCGGTGTTAGAATAAAAAATGTCAGTGAAAAAGAGTGTCGGTGTATGTATTATTAAGTGCCAGTGTATAAATGTTTTTTCCTTAAAAATAGAAAAAAACTAGTTTTTTATAAAACCAACTCTGAAATTGACATTAATATTCGGTAAAAATAATTTATTATTACGACAACCGTAAAAACTAAATGAGACTATCTTTTTGTTGGGACATAATACAGTGTATTTACATTAGAATATACTAATCCGAATAAAATACATTGGATCGAGACTAAGCCTCTTTCTTCATAACTTCAAATTTGACAAAAATCAAGAAGAGCAATTATGAACATTATAAAAACCAACATAAATAGGAAGTTAATGATAATTTGCCAGCCAAGTTTGGTAACTGGAATCTTCAGATATTGCACAGTAATTCTCTAACTTCTGCAAATTCCTTTCAAATCCCTGCAGCTCCAAAATTTGCCATGTCTCACCTGAATTATGTACTTTTGTCCTGTTTTACCTGTCTTCTAAAGAAAACTAAAATCATATCAAACAACACAAAACTCAAGGATTTCACGAAGAATAAGTTTAGAGAATACCCAATTGATAAGTATAAAACTCATCCATCAATTTCCTAAGCAAGGGACACAAACCTCAGTTAATCATTACCCCAAACAGGAAGTTAATGATAATTTGCCGCGAATTGCAAGTTAATGATAGTTACAAAATAATCTAACATAATGAATAAAATTAGCCAATATCTCATATTTCAATCTGCAAGAGACATAATATATGATGAGTTAAAGATGTGAAAATCAATTGACTTACAAGCTAATATGATGCAGCGGAAGACTTGATAGATGTCAATTACTAGAAGAATTTAATCGATCCTAGCAAGAGACCTTCAACCCACGTTGAATCGCGCACGATTGCCGGGAATTGGACGAAAGGAGAACACTCAAACTTTCGGATTTAACAGAGTAAACACTCAATTTTTATTAATCCACAACTTCCCCCTTACAATGATAATTGTAGCCAATTTTTAGTTACTTGGAACATCCCTCCAAGCCTAGTGATGTAGGAGGAGGCTGGGTTCTAATCTGCAATCCAGGCGCTGATGATGAAGTATCGCAGCAACAAAAACAGAGGGAGTATTCTGGCTTTGAGGTTCAGCAACTAATGGCCAGGCGGGCGCATGGTTTGTCCCAGGCGAGCGCATCCCTTGGCGTCAAGAAGCAACGGAGGATCTGGAGCCCAGGCGAGCGCCTGAGCTGGCTCCAGGCAGGCGCCTCAAATGACGGGAGGAATCTGATGTTTGCGTTTAATTTGAGTATTAATGTTTTTGGTTTATTTTAATTAGGGGTATTTTGGTCATTGCTTTGTTATTTTCGTTTTAGGATTTGTTTAGGGTTTGGAGAAAGTATTTAAACACTCTTAGGCCATTGTTAAACTCATTTTTTGGCTTTTGATATTTGATTTTAAGAGTTTTCTCTTTAATTCCTGGTGGATTCCAGATTACTGCTGGTGGATTCCAGTATTGTGTTTGAGGATTCTTCGCTTGAAGAATTCTTGTGATTAGTGCGCTAATCACGAAATTTATCGGCTTCCGTGCTGCGTCAGTTGGTATCAAAGCAGGCCATATCCTATCTTTTACATCATACTGAAGTATTATGGGAGATCAGGCAACAAAGGTGAGAGACAGGGTTGATCCAAGATGACGTCCTCAAGGGACAGAAAATCGGGGTGATGGGTACTACAGTTCCAGATCTGATGACGAGGTTATTCACGAAATAGATCTTCGATTGGATCGTGCTCGACAAAAGGAACAATATTTTCTAGTGTTAGAGAACGAAGAACTCGACGAAGCGGACAAGCATGATCGACGTTTGCAGAAATATAAATCACTCAGAGATCTGAATCGAGCATCAAGGGAGCGAGTGCTTAGGAAGCGACATAGGATGGAAGCCAAATTCTATGCTGACAAAGCCGATCACTACACTGCCAAGATTCAGAAACTGAAGGCACGTAGATTTGCAGTCCATGAACGTGCTGAAGAAGAACATCGGGGCCAGTTCGAGGTCTTGTTGCAGAATAACAAAAATTGTGCTCAAGAAGAAATCATTAAGCAAGGGCCAAGTGAAGCGTCTGCAATTGAAGAGACGAAGGGGCCTGATGTGCAAGAAGTTTTAGAATTTGACAAATCCATCCTTCCAGCAGTTCCCTTGGCAGAATCTGAAGAGAAGGTTGAGGAAAGGGAAGAGTCATGTGCAGAATACGAAATTATTCAGGTATGTGGTGAAATTATTCCTGCAAATACGAAGGTCCATGATCATTCCCTAGTTGAGCCCATGAATGGAAATGTGGGTGGTATTATTTGGTCTGCACCTCCAACTTTTGATATTGTTGTGGGTATTATTGATTGGGCAGGAGAATTTAAATACGATGATATTTTTGTTTTTGATCATGGGAAGGAGAAAGAAAGGATTAATTGGGAGTTTATGGAAGAATCCATGGGGGGCGTTAATTTTGTATTTGTTATTGATCCTGGGGGAGATGGGACGGACGATCGCCGGATGGTTGTCGACATTGCTAGCATAATTTTATTTTTGAAAAAACAAAATTTACATTGGTACGGGCTCAAGGAACAAATTTATTCCAAGTATTTGTTTCACTGGGACGGAAGAGAATTCTTCTTCTTTCCAAGGACGAGGAGAACATTAATTTATTCGAAGTATTTGTTCTTCTGGGGCGGATTTTGCCAAATATCGGATATGAACTCGGGGTCGAGTTCTTTTGAAGAGTGGTTGACTGATGTAGGAGGAGGCTGGGTTCTAATCTGCAATCCAGGCGCCGATGATGAAGTATCGCAGCAACAAAAACAGAGGGAGTATTCTGGCTTTGAGGTTCAGCAACTGATGGCCAGACGGGCGCATGGTTTGTCCCAGGCGAGTGCATCCCTTGGCGTCAAGAAGCAACGGAGGATCTGGAGCCCAGGCGGGTGCTTGAGCTGGCTCCAGGCGGGCGCCTCAAATGACGGGAGGAATCTGATGTTTGCATTTAATTTGAGTATTAATGTTTTTGGTTTATTTTAATTAGGGGTATTTTTGGTCATTGCTTTGTTATTTTCATTTTAGGGTTTGTTTAGGGTTTGGAGAAAGTATTTAAACACTCTTAGGCCATTGTTAAACTCAGTTTTGGCTTTTGATATTTGATTTTAAGAGTTTTCTCTTTAATTCCTGGTGGATTCCAGATTACTGCTGGTGGATTCCAGTATTGTGTTTGAGGATTCTTCGCTTGAAGAATTCTTGTGATTAGTGCGCTAATCATGAAACTTATCGTCTTCCGTGCCGATGATGAAGTATCGCAGCAACAAAAACAGAGGGAGTATTCTGGCTTTGAGGTTCAGCAACTGATGGCCAGGCGGGCGCATGGTTTGTCCCAGGCGAGCGCATCCCTTGGCATCAAGAAGCAACGGAGGATGCGGAGCCCGAGCGAGCGCTGGCGGCTCCCGAGCGGGTGCCTCAAATGACGGGAGGAATCTGATGTTTGCGTTTAATTTGAGTATTAATGTTTTTGGTTTATTTTAATTAGGGGTATTTTGGTCATTACTTTGTTATTTTCGTTTTAGGGTTTGTTTAGGGTTTGGAGAAAGTATTTAAACACTCTTAGGCCATTGTTAAACTCAGTTTTTGGCTTTTGATATTTAATTTTAAGAGTTTTCTCTTTAATTCCTGGTGGATTCTAGATTACTGCTGGTGGATTCCAGTATTGTGTTTGAGGATTCTTGGCTTGAAGAATTCTTGTGATTAGTGCGCTAATCACAAAACTTATCGTGCTTCCGTGCTGCGTCACCTAGGAATACGAAAGATGCTAAAATATTGATTAAACAATTATGATAAAAAGATAAGATAACATAGAAATTTTAAGAGACTTCATGAAGATGAAGACTTGACCAATTTCGGATGTACTTGGCTTTCAGACTACCCTGAGGTCAAACAGTTATAACTCCCTCTAGAAACTTCCAAATGATGATCCGAAAAGTGCTCCAGAAACTATACTCAGAGACCTTTCTAATGATATATTATTTGTAATCTTTGGCGAAGGATATTGATAGATACAGCCGGTTCAAGTGGACAGACTTTGTTGAGTTTGTCAAATACCAACCATTCGGTTCCCGCATCATTCTCCCTTGGTTGGAGAAAATTCGTCCTCGAATTTTAATTTGACGACGAATCTTGAAATCATATATCTTATATCAAATGTCGGCATTGTGCTTACACGAAGGAGAAAACGTAGGTTGTCTTGAAAATGACCAATAGTACTCCCTTGACAATAGCTCATCATGAGCATGCTCCCTTTCCACTTGTGGATCTTCAACAACACAAGGAACATATGTGAAATATTCTCCTCCAATTATCTCAATTGACTCGTCACTCTCTTCTGATAAAGTCTGAGGTTTCACCTTAAAACCAATTGGTGTTAAGGGGAGTAGCCCATGATCCTTATATGTTAGAGACAAGTCTTGTTTATTCCCTATGTGGGATAATATTCTCTTACACGCCCCCTCACGTGTAGCCGGGCTTTGCCAAAGGCTTACAACGTGGATTGGATGGTGGGTGGCGCAGAGGGTTCATCGTGGGCCGTTGGGCCTGCACGTGTAATGGACCAGCTCTGATACCATGATAAAGTCTGAGGTTCCACCTTAAAACCAATTGGTGTTAAGGGGAGTAGCCCAAGATCCTTATATGTTAGAGACAAGTCTTGTTTATTCCCTATGTGGGATAATGTTCTCTTACATCTTCATCATAGATTGGTGGCAAAGATCAATCAACAATGGGTTGCAGAGAAATTGAACTGGTAAATGGCCAATAATGATCCGCCATCAAAATAAGGAAATCCTGGTTTCGGCTCTGATACCAACTGATGCAGCGGAAGACTTGATAGATGTCAATTACTAGAAGAATTTAATCGATCCTAGCAAGAGACCTTCAACCCACGTTGAATCGCGCACGATTGCCGGGAATTGGACGAAAGGAGAACACTCAAACTTTCGGATTGAACAGAGTAAACACTCAATTTTCATTAATCAAAAGCTTCTTCCTTACAATGATAATTGTAGCCTATTTATAGTTACTTGGAACATCCCTCCAAGCCTAGGAATACAAAAGATGCTAAAATATTGATTAAACTATTATGATAAATAGATAAGATAACCTAGAAATTTTAAGAGACTTGATGAACATGAAGACTTGACCAATTTCGGATGTACTTGGCTTTCAGACTACCCTGATGTCAAACAGTCATAACTCCCTCTAGAAACTTCCAAATGATGATCCAAAAAGTGCTCCATAAACTAAACTCAAAGACCTTTCCAATGATATATTATTTGTAATCTTTGGCCAAGGATATTGATAGATACAGCCGGTTCAAGTGGACAGACTTTGTTGAGTTTGTCAAATACCAACCATTCGGTTCCCGCATCATAATACTTCAAGCTTCAAACACGTTTGATGGAGAGATATTTCTGGCCATTGGATCAATTTGTGAGAATCAATCCCGACCCTTTTTTTTTCTCAACGGTTAATACTGATGTCTATTATTATATATATAGATAAAGAATAAAATTGTAGAATAGAAACCAACATAAAGTGTGTATGTTTACTGCAAAAATGAGAATACATGTGTAACCATTGCGTAGAAGTAGATGCTTCAGCTGTTGCATTTCACAAATATTGACACTCAACATTGAGCCTTCCAAATGAAGTGTTTGAAGGTTCTCAAGTTTGGATATGGGGGGCAAGAATTTCTTCAAGGTCTCGAATTTTCATTCTCATATACCTCAGCTGCACTAGCTTTTCGATATTTCGGTGTAAGTTATCATATCAAGCTGAACCAAGATCCAACTGTTAGAGAATAGAAGACAAATAGTTTGGGGCTTGAAAGCCTTCTTGAATTGTATTCCAATAAGGTTTATATACAAGCAAGAGAATCCTAATCCTACTCATATTCTACTTTGTATAATTAGGAAACTAAATATAATAGAATAAGAAACTAGATATACAAAGTAATTAGGAGATTATATCTATTTCCTTAACATGCCCCCGCAAGATGGACGATCGTTGAGTGAGACCAATCTTGACCATTAATGCTTGAAACTGTGCCCGGAGAAGTGGCTTCGTGAGTATGTCTGCAAGTTGATCATTATTGGAGATGAAGGAAACACGTAGTTTGTTGTTTTGAACATGTTCACACACAAAATGATAATCAAGACCAAGGTGTTTCATACGTGAATGGAACCTAGGGTTAGCAGCAACATAGGTGGCGCCTAAATTGTCACAATAAATTACCGGGGAGGAAACTTGCGGACATGCGAGCTCATGAAGAAGATTTTGAAGCCAAAGAAGTTCAGCAGTAGTAGCAGCCACAACCCTATATTCTGCTTAAGTGGATGATCGAGCTAACGTCCTCTGTTTTCATGCACTCCAAGAGATAATTTTTGCCTAAGTAAACAATGTAACCGGTGGTAGAGATGTATGTGTCAGTATCTCCCGCCCAATAAGCGTCAGTAAAGGCATGAAGTGTGAGGGGGGAATCTCTACAAATGAGAAGACCATGAGAAGCTGTCCCAACTAGATATCGTAGCACACGCTTGAGTGCTAACCAGTGATCTTCTGTAGGCTTGTGCATGAATTGAGAGAGTCGATTAATGGCAAAGGAAACATCAAGGCGTGTCAAGGACAAATACTACAAGCTACCCACAAGAGCTCAAAATTCAGAAGGATCGGCTAAGGGAGTTCCCAGGTGAGCCGAAAGAGGAGGTTGAGGAGCCATGGGTGTAGGAATCGATTTTGCCTCAATCATGTTGGCACGAGCTAGTAAATCAGTAATATATTTCTATTGACTGAGTATAATACCTTGGGCATGAGGCAGAACTTCTACTCCAAGAAAATATGACAAAGACCCAAGATCTTTAAGTGAAAACCGGGATGAAAACTGTGTGATGAAGGAGGATAACAAGTCATGGTTGGGTCCGGTGATGATATGTCATCAACGTAGACTAGGAGGTAAATAGCACCAAGAGTATGATGTAGGGTGAACAAAGAGGAGTCCGAGATACAGTTTTTGAACTCAAGTTGGAGTAGATATGATCGAAGCTCTTTGTACAATGCCCTAGGAGCTTGTTTCAACCCATAGATAGCTTTACGTAACTTGCAAACATGTGATGGTTTTGCCAGATCAAGAAAACCAGGTGGTTGACTCATAAATACGTCTTCGGTGAGGGTTCCTTGAAGAAAAGCATTATTGATATCAACCTGACGGAGAGGCCAACCTTGAACTGTGGCAAGTGTGAGAATAGTGCGAACCGTAGCGGGTTTGACAATCGGACCGAAGGTTTCAAAATAATCAATACCCGGGCATTGATGAAATCCTTTGGCTACAAGACGTGCTTTATGTCGTTCAATGGATCCATCGGGGTTATACTTGGTTTGAAAAATCCACTTGCAACCAACTAGATTTTGGGAAGAAGAGGGGGCACAAGATCCCAAGTGTTGTTCTGTAAGAGAGCATCAAATTCTCTTTGCATGGCACTACGCCAAAGGGGATTTTTGAGGGCTTGGGTTATGGTGGTTGGTTCGGTGGTTTAAAGAGAGGCTTGCAGGTTTAATTTCTGGATTGGTTTGTGTATATTATTTTGTGACCGAGTGATAGGGCCAGAAGGCGGAATAGCATCAGGAAGGGGAATGAGGTTGCTGGGCAGAGGGAGCGATCGCTCCGTTGAAGGGGCACGGTCGTGCGATGTTTCTGGAATAGGGGGGAGATCGCTCCCTTCCAAAGGACGATCGCGCGGAATTTTTGGAAAAAGGGGGTAATCGCTCCCTTCCAAGGGGCGATCGCGGGGTCTGGCTGTTTGGGTCTGGTTCAGCGGCAAAGGAGCAGGTGTGTGGGCAGTTTTGGAGGCTTGAACAGGCAGGTCTGTAGTAAGGTTGATGGAAGAGGGGGAGGTGTGGCCGGGTGGATTTTGGGAAGTGGAAGAAGAAGCGAAAGTGAGATATTACACCAGTCATTGACTGTGAGAGTGGGAGTGGATGGAGTAGACCGAGACTCAAAGGGATAGACCGACTCAACGAACTTGACATGACGAGAGGTGTATATCTTGTTGGTTTTGGGTTCAAGGTAATAGTAGGCACTTTGAGTAGATGAGTAACCAACAAAGACACAAGGAGTGGAGCGGGGATCAAGTTTTGAGAGGTGTAGGGACGTAACCATGGGTAGCAGAGACATCCAAAGCTATGGAGTTTGAGATAGTTGGGATGATATTTGTGGAGAACTGAAAAAGGTGAGTGGAGATTTAATGTTGGTGTAGGCATGCAATTTATCAGATAACAGGTAGTGGAGAGAGCGTGAGTCCAAAAGGTACGAGGCATGGAAGAGTGAGTGAGGAGAGAGAGACCCGTTTCAACGATATGTCTATGACGACATTCAGAATAACCATTGTGTTCGGGTATATGGGGAGGGGAGGTAAGGTGTTGAATGCCATTGAAGTCTAGAAGGGGAAGAAGTCCAAGATATTCACCCCTGTATGGAGAGAGATGCCCTTGAATGAGTGTGCTTCCATCTTGACATGGTGGAGGTTGACGTTTGGCAAAATAGGATTGCCCATAGGAGAGAACTTGGGAGATTTAGGAATTGACAACCCAACTGTTGTATCTTTTCATCTCTTCCACGAGTTACTCAACCATATATCACTGTTTTATGTGAAGGATCCCAATAAACCTTCTTTCCTTAGGAATAGAAAAGGGTTTCCCAGGGGAATCTAGGTCGTCCTTAGGTAGGTCGTCTGATCATGAGCATAGATCTGATTCCCCTGTTTCCTCTTCTTCTTGTACAGTTATGGCGGCTCAAGGGGGAGCTACTGGTTCTACTTCTTCCAGCCCACGGATTGTGGACGCGTACGACTCCTCCATTTTACCTGGGAGGAATGAAAGAGGCTATGTACCCCCAAGGCCAATTCGAGGGAAGAAGAATTTGCCTTCTTGGATTGACATGGTGTACAACTTTTGTGAGGTGGATAGCAAGGAATTCAATGTCACTCTATTTAGCAAGAAGGAATTCATGAAGCTGTTTGGTGATACGTTTACCAAAGATCCCACTAGGGTGGCTTTCTTCTATGGCCAATTTGAGGCTGGACTAAGACTACCATTAGATCCCTTCATCAATGAATTTTTGGAGTGTATGGATGCCTTGCCTCTCCAACTGGGAGCTAATACTTGTAGGGTCCTGGTATGGTTTGCCATGTTTTGTCGCTTTCTTGGGTACGAGCCTTGTATGAGAGTGTTCAGGGACTTTTTTAGTGTCAAAACTGATAAGGTCGACTTGGGGATTAGCACCCCTTCCAAACCAAATTCCCCCAAATTATTTGTCAACCTTCCTAGCAAGGTAAGTGGTTGGAACTCCCACGTGGTGGTGGTGGAGAGTAGGAGAGGGTGGGAGTTCCCTTTGCCCTACACTTAGATCGCAGTAATAAAGGAAGAGGATTACTGGGAGACTAACTGGAGCACCAAGCTGTATAAGAAGTTGGTTGAGCTGTCTGAGAGAGGCCCCATTAGTTGGGAGGTTCTGGGTGTTGGGTTTTATGGGTCCATGCACAGCGGAATATGCATCTAAATAACACAAAACCCAAAGCCCTAAGATCTGTTCTATACGATTAAATTGAATTTCTATGAGATAGAATTTACCAACCATTATTGCTTTTCGGTCTTGAGCTATCAAACAATTTATCGGTGTGATTTTGAATCACAATCTTCGATCTTCAAAACCTTTGAACCTTCAGATTGCTTTGAACAATTTGAACTCTAGGCCTTGATCGTCGTACGAGCGAAGACCCTCTAGTTGTATCCACACGTTAGAATGAACCAAGAACAGTTCTTGAGAATTTCTAGATTCTTAAACCTATGGAAGAAATATTGAGAAACCTTTTTGGTGATTTTCTCTCTTGAAAATTCGGCTCAATTTCAGCTGTTTACAGACTCATAATTATACTACTTTAGTATTAGAGTTTGTGCCCTAATCAAATTAGGAAACAAGTGTAAACCGCCTCGGTGGCTTGTTGTGTCGCGCGGCAAAACATGCCATATGGCCAGTTTTGTCGTGCTACAGATCAAGGCATATTAGGAACTCTCAATCATTTCTTCCTTTGGTTTAACCAATTCATTCTAGTTGTGTGTGACCCAATAGGATTATATTAAGTTGGCAATGAGTCCGATCAACTCGACCCTCATAAGACATAAGCGGACTCTAGCAAGCCATTATGTCTACCCAATTAATATAACGTAAGAGTTCACGTTTCCAATGGTACACTTCCATTTCTCCCTTTGTCTCACGATGTTATTTTGAACACAAGTCATGGTCCTCGTCAACTTGTATTTGTTCAATGCTTTCTCGATCTTGAGTATAATGATAATCTAATCGCATTGGGGTGTGGCCACACACTTTCCATCAATATCACTCATTGAGGGGCCCAAGCAAAACATCTCTCTTTCGAGGGACAAATTCCATCTTGACTTATCATCCTTCCCATCATGAATCCGATCATGCCAAAGACAGCCTTTATAAATATCGTGTTAAGATATCGTTTGACTAAAATCAAACATGACTTTCATCATATGTAAGGTCATGATAATCTCAGGTGTAGGGACTAAATGAAGTGACCATATGAGATTTAATTATGACATTTGACCATGACATAAATCTCATATGGGTCAAGTCCAGTCACTTGTTCTCTAACAAGTACCCATAATTTCAATGTGCATCCCTATGCATATAATCATCATATGATTATCCATTGACAATTATACTAATTATTCTCTTAATAATCAGGGACGGAGATTATTACAACAAATATGCAAACTATATAATAATCAAATAATAAACTTAAACGATAAAGATGATATATAACGGTTTTCAGTTAAACATAACTAAAGCCTAGGGCATTACACCAACAGTCTTCCACTTGCACTAGGCTCCATTTATGTATCGAATACTCATGGATCTAACATGACCATCATCCTTCTGCCTGTGCGAGGGTCTTTGTTAGTGAATTCCTTATGTCATCATCGGTTGATACTTTGTATATCTTAACATCTTCTCATTCTTTATGAATTCCTCGAAGAACGTCTAAGTGAGTGTTTGGATCGTTGTTATGACCTTGGTTCCATTGTTTGCACAAGTGGCACCACTATTGTCATAACAAAAGTTTCACCGATTAGTGATACTTGGAATATTTCTAAAATACTAATGAACTTTTGATCCAAACTGCTTCTTTTAGCCACATCATATGTTGCTAAAATTTGGCCTTAGTCGTAGAATCGGCTACGATTTTCGGCTTGGAACTCTTCCAACAAAATCGCACCTCTAATAAGCATAAACATAAATACTAATTGCGATTTTAAATTAACTTTGTCAGTTTGGAAGCTAGCATCTATGTAACCCTTACAACAAGATTAACTTCCAATCTTTCAAATACCAAGAACGTATCCTTAGTTGTTCTTAAGTACTTAAGGATCATCTTGACTGCCATCCAATGGTTTACATCAGGATCAGATTGGTATGGACTCATCATGCTTAGAGCATATGAGATGCCGGGTCTAGTACAAATCATGGCATACATGACAGATCCAAATGCCGAAGCATATGGAACTTCATTCATTTCCCTTTTGCTCATCAGTTGTCAGAAGACAATGAATATTGCTAAGAGAAATATCATGACCCATTGACAAGCTACTCTTCTTAGACTCTTCTAAGAATCTTGTCAATGTGGATACTTTAACTCAAACCAATTTATCCTTCTAGATCCATCTCTATAGATCTTGATGCCAAGGATGTAAGCGGTTTCACCCATATCTTTCGTTGAGAAACCTTTCCTTGACCAAGACTTTGACAGTCTTAAGTGTCGGAACTTGTTTTTCCAATGAGTAAGATATCATTGTAATAAAACAATAGAAATAATACTACGCTCTCACTGAATTTCATGCATACAAAAGATTCATCTTTGTTCTTTGATGAAGTCAAACTCTTTGACCAATTCATCAAAACGAAGATTCCAATTCCTTGAAGCTTGCTTCAACCCATCTCATGGATCTTTGCTACATGCATACTTTATTAGAGTTTCTTGGACCGTCAAACTATTCGGGTTGTGTACTATACACATCCTTAATAATCTTTCCATTTAAAGAAAGTCGTTTGACATCCATTTGTCATATCACATGGTTCCTAACCATTTATCCAAATTAGGAGTGGACATCGCCTCAAGATAGGAAGTAGGATCGTCATTCTCAATGACTTCCACCTTAGGAACCGATTTAGTAAGGACTCAATTCAGTGTAAATGCATTATTTCTAATGCATATCCTCAAAAGGAAATAGAAAATAGGAAAGTCTAATTGACACATCATCGAACGAACCATGTCCTACAAGGTTCAATTCCTCCTTTTCAGATACACCATACAATGTGGTGTTTCGGGTGGAGTCAGCTCTGAAACGATTTCATAGTTTTGAGATGATTGTCAAACTCTTGGCTCAAATATTATCACCTCGATCTAATTGAAGTACTTAATATTTTGCCAAGTTTGTTTTGTACTTCATCTTGAAATGTTCGAAATATCTCAAACGATTCACCTTTGGACTTCATCAGATAGACATAGTCATAATAAGATAAGTCATCGGTGAATGTGATGAAACACCAAAATCCTCCCCTAGCAATGCTTCTTAATAGTCCACATACATCTTATGTATAATGACCAATAAGTCACTAGCCCTCTCACTACTTTTGTGTAGGGTGGTTTGGTCAATAATACCAATAAATAAGATCCACATTCCTCAAATGATTCATGGTCATATGAGTCTAAAAGTCCGTGTTAATGGAGTTTAGATATATGTTTCTTATTTATTTGACCAAGCCGGCAATGCCATATGAACGCGTTGTTTATATTATTCGGTTTAGATTTCCCATTTATATTATAGATATCTTCAATATTATTTTGTTTCTCATCATCAAGGATATGAAGACCATTCAATGACATAAGCATTACAATAAGGCATATCACTAAATAAATATAAAATTTCTTATTGAAAATAAGAAAATTATATCCTTCATAATCCATTTAAGAAACGGAAATAATACTCCTACTCAAATCCGAAACGTAGTCGTACTTGTTCAAAACAAGTACTACTTCACAAGGTAAAGTGACTTCATAAGTCTCTATGACTAATGTAGCAACCCTTGCTCCATTCTTATGCATAGGTTTAACTTACCTTCTTTGAGTAGCTTTCTCTTCTTTGTTCCTTGCACATTTAAACAAATGTGGGATCCAATCCGGTATCATATACCCAAGAACAAGAAGTCGAAAGGAAAATATCTATCATATAGATACTTGAAGTAGTAGCAATCATATTGCTCTTCTTCACCTTTTAGGCCTTCCTAGTAAGCCTTGCAACTTTGCTTTCAATGACAATCTTATTGTAATGACAGCAAACTGCATCCTTTTGAGACACTTTGGGTTTAGCCTCTTCGGCTTTGACAACTTTTGTCCTAGGTTTGGCAACCTTTGCTTTACCTACTTTTCCTTTATTTTGAACCCCTTTCTTGTGTTAACCATTAACACACTTGCGGATTGCTCCCTTTTGCATCTCATGCATTAAGAGCCTTCACCACAACATACATCTTTTGCCTAGTTCGCATTTGGAACATTTCCTTTGTGCGGTGTGCTAGAACAAAAGGAGTTTTTATGTGTTCAAGGTTCTTCATAAGAGCCTTTAAACATGGTGGCAAGTATAAGGCAATCAATAGGATTAGAATCATCAACATGTTTCAAATGTTTCTCCTTATTTGCCCTTTGCAACATTTGCAGTGGGTTCAGTGGGAACGGATTCGTCAAGAACGTACACATTTTCCCAAGAACCATTCTTTAGGCTTCTGATCCAATCAGAATTATTTGTATCGTTCCTTTCGAACTTTTCCTCAGCAGCGACGCGCTACACTTCAAAGACCTGGGTGTAGTGATAAGTATGCAAAGGTTGCTAGGTCGTCGCCCGGAAGCGACGCGCCATCTCTTCGCCCGGGGGTGGTGTCAAATATGCAAGGGTGCGCTATACTTCAAAGACCTGGGTGTAGTGATAAGTATGTAAAGGTTGCTAGGTCGTCGCCCGGAAGCGACGCGCCATCTCTTCGCACGGGGGTGGTGTCAAATATGCAAGGGTTCCCGCGTTGCGGACGAGTGCGGGTAAAGAAGCTAGTCCATGGTAGGTGTAAGGGTAGTGGGATGCGCTTTGGAACTTGGAACATTGAATCATTGACAGGGAGATCAGCAGAGGTGGTGGAAGTTATGAGGAGGAGGAAGATTCACATAATGTGTCTACAGGAAACTAAGTGGGTTGGAGAGAAAGCAAAAGAAATATCGCCTTGGGGTTTTAAGCTTTGGTACTCGAGGAAAGGATAAAGGGTAGAAATGGAGTGGGTATCATTATTGATAAGGAGTATAGTAATGACGTGGTGGAAGTGTACAGGAAGAGTGATCGAATTATGGGCATTAAACTGGTGATACGTGATGAGATTATAAATATTATTTCCGCCTATGCACCACAAGTAGGGTTGGATGCATCTATTAAACAAGTGTTCTGGGAAGATTTGGAGGAGGTAGTGCAACGAGTACCTAGTGGTGAGAAATTAGTGATTGGTGGTGATCTGAACGGACATGTGGGGTCTAGTCGACATGGCTTTGAGAGCATACATGGAGGTTTTGGTTTTGGAGAGAGGAATGAAGTAGGAAATAGTATCCTGGACTTTGCGTTGGCATATGACTTGAGTATAATGAACACTTGGTTCAAGAAGAGAGAATCTCACTTGGTGTCCTATAGGAGTGGAGGTAATGCGAGTCAGATTGACTTCTTCTTAGTAAGAAATACTTGTAGAAAGAGTTATACAGATTGCAAGGTTGTTCCGGGTGAGAGCACAGCAACTCAACATAGATTGGTGGTACTTGATTTTCGAAGTAAGAGAATTTCGAGGAAGAGAAAATCACAGGTAGACCCTAGAATCAAGTGGTGGAGACTTCAAGGGGAAAATCAACCAAAATTTGTAGCTAAGATGGTCGATACCGGTATTTGGGCGGATAATATGGAGGATATAGATATAGATTCGACTTGGACTAAGATGTTACATACCATAAAGGAGGTGGCGAAAGAAGTCCTTGGAGAATCTAAAGGAAATGGGCCACCAAGTAAGGACACATCATGGTGGAACGAGGAAGTAAAACAAGCAATAAAGGGCAAGCGAGAATGCTACAAATTATTGGGGAAATGTAGGAGCGACGAGAACTATGAGAAGTATAAGGAAGCTAGAAGAGATGCTAAGAAAGCAGTAAGAGACGCAAGAGCGAAGGTGAATCAGAAACTTTATGATAAGTTGGATACAAAAGAAGGGGAAAAGGACATCTACAGACTCGCTCGTATGAGGGATAAGAGGACACGAGATATTGGGACGGTTAAATGTGTGAAGGATGTAGACCAAAGAGTTTTAGTCGGGGATAAAGAGATAAAAGATAGATGGAGTTCGTACTTTGATAACTTGTTCAATGGCGGTCAAGAAGCGAGGATGTTGGAGATTTAAATATCTCTTCGAGTATGGTTAATCGAGATTTTATACGGAGAATTCGAAAGAGTGAAGTGGAAATGGCAATGAAAAAGATGAGATTGAAGAAAGCCGTTGGACCGGATGGTATACCAATTGAGGTTTGGAGATGTTTCGGGGAGAGGGGAGTAGATTGGTTAACAACGCTATTTAACAAGATATGGAGAGTTAACACAATGCCATTGGAGTGGCGGAAGAGTACTCTGATCCCTTTGTATAAGAATAAAGGTGATGTCCAAGATTGTGCCAACTATCGGGGGATCAAACTAATGAGCCATACTATGAAACTTTGGGAAAGAGTAATTGTACAAAGGCTGAGAAAAATTGTGGATATTTCGGATAACCAATTTGGGTTTATGCCAGGAAGATCGACTATGGAGGCAATATATCTTATGAGACAAACCATGGAGAAATATCGGGATCAAAAGAAAGATTTGCATATGGTTTTCATTGATTTGGAGAAGGCGTATGATAAAGTGCCAAGAGAGGTACTTTGGTGGGCATTAGCAAAGAAGGGTGTTTCAAGGAAATATATTGATATTATCAAGGACATGTATAATGGAGTTAGTACTTGTGTACAGACTAGTGTTGGGAAAGGCGAAGAGTTCCCTATAAAGATTGGAGTGCATCAAGGTTCCGCACTTAGCCCTTTTCTTTTTGCTTTGATAATGGGCCAATTGACGAGGTCGAGTCAAGATGATATACCAAAGTGTATGCCGTTCGCGAGATGATATTGTCTTGATTGATGAGACAAGAGAGGGTGTTGAAAGTAAATTGGAGTTGTGGAGACACACTTTGGAATCTCGAGGTTTTCGATTAAGCGAAGCAAGGCGAATATTTGGAGTGCAAGTTTAGCAGAGTTGGAAGTAGGGAGGCAGGGGCGATCACATTTGATGGAAATATTATCCAAGCTTCTGAGTTTTTTCGCTATCTTGGATCTATTATCCAAAAGGATGGAGAATTAGATGGAGATGTGGCTCATAGGATTAAAGCAGGTTGGTTGAAGTGGAAGAGTGCTACAGGGTTTCTATGTGATCGCGGCATTCCCAATAGATTAAAGGGAAAATTCTACCGCACGGCAATTAGGCCGGCATTGCTTTACGGCACCGAATGTTGGGCCGTGAAACAGTGTCACGTGCATAAGATGAATGTGGCGGAGATGCGTATGCTTCGATGGATGTGCGGTCATACAAGAAAGGATCGATTGGGAAATGAGGTGATTAGAGGTAAAGTAGGAGTTGCGCCCATTGAGGATAAAATGAGGGAAAATCGTCTACGGTGGTTTGGACATGTGAGAAGGAGATCGAGTGATGCACCGGTTAGGAGGCCGGAACAGTGGAGAAATGATAAAATGGCGAGGGGTAGGGGAAGACCCAAACAAACTTGGATTAGAGTAATTGAAAATGATATGAATTTACTTGGAGTGGATGAAAGTATGGTGTTGAAGAGGCCGGAGTGGAGGGCAAAAATCCAAGTGGGGGGTTGATTTTTTATTTTTTTTTATTTTTTTTTTATTTTTTTTTGTTTTATTTTATTATTATTATTTTTATTTATTTATTTATTTATTATTTTTTTTCACGATAACATATGAGGATTCATGTTAGCCGACCCCAAATTATTTTGGGACTAAGGCTTTGTTGTTGTTGTTGTTTTTGTTGTTGTTCCTTTCGAACTTTGTCCTTCATAAGGATGAATCGCAATTATCATTATGTAATGCTACTTTTACAACAAAATATATAAATTATATGAGCACATATCAATACCAACACATTTATCATCTAAGAGCAAATAATGTATTTTACAAATACTCCCACTAAATCATACACCTTCCAATGCAAATAAGCATAATATGCATTTAATGGGCTAAGATTCAACTTTAATTTAATCTCAAGTACGCTATGGCGCACCGCTCAAGATTAAATTAATTAGGTAGAAAACATCAATCATATCGTATATGACTCTTAGATCTTTTATGAGATTTATTTAAGACATCATATGTCTAAGCATATTTTAATCTCATCTTATGCCTTGGGTCCAAAACCATTTTGATAATCCAATTAAGTTCATCCATTTTAAACTTATAGGAACCACCATTTCCTCATCTTGCTCGCAAACGAAATAGAATCAAAGCACCTTGCTGTGGCAAGCCCACCCAAAACTATCCGAGTGGTCTAAAGTGTTTTAATCATGGATTGGCATAAAGAACTTAAACGTTAAATGAAGGTTATTTAAAGTATATTATAAGAATATCAACAAAGATAATCATAACTGTGCACCAGGTAAGTTCCCAAGAAAATAGGTGAGCCACAAGGACTGCTTAAGTACCAAATCTTCCTTCGACAGAACTCTCCTAGTCATGCACAATTATAATACCAATTTGAATGCAACATAATCAATACTTTGTATACTGACTTGTTTCTCATAAACAATCTGACTCGTAAACTGACTTGTTTCTCATAAACAATCAGATTCCTTCAAATTTTATGTATACTGACTTGTTTCTCATAAACAACCAGAAAACCAAAATTTAACGTTTCAACTAAACATTTAACAAATTATTATTCAATGTTTCAACTAAACATCTAATAAAATTCTTAACACTTAAGAACAAATAATTCATGCATCGCAACAATTAATAAAAACACATTTAAATTAATTAAGCATGCATAAACAATGAATTAATCTACCATAGTCCTATAAACTTAATATCCAGGAATTTATAGCATAGATTAAGACATTAAACATCTCAGATTATAAACATAATCACAGATTAGCAGAAAATTATCAAACTGATTCCTGCCCAGATTGGCTAGTTATGTCGCGCGGCGTCATCAGCCAGTTGGCTAGATCTATCGCGTGACATACCAAGCCCAACTACGAGATTTTCTCCTCGTGGCCAACTCTGTCGCACGACTTGAGTTGCCAGTTTGGCAGATTTTCTGAATTTCAATCAATTCTAATCATAAAGCAATCAAATCAAGTAAACAACTTTTACGGATTTAATTCAGCATAATCAGAAGACGATTTTCACATTGTTTCACATAAACAATAAACATTCTACCGCATACAAAATATGCAATAAGCATATAAACGATTTATATCTTGATTCTAGCATGTTAATTCAAACTTAACCATACGAACGGGGCTCTGATACCACTGTTGGGTTTTATGGGTCCATGCGCAGTGGAATAAGCATCTAAATAACACAAAACCCAAAGCCCTAAGATTAGTTCTATACGATTAAATCGAATTCCTATGAGATAGAATTTACCAACCTTTATTGCTTTCCGGTCTTGAGCTATCGAACAATTTATCGGTGTGATTTTGAATCACAATCTTCGATCTTCAAAACCTTTGAACCTTCAGATTGCTTTGGACAATTTGAACTCTAGGCCTTGATCGTTGTACGAGCGAAGAACCTCTAGTAGTATCCACACGTTAGAATGAACCAAGAACAGTTCTTGAGAATTGCTAGATTCTTAAACCTATGGAAGAAATATTGAGAAACCTTTTTGGTGATTTTCTCTCTTAAAAATCCGGCTCAATTTCGGCTGTTTACAGACTCATATTTATACTACTTTAGTATTAGAGTTTGTACCCTAATCAAATTAGGAAACAAGTGTAAATCGCCTCTGTGGCTTGTTGTGTCGCGCGGCAAAACATGCCATATGGCCAGTTTTGTCGTGCTACAGATCAAGCCATATCAGGAACTCTTAATCATTTCTTCCTTTGGTTTAACCAATTCATTCTAGTTGTGTGTGACCCAATAGGATTATATTAAGTTGGCAATGAGTCCGATCAACTCGACCCTCATAAGACATAAGCGGACTCTAGCAAGCCATTATGTCTACCCAATTAATATAACGTAAGAGTTCACGTTTCCAATGGTACACTTCCATTTCTCCCTTTGTCTCACGATGTTATTTTGAACACAAGTCATGGTCCTCGTCAACTTGTATTTGTTCAATGCTTTCTCGATCTTGAGTATAATGATAATCCAATCGCATTGGGGTGTGGCCACACACTTTCCATCATTATCACTCATTGAGGGGCCCAAGCAAAACATCTATCTTTCGAGGGACAAATTCCATCTTGACTTATCATTCTTCCCATCATGAATTCGATCATGCCAAAGATAACCTTTATAAATATCGTGTTAAGATATCGTTTGACTAAAATCAAACATGACTTTCATCATATGTAAGGTCATGATAATCTCAGGTCTAGGTAAATGAAGTGACCATATGAGATTTAATTATGACATTTGACCATGACATAAATCACATACGGGTCAAGTCCAGTCACTTGTTCTCTAACAAGTACCTATAATTTCAATGTGCATCCCTATGCATATAATCATCATATGATTATCCATTGACAATTATACTAATTATTCTCTTAATAATCAGGGACGGAGATTATTACAACAAATATGCAAACTATATAATAATCAAATAATAAACTTAAACGATAAAGATGGTACATAACGGTTTTCAGTTAAACATAACTAAAGCCTAGGGCATTACACCAACACTGGGAACTACCAAGAACAACTACATCCAAGCTGGGTTAATGCTTGGTAATGGGGGTGTGGTGCCCTTGGTCCCCATTGTTAGAAGCTTGAGGTACCCTGACTGGGTCATCCATGAGTGGGATAGATTTAGGCTTAGATCCAATGCCAAGAGTGTAAGAAAGAGCCAAATTATTGTAGGTTCAAAGTGGACCATTTTGGTGATAAGTTTTTACTCGCCTTTATCTCTGAACTCGTCCCTTTTATTGCTCGTATGTAGAACTTTTAGATTATACATAGAACTGGTTTGAGTTGTATGTGTAACTCTTAGCTCGTAAATAGTTTATTTGTATGTAGAACTTTCAGCTCGTACATATCCTGCTCGTACGTAGAACTTCTAGCTCGTACGTAGAACTTTCGTTTGCCGAGCCAATACTTTGCTTCTTAGTTTTGTGCATTTTTGACTCCTGAACAAGAGGCTTATATGAGCCAGGTTATTGACATTAGAAAGAGTAAGAAGAGCTGCGGGGCCGCCAATGCCCGAGAGAATCGGGAGAGAGAGGCTGTAGAACGCCAAAGACTTTTGAAACTAGTTGGTACGGAGATTGAGAAGTTCATTCCTTGTGAAGATGAGCTCGAGCAACTGGAGGAGGAGCGAGCTGGGGATGAATCCCAAGAGGCACAAGAAACCAATGTTGCTGAAATCGAGATGACTGATCACATGGAGGAGCCAAGGAAAGTGGTTCTTCAAGTCACAACAAGAGCCAAGACCAAGGCTAGGTCGCCTATTATTGATGTTGATGAAGAGGAGGAAGAAGACGACGAAGCCCCCCTCAGCAAGAAAATTAGGACCAAGAAATCCAAGCTTAACCCGCCGCCTGAACAGGTAGATGCATCTGCTAGTGGTTCCTTGTCTCCTTCTCTCCAGGTTTCGTATTCCGACCTTGTTCAAGCTCGAGTGGACAAGCTGAGTGACATTCTGCCATTTACTGGAGTAGATAGCTCTGTGAGGGAGTATCCTGAGCTCGAATTTGGCCAAGTGATCGTGAGGAGATCTGCTGACCAGGATTTGGTCAAGAAATTCATTGACAAGGGCCTGACTGCTGAAACCTTCCGAGCTAGGTCTGGCCTTGTTCACTCTGAGGTAACACTTGAAACATTTTTTTGTCATTATTGCTTTCCTCTTTTACTCGTCTAATCCCTATTATCCCATTCTTGATCGATCTGACCCCCTTTGTTTATTCGGCATTGAAGTCTCTCGCCATGATTGAAGCAGCTACGAGCTATTGGAAGGCTGCTGAGGAGCAAGAAAAGTTGGCCAAATCCATGCTGGCTCGTAAAACTGATTAGTTGAAGAAGCTGGAGAAAGATCACGCCAAGCGGAAGGAGGAGCACTCTGATTTGGACTCATCCTATGAAACTTTGAAGCTGGTGAAGGATGCTACCTTGAAGAATAAGGAGGAGACTTGGGGCAAACTAGGAAAGATCCAGAAGGAGCTAGCTTCCCTTAAGGAGGATAAGAAGAAAGACGACCAAGACCTGGAAGTGGCAAACCAAATGATGGAAGAGAGCACTCTGATGCTTAATAAGCAAATAGACGACCTGAAAGCTGCTCGCCAACAATGGGAGGCTGAGCTTACAGTTGCTGTAAATGCTGCCAAAGAAGCTGCTGGCAAGGAGGCAGTGAAGTCCTACAAAGAGAGCGACGAATGCCACGACTACGTTATAGAGAAGGCTAGGTCATTCTTCGATGCAGGTTGGAGCCATATGGCTCGACGTATTATGGTGGATCCCTCTTTTGAAATATCAATCGAAAAATTGGCCAAGTGGGCCTCTGAGGATCCGTACAATGTGGTAGCTCGCCAAGGTCATCATCTGGTGCCTTATAATGAAATGACTTGGCTACCATTGCCCAGGATGATGCAGATTTGGAAGCAGAACCTTGGGTCCCTCCTCCTGTCGAGCGTATCAACTTCAACACTGTTTTGGCGAAGCTTGAGGAACCAGACGAGCTGGCCTTTAAAGAGGATACTCCCAAGTATACTATTAGTGACTCAAGGAAGATTGTCTATCCAGATCAGCAAGAGAAGGTCTTAGGTGAGTTAACTACTGCAAACGACCAAGCTGATGCCGATCCAGCCACCACAAGTGATCAAGTTGAAGTCGACTCAGCTAGTTGATTCTCCTCTGGTTATTATTTTGACAATGTAATAGAACAAGTTCCAAAACAATCTTTGTTTTTGCTTTGTTTATGTATGGATGCTTTGGCCCAATTTTTTGGGAGGCATCTTAACTCGTAATATTTTGCAAGCTCTAGTTTTGGCCCGTTTTGAGGGTCTGAGCTTTATTTAATCGTAGCTGACTTTTGACGCTTTGAATCTTATGCTTTTGATCTTAGCATGAATATATGTCGAGCTAGATTGAACAGGTCAAATAAGCCGCCATTAGTTTTTGGTCGGACTGGTTTTTTGATAACACAGTTGACCTCATACTTGCATAGTTTGGAAAATGAGATTGACTAAGAGTCGAACCTGTTTAGATGAATGAAGCTGACCAGGAGTCAATCTTGTTAGGACGAGGTCGACTTAGATGTCGAACCTGTTAAAGGAACGAAACTGATTATGAATCGAGCTTGTTAGAACAAAGTCGACTAAGAGTCGGACTTGTTAAATGGACGAAGTTGACTAAGAGTCGAGCTTGATAAGTGAACGAGACTGATTAAGAATCGAGTCTGTTGGAACAAAGTCGACTAAGAGTCGAACTTGTTAAATGAACGAATCTGACTAAGAGTCGAGCTTGTTAAATGAACGAGACTGATTAAGAATCGAGTCTGTTGGAACAAAGTCGACTAAGAGTCGGACTTGTTAAATGAACGAAGCTGACTAAGAGTCGAGCTTGGTAAATGAACGAGACTGATTAAGAATCGAGTCTGTTGGAATTAATGTAAAGTGCAACACAATGTTTGGTTGAATGGAACTGCAACTTTTATTGAAGTAGAAGCATGCTTACATAAAAAATGGAGAGCTAGAACTACAACAAACTCAAACTTGAAAATTGAAATAACTTTGAATCTGAACTAGAAAGCTGAGCTAGAAGTAATATTTGATAAGACGGGTGCTTTAATTCCTCACCACCTGGATGGGCGATCATGTAAGTTCCTTGATAATTCGAGTAAGAATGTAGGGACCTTCCCAGTTGGGAGATAACTTGTTCTGCTGAGTTCTCCTTCTCGTTGCCTGGATTTTCCTTAGCACGTGATCGCCTACCTGGAATAATCTCTTCTTCACCTTCTTATCGTGATAATTCTTGGTCCTCTGTTTGTAGTTAACCATTCGTAAGTAAGCTGTATCTCGCTTTTCGTCAATCAAATCCAAGTCGATCAATCTGTTGGTGTTGTTCTACTCTTGGTCGAAGAAAGCTACTCTGGCTATAGGAAATCACAGCTCGGCTGGTGCCATGGCCTCCGATCCATATGTAAGAGCGAATGGGGTTTCCCCCGTGGGCCCCCGAATGGTTGTGAGTACTGCCCAGAGAGCAAGGGGGAGTTCGTCCAACCAGTTGCTACGTCGACCAACCAATCCCGTCTTAAGTGCAGATAGGACAAGTTTATTCGCAGCTTCAGCCTGCCCGTTACCTTGAGGATAGGCAACAGATGACTGCCAATGCCATATCCCTACTCGATTCATTTCTTCTTCGGAAGCCCAGGAGAATTGTAGCCCGTTGTCTGATACTATAGCTCGAGGAATCCCAAATCGATACCAGATGAAGTCATGAATGAAATTGATGGCATTTTCCTCCGTATTTCTAGCTAGTGGCTTTGCTTCGACCCATTTCGTGAAATAATCAATAGCCACGATCACGTACTTGCAATTTCCATGGGTGGGTGGGAAGGGTCCAATCAAATCGATGCCCCACATATCAAATGGCCAAGTAGTGATCACCGGAGTTTGCTCAGTCATAGGCAAATGAGGTAGGTTAGCGAATCTATGACAATGGTCGCATTGCTGAACGAAGTCGTAAGCATCAACTATCATGTGTGGCCAGTAATAACCCAATGTGATCAATTTGTTAGCCAAAGTTCTGGTCCCCCGGGAGTCCACCACAAACCCCACTATGCACCTCATGCATTAATTGAGTGATTTCTTGTGGGTGAATGCATCTCAACAATGGCTTAGTATATGACCTCCTAAATAGCATGTCTCCTTGAATAACGTATCTCAGAGCCTTCTTCTTGATGGCTCGAGCTGCTTTCTCGTCCTCAGGGAGCTCGTCTGTCTCCAAGTATGCACTCATTTCCTCGATCCAGCACTTGTCGTAAACCCAATTTCTCAACGTATCCTCCACGCACTGAATTTGAACCCTTTCGTACGTTGGATGTTTGAGGTAGGAGATAGGTTCCTCGTGTGGTTCATCTGAAGTAGCTAGCTTCGAGAGTAGGTCGGCCAATTCATTGTCCTCTCGACCAATCCTCTGAATTTCCCAGAACTCCAAGTCCTTTATCAGTTCCTTTACCAGGTCACAATATTTGATTAAAGTAGAGTTCAGCACCTCGTATTCTCCTCTAACCTGGTTGACAATCAGCTGGGAATCACAGTATGTTATAATCTTGGTCGCCCCAAAATATTTGGCGTACTCGATGGCTGCGACCAAAGCTTCATACTCTTCCTGGTTGTTAGAAGCTTCGAACTTGAACCTCAATGATTCCTCATAGACCGTTCTTGATTCTGGCTCGATCAACACAATCCCAACTCCACTAACATTCTTTGTTGCCGACCCATCGGAGTATACTTTCTAACAGTCGTCGGGTAAACTGGTGATGGGCTGGGCCTCAGGTTCTTTCCCTTTAGCTTTCTCTTTCTGAGCTCGTACCTCGCTATCTTCCTTGGTGAACGTCAGCTCAACCAAGAAGTCTACCAAGGCTTGATCCTTCAATGCCTTTCGAGGTCGATACTCGATGTCGAATTCTGTAAGAGCAATTGACCAGTTGAGTAAGCGACCTGAACTTTCTGGCTTATGTAGAATTTTCCTCAAAGGGGCATTAGTCAGCACGACAATAGGATGAGCTAAGAAATAAGCTCGAGTTTCCTCGATGCTATGACTAGAGCATAAGCCACCTTCTCTGCATTGTAGTATCTGCCTTCCACATCGGACAAGGCCATGCTAACATAATATACAGGCTTCTGAAGCCCTTCCTCTTATCGAACGAGGACGGCGGCCACAGATTGGTCGCCCACAGACAGATATACAAACAATGTTTCCCCAACAGATGGGCTGCTCAATAAAGGTGGAGTAGCGAGGTACTCCTTAAGCTGCTGGAACGACGAATGCCATTCGGTCGTCCACTCAAAATTTTTTGTCCCCCTCAACGATTTGAAGAAGGGGAGAGATCTTTCTGCCGACTTGGCTATAAAATGACCTAGGGCTGCCACCCTACAATTAAGTCGCTGCATCTCCTTGATACTTGTTGGCTCCTGCATGTCGACCAGAGCCTTGATCTTTTCTGGATTAGCTTCAATACCTCGCTGAGACACCATAAAGCCGAGGAACTTTCCAGATGATACTCCGAATACACACTTGCTTGGGTTAAGTCGTTTGCTCGTAAATTTGTGAAACGTTTTCTTTAGGTCAACCACGTGATCTCCGGCCTTTATTTTGATGACCATATCATTGACGTAGGCCTCCATGTTTCGGCCAATTTGTGAAGCAAAGACCTTGTTAACCATCCTCTGGTAGGTCACTCCTGCATTCTTGAATCCGAACGACATCATGTTGTAGCAGTAAATACCCCAGCAGCTTGAAAAGCTGTCTTCACAATATCATCCTCGTGCATCTTGATCTGATGATAGCCTGAATAGGCATCTAGGAAGCTCAGAGTGGAGTGTCCAGCTATAGATACTATGAGCTTGTTAATCTGAGGTAGGGGGTAGCTATCCTTGGGGAAAGCCAAATTTATGTTGGTGAAGTCGACACACATCCTCCACTTGCCATTAGATTTCTTCACCATGATCACATTAGCTAGCCAGGTGGTGTGAGTAGCTTCCTTGATGATACCTGCACTCAAAAGTTTTTGTACCTCAAGTTTTATTGCCTCCTCTTTGTCACGAGCGAAGCTTCTCAGTTTTTGTGCCTTGTACTTCATGGTCGGGTTAACCTCCAACCTGTGGACCGCGACCTCTTCCTTGATCCCCTTCATATCCTCTACTCGCCAAGCAAAGACATCATTGCTTTCCTTCAGTAGCTCAACAATCTCTGCTCTTTCATCAGCTGACAACTGCTTTCCAATCTGAATTTTTTCCTCGAGATAAGAAGGATTTGTCATCACTGCTTGCAGCTCGTCCACAGCTTCTAACTTCGGACCATCTCTAAACTGTAGGGTCTCTATAATGATCTCTCAGACCCTCTGTCTTTCCTCGGCCCCCAAGTGTGGAGCTTCCTCGACGATCATGTCATCTAGCTCTGCTGCGATCTCACTGGTGGTGGCCCCCGAGTTATTGTCGATCTGGAGGCATAACTCGCCTATGAAGACTTGGTCGACCATAACTGCATCTGAATCGACCGTGGTGATTTCGGAGTGACGTGTTGACTCAGTCATAACCTCGTCATGTGAGTGATAGGTCGACTCTTCCACGCAGGTGATCATAGATAGTCGAGAAGTTATGGTGACTGATTTTGACATCTTTAAGAACCCTTCACCAGTTTCAATTCCCAGCTCCCTCTTCTTCCTCGTTCGAAGGACATGGTCAAGATATTCTTGAGCTGTACTTCATATACAGCCGACTCTAGCTAGCGTGGGGAACTTAACTCATTGATGGGGGATTGAGGCTACCATTCCAAGTGCGACCTAGCCAGGTATACCCAAAATAGCAGCATAATCACTATTCACATCAATGATAATAAATTTTACCCTGGAGTTGACCCTGTAAGGATGCTGGCCTATGTCGACGTCCAACTCGATCTGTCCCTTGGCATCGACCCTGTGGTTGGTGAAGCCCTGCAATCTACCATCATAACGTTCGAGCTGCTCCTTTGAGAGTCCCATCTCCTTGAACGTCTTGTAAACTAGGATATCCTTGCAGGCCCCCGTGTCTACCAAGAGTCTGCTGATCGTACACCCATCAATTAATCCTAGGATAACGAGAACTTGCTCTCTAGCTGCTACATTAGTTGCCAGCTCGTCCGGATAGAAACTGATCATCTCGTCCCTGATATAGCTTCTAGGTGGCACATGAGGGGCCTTGTTGAGCTGAAATATCTTGTGTTTTATGGCGGTGTTGCTGGCTTATTCAGTAATAACCCCCAAATTCAATCTAGGCTATCTCGGCTCTTGCTGTCCACCAGCAGCTCGCTCACCACTGGCTAGCTGAGGCCTTTTCACATACATGTCGAGCCTTCCCTGATCGACCCACCTCTGAATGATGCGCTTCAGGATCATAAAATCTTCCTTAGTGTGGCCCGTATCTTTGTGATAGTCGCATTACTTGCTGTTATCCCGTCTGAACTTATTTGTTGGGTTCATAGGAGCAGGTGGGCCTAGTTCGACGGTGTTGAGGATCTTAGTTCGACTCACTGTCAAAGGAGTGAAAGCTTCGGGCACTTTCTCAGTCGCCCTAGTTTTGTTCTTACCATTCTTGTTGTTCCCACCATTCTTGGTTGAGTCCTTCTTATCAGTATCAACGACCTCAGCCTTGGGGCCTTTTCCACTTTTCTTCTCTTTTCTCTCTTCAGCCAGTGCCACATTGTAGGCCTTCTCGAACAGTTCTTGTCTGGTACTCACGGTCCGGACTGTCAGCTCGTAGTCCAAATCTGCAGATGCTATCCCGTTTCTGAAACAATTGATTACCTCCCTGTCCGTAAGGTCCTCCTCGATCTTGTCGACCATCTCCTTGAATTTGGTATAATAGCTCATCGAGCTTTCGTTCTTTCCCTGTACCAAGTTATTCAAGTCGGTGACTGTCATCTTCCGAGCTCCAGCTGTCGAGAAGCGATCTAAGAATTTCTTTCTCATATAATACCACGTCAAGATGCAACCTGGTTCCAAGCCATTAATCCAAGTAAGGTCTACCCCGGTGAGAGTGCTAGTAAGTGCCTTACACATCATGTCGTCCTCGTTGGAGACAAAGCACATAGTAGCCTCCAAATGTTGCATATGACTCTAGGCATTGGTTGCGACCGAATATTTTTCTAGGACTGGCAATCTGAAACCTGGAGGAGGTCGATGGTCGAGCAACTCCTTGGACAAGGGATGAAGAGCAAAGTCATTTCGTTTGCCCTTTCCAGCATCCTCTTTCTTGTCAGCCTCCCACTGCTAAAACTTTTTCTTCCACTGGAGCCATTCCCTAGCATCTGGCGTGTCATCCCTAGCGTGGGAGACATTGTTGGATCTTTGTCTTTCCTCACGGTGGGGTTCCCTCCTCGAGTAGGCTTTGTGCCTGTCACTCCTAGGGGGAGTTATCTCTCTGCGCCATCTATCTGCGTGAGAGGGCGACCTCAGTGAATTAACTGGTTACCTGCGCCTTTCATCTCTGATCGGCGACCTGCGCCTATCCACTCCGATTGGCAACCTGCGCCCATTTTCTCTAACCGACAACCTGCGCCATTCATCTCTAACTGGTGACCTGCGCCTTTCTCCTCTGTGGGACTGCGACCTCTCAGTTCTGGCAGGCCTGTTCCTCTCAGCTTCCCTTTGCCGCCTCAGATCCGACTAAGCCTCCTTCTCTCTGTTTGTGTTGAGATGACTTCTCAAGTCGTCAAGTGGAACTGGTATGTGAGTGCGAATAAGAGGCACAATCTGTCGCTCACCATTCTATTGGGCACTTCCTCCTTGCCTAACGCTTCTGTCGGGCTGCCTGTTAGAAACTTTGGAGGGGGCCACCCTTTCTGACCTTCTGTCGGTCTGCTCTGACTCCTCCTCCATTGCTATCAGCTCCGCTAGAATTTGAGCTCGCTCCAATAGCATCTCCTTTTTGCTAAGGGGATTGGTTGAGGGACCTACCCTGTCGCCTGCAGCCATTCTGTAATAACCCTAACATCTTTTCTTTTTATTTTATTTAATTGTTAAATGTTATTTTGTTAAGGGTATTATTTCATTAAATATGAATATATTCCTATATGGACGGGTATAGTGTGGGTTAGGTTTGCAAAAAAAAAAAACCATAAGGCAACTAGGTGTCATAAAGTCTGGAGGCTCTTGGTGTTCGTAACGGTTAAAGTCTCTTGGCCTTCATAACCAACTAGGTGTCATAAAGTCTTGAGGCTCTTGGAGTTCGTAACGGCTAAAGCCTCTTAGCCTTCATAATCGACTCCATGCCAAGGATAAAAGAGGGAGGCGGCCAGGTGAGAAGAGGTTTAGAGAGAGAGCAAGACCTTAGAGAGAGAGGGCGGACATAAGAAGAAGGCGGCAGCAGAAAGAAAGAAAGAGAGAAGAGAAAGAAGGAAGAAGAGTCTAGGTTGAATTGAAAAGGCAAATCATTCAACACTTCCTAGTTATTGTTTTTAATATAGATGATTCTAGAAAACATAGAACCCTAGATTCAAGATCTGTGATTATGGTTTGATCAAATATGATTATTGATAATGAATGAGTATTGATATTAGATCTAATCTTTGACGAACATTGAATTAGATTGGGCATGATAAATCTTAAAGATGAACTAGGATTTTCATGCTAGAAGGAAAGAAAGAGGATTAGGTTTTATGTGTGTGTATGTGTGTATGCCGTGTGTGTGGGTGTTTTAGGGTGTAGTGTGTGTTTGTGTGTGCTGTGAATAGTAACCTGTGTGTGTAGTGTGTGCACTATGAATAGTAATCTGTGTGTGTAGTGTGTGTTTGTGTGTGCTGTGAACAGTAACTATGTGTGCTGTGAATAGTGTAATTAGTGTGAGAAAAGTCACAAAAAGGAATTGAATAAGGTTGTAAGCCTAGAAATACTAAGGGTAATTTGGGAAACCAAAAAGGGGACACTAGTTAACCTTAAAAGGAGTTAAAATAGGAATAACTCATAGGTTAACAAGATGATTTAGAATGTAATTAAAGTAAATAGGAATTACTTTTACCCTAAGAAGTTTTTATTTGCATGATTTTGGATTTGTGCAAGGATCCGTTGCAAGGAAACGCAAGCGATAAAGGTAAGGGATTATGCTCTTTAGTTTTGAAGTATCCTTCTTTAATATAGAATTCCATAAATTGTATTTGTTTACTTCCAATGTAGCCAGTAGTGTCGTTTCTATATATTCCTTTGATTGAACGTCTGTTGGAATGTTCCTACCCTTGATATGTGTTGTTCAAAGGGTATCCATGATAATTGGATTTGTTAATGTGTTCTTGTATCTATGAACCTGATATGTGGAATTTTCTATATCTGTTTGAACTCGCGATGTAGCTAGATTTGTCTGATTGAAAAAGACTTAGTAAGAATTAGTCTGATTAAAAAGGACTTTATGAGAATTAGTCTAATCCCTGAAAAGGACTTAGACGCTTATACACTACTTGATGAAGTAGTTGACTATCATGATATGTCGGGATAAGGGAGCGCCCTGAATAGGCTTGGAGTCTCTTATTCAAGGATCACCCTAAAAAGGTGTATCAAAGTCACCCTGAAAAGGTGTAGCGTTACTTTGGAATTGACGGACTTGTGTGAATACAGTCTTCCTCGTATATATTTTGTGATAGTGCCACAACTTGTTATTTGAAAAGTATTTTCCGTTATTGTACTCGTACCTGTACTTTAATTGATATAGTTATCCTATCGTTGAGTAATTCGATTGGCTCCGTTCATTTCGGTCATCTTTCCTTAGTACCCGGAGAGATTCCGTATGAACTTACTGAGCATTGTTCGCTCACCCCTTTTTCTTATTTTTCCCTCCCAGGTAAGCGGTAGGAGAAGTTGATCGGTCGCAGGGATAGCGCCTTGAATCGGGGGTAGGGTTTGGTATTAATCATTATGTACTTATCGAGCTAGTGGGTTGTACTAGCCGTTAAGATTGAAAGACATTTATTTTCCGCATTTGAATTATGGTTAGGGTGTACTAGTCGTTACTTTTGAAAACATTTATGACGGTTGTATTACTTTAGGGTTAGGGCGTCGCTTGAGATGCCATTTTGATGATTATTAATAAATGCTGGGAATTGTTTTTATTGTAGAAAATTGGGGTCGTTACAATTGGTATCAGAGCTATGGCTTTAGGTCGCATGGGAGATCTTAGATGTTAAGACTATGGGAAGAGAGTAGTACTTAACCATGATTGGGTCTACCTAGAACATTCTATATTTGGAAACCTTCCATATTTTCTAATTTTCTAATTAAGGAAACTTTCTATTTTGGGAAACATACTATTTTGGGAAAGAACCTATAAGATTCCTTTGGAAGTATAACAAGATTTTCCGAGTAATCTGAAGGACTACTCTTAAGTTGAACATAAATTGTGATTGATGTTGAATAGTGGTCATGTTTTAATTGTAGGAAATGGCCAGAGATAGTAAAGCTTGGATGATGAGCTGGAGGCGTAAGTCCCTGAGAGCGAGGTCAATCAAAGGGTATGCGTCAAGGATTAAGAGGCTTGGCAATGCTTTGAAAGAGGCAAAGGAAGAATTGGTTAGGGAAGAGGAGTACCGTCAGTAAATTATACAGCAAGCAGATCGGTGGTATTTTGAGCTACGAGATTTTAGGGCCACTATACTAGTGACAGGAATGCCAAATGAGGGTAACCTAGTGAATGAAAATACTATATAAGAAATAGCTGAGGAGATGATAGGGAGTGAAGCTGCTCCAATTGAAATTGATGATGATGAGCCACTAGTGACACCTGAGTGTAGGACCAGAGGAAGACCAAAGGGATCCAAGAACAAAGTGAAAATGTCAAGTGGAAGACCTAGGGGAAGACCTAGGAAGAGTGCAGCTCCGTGAATAAGGTTGGGAATCTCTTTGGTTGCTTCTAGGAGAATGAGTGATAATTTAGTTCAGTTATTGGCATTATAAGGATGTTATTGTTTTAATAGAAACCTTCTTTTATGAAATAAAGTTAGTTTATATTTTGTGGCATGGTATTTTGAAATGAAATTTATTCTCTAGTGTTAAATTGATATATTAACTAGAATAGAGAAAGGTTGGTCAACTGAAATGACCGACGTGAACAGATATCGACCTACTGAAACAGCCAAGAGTGATTTATAGTTGGTCTATTGAAACGACCAATGTGAAAAGTATTTCGGGTCTATTGAAATGACCTCTGATTGTATTTTGGGTCTATTGAAACGACATGTGAAAGCTGTGTTGGTCTATTGAAACGACCAATGGTCTAGTGATTGGACCTATGAATTAAATGTTTAGTCTGATAAGACTGTTTGTTTTAATTGGTATACAAATTGTAGCATTGTATATTGCTAGTATTGACATGAGTGAGAACGCTTAGAGTGGAAACCCTAATAAGGGCCTTACATTGTTTTAGATGTCGGAGAGCAATGGCAACAACTTCGTAAACGTCAATGGACAAATTCAGGAGCAAGCCAACACTGATATGGAAACCCTCCTTCAGACACTGAATCAGACGGTGGCGGGAATTGGGCAGGTAGTAGCAACCCTAGCTCAGCCACAACCGCAAGTCGTACCATTGAGTGATCCACTGGAGTAGTTCCAGAAGAGGAACCCAGATTCATTTTCAGGCACTCCAAAGGAGAAGCCGCAAGATTGGATTAAAGACATGGAGAAGATATTCGAGGCGTTGATTTGCACTCAGGAGCAAAAGGTGATGTTCGCGACCTTTATGCTGAAAGGACAAGCTTTGAAATGGTAGGAGGCCGAGAAGAGGGCAGCCACGACACATGGAGACGGTAGCTTCACCTGGGATAGGTTCAAGAATGTGTTCAATGAAAAGTACTATCGGATGAGCGTTCGGAATGCCAAGGTGGCAGAATTTATGATGCTGACTCAAGGAATTTTAACAGTGGATGAATACAGTGCAAAGTTCACCGAGTTGATGGAATTTGCCCCGACGTTCTTTGATAACGAAGAGTAGAAGTCAAGAAAATTTGAGGCTGGTCTTAGTGACAAGATCAGGTACAGAATTACTCCGCTGCTGTTGTCAACTTATGGCCAAGTACTGGACAGAGCGAGAGTGGTAGAGAAAGAGGCGGACAGTTTCCGTAGTAGGCGGGATGAGAAAAAGAAGGTGGCAGAAAATGAGTTGAGTGAAAACAAAGGACATACTGGAAGTTGGAATTGAGACGGAACCAACAACAAGAGGAAGGCTATAAATGAGGCCCGGGGAAAGAAATTGCTAGTAACAAGTACCAGAACAGGAGTTTCGATAACCGCAGAGGTGGGGATCGAAGAGTTACTCCAGGAATAGGAACAGATGACAAATGCCAAGTGTGCGAGGGTAAGCACAAGACAGAGGAATGCTGGTATAAGGAACAAAAATGTTTTAATTGTGACAAAGTGGGACATCCTCAATGGAAGTGCCCGGAACCTAAGAAAGTAAGAAATGCTCCAGGAGCCGGAACTGATAAGAACAATGGAGGAGGTCGTGGAAGAGTGTTAACCATGACTGCCAGGGATGAGAGGGCCACCAATGATCTTGTGGCAGGTATGTTTCAACTTTATTCTTGTAGCGTTTATGCTTTGATAAACACTGGTGCTACACATTCTGTCATTAGCACTCGACTAGCTAAGAAATTGAACTTGAAACCCGAGGCATTAGAAATACCATTGGTGATAGATACTCCGACTAGAGAGTCAATCCCTATCTCATCTGGTTATAAGATGTGTCCTCTGGGAATAGGAGATAGAGAACTTGAGGTTGATCTTATTAGAAATGAACGAATTTGACATTATCCTGGGAATGGATTGGTTAGCTGCTTACCATGCTAAAGTAGATTGCTTTAAGAAGGAGGTGCAATTCAAGTTACCATCTGGAGAAAAGTTTAGCTTTCAAGGATCGAAGCTGAGAAGTCGATCGGGTCTTATTTCGGTAATGAAGGCTCGAAAAATGTTAAGGAAGGGGTGTGAAGGGTTTTTGGCCTATATTGGAGAGACGGATAAGAAAGAAGTGAGTATAAAAGCTCTTTCGGTGGTCAGAGATTTCAAGGATGTTTTTCTAGAAGATTTGTCGGGAATACCACCAGAGAGGGAGGTGGAATTTTCCATAGATTTAGTACCAGAAACCGCACCGATATCCAAAGCACCGTCCAGAATGGCGTCGCCTGAACTTAAAGAATTGAAGGAACAATTACAGGAATTATTGGATAAAGGTCTGATTAGGCCAATTGTTTCACCATGGGGTGCGCAAGTGTTATTTGTGAAGAAAAAGGATGGCTCGATGAGGATGTGTATCGACTATCGAGAACTGAATAAAGTGACGGTGAGAAATCAGTATCCATTACCGAGGATTGACTTCTTGTTTGACCAACTTCGGGGAGCGTGTTACTTTTCAAAAATAGATTTGAGATCGGGATATCATCAATTGAGAGTGAAAAAGGAGGATGTTTCGAAGACGGCCTTTAGGACAAGGTACGATCACTATGAGTTTTTGGTTATGCCGTTTGGACTGACGAACGCACCAGCAGTATTTATGGAGCTGATGAACAGGGTATTTCAGAAATTTTTGGATAAGTGTGTAATTGTATTTATAGATGATATTCTAGTTTATTCTAAGACCAAGGAAGAACATGAAGAGCATTTAAGGTTGGTACTGCAAATCATAAGGGAACAGAAGTTGTATGCGAAATTTAAGAAGTGTGAATTTTGGTTGGAGGAAGTAGAATTCTTAGGGCATGTGGTATTTAAGGATGGGATTGCAGTAGATCCGGCAAAGATAGAAGCTATAGTGAATTGGGAGAGACCAACTACTATCAGCGAGATTAGAAGTTTCTTGGGGTTGACAGGATACTATAGGAGATTTGTGGAAGGAGTTTCGAAGTTATCAGGACCATTAATGAAGTTAACGCAGAAAGGAGAAAAGTTCGTTTGGTCCGAAGAATGTGAAAAGAATTTTCAAGAGCTGAAGAGGCGATTGGTGTCCGCACCAGTTCTTACAGTACCATCAGGATCCGACAGATTTCTGATTTATAGTGATGCTTCGTTGAAGGGATTGGGTTGTGTATTAATACAGAATGATAAGGTTATAGCCTATGCATCAAGACAACTAAATAACCATGAGAAGAATTATCCCACCAATGATTTGGAGTTAGCAGCCGTAGTTTTTGCATTGAAAATTTGGAGACATTATTTGTATGGGGTAAATTGTCAGATTTATACGGATCATAAGAGTCTTAAATATAACTTCACTCAGAAAGAATTGAATATGAGGCAAGGAGATGGCTATAATTACTTAAGGATTATGATTGTACGATTTTGTATCACCTCGGAAAGGCCAATAAGGTGGAAGATGCTTTGAGTAGGAAGAACCGTGGAACCATAGCGGTGTTGATTTCTAAGGGGTACGTACGTTGAATAATATTGAAATTTCTGGGTTAGAGGTAAAAGTTAGGGGATACTTGGCTCAGATGAGTGTTCAGCCGACACTTTTGGACCGAATCAAGGAAGCACAAGGGACCGATGGTGAGGCTGTAAAGATACGTGAAAATATGGCTAAAGGAAAGGTAACAAATTTTCGTATGGGAGATGATGGAATTTTGAGGTACCAATCGAGAATTTGGGTGCCAGGTAAGGAAGATATAAAAAGGGAGATTTTGAAGGAAGCTCATTGTTCGAGGTTTTCTGTACATCCCGGAAGTACAAAGATGTATAGGAATTTAAGAGAATCGTTTTGGTGGAACAACATGAAGGGAGATGTGGCAGAATTTGTTTCAAGGTGTTTGGTATGTCAGCAAGTAAAGAGTGAACACCAGAAACCGACAGGGTTACCGCTGTCATTACCAATACCGAAATGGAAATGGGAGAATATAGCTATGGATTTGGTAGTAGGGTTACCGAGGACGTTGAAGGGTCACAAGGCAATTTGGGTCATAGTGGGCAGACATACGAAGTCGACTCATGCTATTAAGGTGATAGATTCATTGGAGAAGTTGGCTAAGTTATATGATGATGAGATTGTGAAATTGCATAGGATACCTGTTTCGATAGTGTCTGATCGAGATGCGAGGTTCACGTCAAAATTGTGGAAGAGTCTACAACAAGCTTTGGGTACCGAGTTGACGATGAGTACAGCTTTTCACCCACAGACAGACGGACAGTCAGAAAACCCATCCAGACTAGCATCGGTATGACACTATAAGAAACGTTATATGGACGGAAATATAGATCGCCTGCTTGTTAGAATGAAGTTGAAGAAATTATGATGACGGGACCGTAAATTATCCAAGTGACCACAGATAAGGTACAACAGATTCGGAAATGATTATTAACCGCTCAGAGTAGGCAGAAGTCGTATGCAGAACGCCGACGACGAGATTTGGAATTTCAATTGGGGGATCGCGTGTCCTTGAAGATTTCATCACCCAAGGGAGTCATGAAGTTAATACTGGCGGGAAGTTAAGTCCGAGGCATGTGGGACCATTCAAAATTTTGGAGCGAGTTGGGCTGGTAGCCTATATATTGGCCCTACCACCTGTACTTGTAGGAGTACACAATGTGTTTCATGTCTCGATGTTGAGGAAGTACATCCCCGACCTGATCAATGTGATTGAGTATAGACAGCTCAGATTCCGTTTCGATCTGAGTTATGATGAGCAACCTATGAAAATTGTGGATCGGAAAGATCAGAATTTGAGAAGGCGGATAATTCCGTACGTGAAAGTGTAATGGAGCAACCACACAGAAAGAGAAGCGACGTGGGAGCTCGAGAGCGAGATGCGAGAGTTGTATCCCGCCCTGTTTTCGGAATGAGTGTGTTTGGTTTGGTGGACCAAACCCTTTTAAAGGGTACGAATGTAATAACCCTAATATCTTTTCTTTTTATTTTATTTATTTGTTAAATGTTATTTTGTTAAGGGTGTTATTTGATTAAATATGAATCCATTCCTAAATGGACTGGGATAGTGTGGGTTAGGTTTGGAAAAAAAAAAACCATAAGGCAACTAGGTGTCATAAAGTCTGGAGGCTCTTGGAGTTCGTAACGGCTAAAGTCTCTTGGCCTTCATAACCAACTAGGTGTCATAAATTCTTGAGGCTCTTGGAGTTCGTAATGGCTAAAGCCTCTTGGCCTTCATAACCGACTCCATGCCAAGGATAAAAGAGGGAGGCGGCCAGGTGAGAAGAGGTTTAGAGAGAGAGGAAGACCTTAGAGAGAGAGGGCGGACATAAGAAGATGGCGGCAGCAGAAAGAAAGAAAGAGAGAAGAGAAAGAAGGAAGAAGAGTCTAGGTTGAATCGAAAAGGTAAATCATTCAACACTTCCTAGTTATTGTTTTCTATATAGATGATTCTAGAAAACATAGAACCCTATTCAAGATCTGTGATTATGGTTTGATCAAATATGATTATTGATAATGAATGAGTATTGATATTAGATCTAATCTTTGACGAACATTGAATTAGATTGGGCATGATAAATCTTAAAGATGAACTAGGATTTTCATGCTAGAAGGAAAGAAAGAGGATTAGGTTTTATGTGTGTGTATGTGTGCATGCCATGTGTGTGGGTGTTTTAGGGTTTAGTGTGTGTAGTGTGTGTTTGGGTGTGCTGTGAATAGTAACCTGTGTGTGTAGTGTGTGCGCTATGAATAGTAATCTGTGTGTGTAGTGTGTTTATGTGTGCTGTGAACAGTAACTATGTGTGCCGTGAATAGTGTAATTAGTGTGAGAAAAGTCACAAAAAGGAATTGAATAAGGTTGTAAGCCTAGAAATCCTAAGGGTAATTTGGGAAACCAAAAAGGGGACACTAGTTAACCTTAAAAGGAGTTAAAAGAGGAATAACTCATAGGTTAACAAGATGATTTAGAATGTAATTAAAGTAAATAGGAATTACTTTTACCCTAAGAAGTATTTATTTGCATGATTTTAGATTTGTGCAAGGATCCGTTGCAAGGAAACACAAGGGATAAAGGTAAGGGATTACGCTCTTTAGTTTTGAAGTATCCTTCTTTAAGATAGGATTCCATAAATTTTATTTGTTTACTACCAATGTGGCCGGTAGTTTTGTTCCTATATATTCCTATGATTGAACGTCTGTTGGAATGTTCTTACCCTTGATATGTGTTGTTCAAAGGGTATCCATGATAATTGGATTTGTTAATGTGTTCTTGTATCTATAAACCTGATATGTGGAATTTGCTATATCTGTTTGAACTCGCGATGTAGCTAGCTTTGTCTGATTGAAAAAGACTTAGCAAGAATTAGTCTGATTAAAAAGGACTTTATGAGAATTAGTCTAATCCCTGAAAAGGACTTAGACGCTTATACACTACTTGATGAAGTAGTTGACTATCATGATATGTCGGGATAAGGGAGCGCCCTGAACAGGCTTGGAGTCTCTTATTCAAGGATCACCCTAAAAAGGTGTATCAAAGTCACCCTGAAAAGGTGTAGCGCTACTTTGGAATTGACGGACTTGTGTGAATACAGTCTTCCTCATATATATTTTGTGATAGTGCCACAACTTGTTATTTGAAAAGTATTTTCCGTTATTGTACTCGTACCTGTACTTTAATTGATATAGTTATCCTATCGTTGAGTAATTTGATAGGCTCCGTTCATTTCGGTCATCTTTCCTTAGTACCCGGAGAGATTCCGTATGAACTTACTGAGCATTGTTCGCTCACCCCTTTTTCTTATTTTTCCCTCCCAGGTAAGCGGTAGGAGAAGTTGATCGGTCGCAGGGATAGCGCCTTGAATCAAGGGTAGGGTTTGGTATTAATCATTATGTACTTATCGAGCTAGTGGGTTGTACTAGCCGTTAAGATTGAAAGACATTTATTTTCCACATTTGAATTATTGTTAGGGTGTACTAGTCGTTACTTTTGAAAACATTTATGATGGTTGTATTACTTTAGGGTTAGGGCGTCGGTTGAGATGCCGTTTTAATGATTATTAATAAATGTTGGGAATTGTTTTATTGTGGAAAATTGGGGTCGTTACACATTCGCCCTGCTTGGGGACGCTTCGGAGGAGGTTGGACTCCTTGGTCAGCCATGGGCCTTTTCTCTCTTCTCCCATCTGGCAAACCCCTGCCATCTGCAATGCTATTAGAACGCGTCGCCCTCGCGGGTTAACGAGGCAGAGGAGGAGTAGGCAAATTGACATTGCGGTTTCCAGCATTAGCGTTAGCACTGGTGTTTCCCCCGTTGGGAACAGAATAAAAGTTTCGAGCTAGGCCCAGAGAGTAAAGCCCAATCATTTATCTATTATTGCCACCATGTTCTCAGTGGGTTAGGCCCAACTATTACTAGGCCCAAGGCCCATCAACATGGTCAGTTGACCTAAGCTCATTGTCCGACCTACGAGGTCCCGACCTAGCTAGGTCTGACTCTATGATCCAGGTTCTATTTTGGGTACGGTCCGGCCCTACCCATCAGTCAGGTCGACCTAGCCCCAATAGGCGACCTCGACCTACCAAGCAAGCGTCGACCTACAGAGTCTAGGCGTACGCACAACTCTTTCCATAACGGATTCCCTACAAATCAGGAGTCATTCACGGACATGATCTCTAACACGTATCAGTTCCACAAATTAAGGGATTTCATACAATCCTACCAAATATACAACTCTCATCAACAACTATAAATACAAGGCAACGTCAACCGTTCCAAGGTAACTGCAATTTTGTTATTTGAGAATACTTAGTTCCTTATAACTTTATTTGCTCTCCGAATCACCATACTTACTCTCACGCCCGAGGGTCTAAGCAGGAGACCATCCGGCTAGTCGTGGGTTCTGATTCCTGGCAATGGAACGAAACTAATGCTGCAAGAATCGTGTCATTATCAATCTCCGTCCACGTGGCAAGATTATTAACCTGGCTCCTTGACCTGAAATCAGAACCCACGACTAGCCGGATGGTCTCCGGCTTAGACCCTCCGGCATGAGAGTAAGTATGGTGATTCAGAGAGCAAATAAAGTTATAAGGAACAAAGTATTCTCAAATAACAAAATTGCAGTTACCTTGGAATGGTTGACGTTGCCTTGTATTTATAGTTGTTGATGAGAGTTGTATTTTTGGTAGGATTGTATGAAATCCCTTAATTTGTGGAACTGATACGAGTTAGAGATCATGTCCGTGAATGACTCCTGATTTATAGGGAATCCGTTATGGAAAGAGTTGTGCGTACGCCTGGACTCTGTAGGTCGACGTTTGCTTGGTAGGTCGAGGTCGCCTATTGGGGCTAGGTCGACCTGACTGATGGGTAGGGCCGGACCGTACCCGAAATAGAACCTGGATCATAGAGTCGGACCAAGCTAGGTCGGGACCTTGTAGGTCGGACAATGAGCTTAGGTCGACTGACCATGTTGATGGGCCTTGGGCCTAGTAATAGTTGGGCCTAACCCACTGAGAACGTGGTGGAAATAATAGATAAATGATTGGGCTTTACTCGATGGGCCTAGCTCGACACTTTTATTCTGTTCAGTATTATAAAAGGGTAACTTGTGACTCTTATTACAATCGCGGGAGTTACAATGAAAATCACTAGAACTAGGGATTCCTAACCAAAAACTGTTACTAATATGACTTAAAATAGAGAAAGATGGGTGAGCCAATCGATGATGCCAACTTGAAGTAGAAAAGACGGAAGTGGAGTGAACAGCAGAGTGAAAGGGATCTCATTCATAGACGCCGAATTTAGGAGGACCTTGGAGGAGGATTGCCCCAATTTGATTGTCCTTCACAACGAATGAATCAGATAGGAAGGTGACATAGGAAGGTGACAGAGGCATTGTTATCTTGACACAATTTAGATATAGAAATAATATTGCGAGACAAATTTGGAACATGAAGAACATGATTGAGTTTAAAGGAGGAGGAAGGAGTAAGGAGAGAAGTAGAACCAATGTTTGAGATGGGTAGGCCGGATCCATCGCCAATGAAGAGTAGGGACAATGGAAAGAGAGATTATTGGTGGCATGATGTGTGGCGCCGCTGTCAAGGAGCCAATTGGAGGGGAAGCAGGAGTGGAGAGGAGGTAGTGGCGGCATAGAAAGAATTGGTGGGTGGTTTGCGATTTGAGGGGTTTGGACAAGGGTTGTTGTTTGTGGTGGAGACAGAACATTGGCATTGGGATATTGTCGGCGGAAGGCGGGGCAATAGGAGAGGGAGTGACCAACTTCTCGGCACCATTGACACTTGCTTTGGTAGGTGTTGAAGGTTTGGTTGTTTTTATTGTTGGGAATAAGAGAGAAATCAGAGGAGGAAGCCATTGATGTGTCTTCGGTGAGGGGGAAGGCAATTTAGGGTTTAGGCCGAGTAGGGGAGGGATGGGTAGGGCAAAGAGATTTAGGATCTTTGCTCTGATACCATGTTAGAGAATAGAAGACAAATAGTTTGGGGATTGAAAGCCTTCTTGAATTGTATTCCAATAGGGTTTATATACAAGCAAGAGAATCCTAATCTTACTCATATTCTACTTTGTACAATTAGGAAACTAAATATAATAGAATAAGAAAACTAGATATACAAAGTAATTAGGAGATTATATCTATTTCCTTAACACCAACACCCTCAGGTTAGGGCAGAATTTGAAAACACGACTAAACGGATCCTCATCTAGGGCTGACTTGGGTATGTATTTTTCACTAAAAGAAAGAAGATAGCGGAGATGTGAAAACTGAGACACTGGAGAGAATCATACCTTATATCTCTACTTCCGTAATGTACAGAAAGCCTCCTGATTGATTTGTTGGATTACCAGATGACCAAGGTGCTTGTTATGAGAATGAATAGTACTCACTCCATACGAATATAAGTAAATTTTGTCCCAAATAACAATTTATTTTTAAGAAATGGGACATTTTAACAAATAATACAGAGTAATTATATGAGAATAAGGAACAAATTTGTTTAATAAAAGGCCAACATAAAGTGTGTATGTTAAGTACAAGAATGAGATTACAAGTGCTCATATTGCAACAGGAAGAAGGAAAATAAAATAAATATACAATAGTACTGCTATAAAAGTATGCAACGTTAACTTTAAAGGCTTACTTGAGATTATGAGGGAAATCGGTTAGTTTGATCTGGCGCAATGCACTAATTACATAGCTCCCATGGGCTGTTACTTGTTATTCCAAATAAAACCGTGGGCCGTAAGCCCAAATCTTTCCAAGGCTTTCAATGAGATCATCAAGGAAATCGGTTAATTTGAACTGGCGCAAGGTACTTATCTGCTTCAATTGATCTGGAATTGCTTTCAATGTACGGTAGTTCTTGATAGAAAGATAGACAAGGCTTTGCAGTCCTTGGCACTCTATCGACCATGTTTCTATTTCCAGATCACCAATATGAAGGGCTTCAAAGTAGGGGAACTGCCCTTGGTTACTATGGTACTCTAGTTTGCTTCCATGCAGAGACTTGCTCCCTCCGTCCCACATCAGTAAAGATAAATTTCCTTTCCGCCCGTCCCTCATCAATAGATCCTGCCCAAAATGTCAAAGTTTTTATACTATTACTCCCACTCATTCCCTCTCCAACTTTACTTTTATGCTCACAACAACAATAAACTTACTATTCCTCCTACTTTACTTTTCATACTCACAACAACAATAAA
Organism: Adenophora triphylla var. japonica; assembly: GCA_022495995.1. Taxonomy (NCBI): domain Eukaryota; kingdom Viridiplantae; phylum Streptophyta; class Magnoliopsida; order Asterales; family Campanulaceae; genus Adenophora; species Adenophora triphylla. Next base: position 416,111 of record JAFEMH010001180.1, read on the forward strand.
CTTAATATTCCTCCTACTTTACTTTTATACTCAAACACCTCCTCCCACTAATTCTCTCTCCTACTTTTCATTAAATCTCGTGCCCAAAATTTTTGTCTCTATAGACGTGGGACAGAGGGAGTATGTCTTAATTTTAGTACCTAAAGATTTGGAAGCAGTCCAACCTTTTTAAAGGCTAATGTATCCAAACATGAATTGGATAACGTTATCTTGGTGAGACTCAATGGTAGTAACCCTGCATCTGTGAATTAAATTAGCGTTCAATATTCAGCTTTTGGAGGCACTGTAGTTTTCTGAGGTACTCAAGCACTCCGAAATCTTGAAAGCGTGAGCTTTTTGGGAACAAATTCTTGTTTCCTTATTTCGAAATACTTCAAAAATGGTAAGAAGATTTTAGGACTTTCATGGAAGATTTATTATTATCCTACTTTGACTAGGAGTTGTAAATAAAGTAAATATCTTTATTTTATGTACATAGTTTTATATTAGGACTAACCTACTAACAATCTATTTCTTTGGGAGTGTGATTTGTATTTCCTTAGAGGTAAAGAGATCTTACAAAGGAAGATGTTGATTATGTGAAGACCATCTCCATGGTGCATATAAATACAAGGCATTCAGCACAAGAGAAGCTACGAATATTGAGAGAGAAAATACTTGTTCTTCACAGTTTTCATCATAGTTGATTTTAGGTTGTGAGTGAAGGTTGTGCCTTACATCCGTAACTCACATCTAGATTTTCATAGAGCTCTTTGTTTTACTTCTGACTAGAATAGGTCCCACTTGGGAAAGGGGAAGTGTTCTTGTCATAGAAGGTGATTAGAACTCATTTAGCATTTTAGTCTTTTAGTTTTTCACTTATTTGGATTTTTGTAATCATCAAAGTTTAATAGTGAAAAGTTTTTGGGCGTAAGCCTAGTTTGTTGATCTCAAAGATCAGTAAACGTAAATAACCTTTGTGTTATTGATTTAGTTTGTTTTACTCCGCTGCATTATCTGTGGATGTGTGGACAGTTGTGAGACACATCTGTACTCACATCCGTATTCTGTTGAAGTTGATTGTGCTTCCTAGCTAAACGAAACATTCAATTGGTATCAGAGCCAACTCTCTATATATTACTGAGTGTTGATCCAGAAAGTGTAGTCATTATGGAATGCCAAAATCACCAAAACAGGACTCCTGTCTTGGATGGCACCAATTACTCTCTTTGGAAGTCTAAGATGCGAAATTACATCAAAGGTATTGATGAAAGGGCTTGGATGTGTATCGTTGTTGCATGGCAACCTCCTACTGTGGAGAAGAATCCTGCTTCTGGTGTTGGTGAGTCTATTTTTGAAAGAAAACCTGAAGAGCAATGGACTCTTGATGAAATTCATTCTGCAAATTATAATTCAAAAGCAATGGGTGCCATTTCCAGCCATGTTTCTGGGAATATGTACAAGCTTATCACTAATGAGAGTGTAGCCAAAGCTGCTTGGGACATTCTGCAATCACAATGTGAGGGTGCCCCAAGTGTAAAAGCTACTAGACTTAGGATTTTAATGGATAGGTTTGAGATCCTTCGAATGGAAGAAACTGAGGACATTGTGTCATATGCTGCTAAGATTCATGAGATTTCTAATGAATGCACAAGTCTAGGAGAATCAATCTCCAATACAAGACTTGTGAGTATGATTTGAAGGACCTTACCTGAGAGGTTCAACATAAAAGTGGATGTGATTGAGGAAACAAATGACACCAATACCGTAGGTCTAGACAAAATCGTAGGTATTTTGACTGTGTTTGAGCAAAACCTTGAAGCTCAAAAAAAGAACAAATCTCACAGTCTTGCTCTCAAAAGTGCTGATGCACTTCCAAAAGAGCTTGTGGAATTATCCTCTGAGATTGATAAGTCAAATCTTGAAGAAGAGGATGTAGCTTTTATTTCAAAGAAATTCAGTTCCCTACTGAAAAATAAAAGGATGAGTAAATTTCCAAATAGACCTGCTCCCAGTGATGCTGAAAAGCTAAACCCTAGCACTGAGAATGGATTCAAGAAACCAAGCTTTGACAATAAAAAATCCTCTGAGTCTGTTCAATGTAGGGCATGTTGTGGCTTTGGTCATTATGTCTTTGAGTGTGCTAACACACTCAAAAAGAAGGGAATGAGCTTAACTGCTACCCTTAGTAACAGTGAGGATGAAGATTGTTGTGGGTATTTTTCAACCTGGTGACATCTTCAGTTGATCCTGCATATCAAGATGTCATTACTCTGTAAGTATTGTTTTAATATTTACTTATTCAATATTTCCTAATATTCTTATTCTTATTTTTCAGTAATTGAGAGAGGAATGCGGGATATTCTCCAGCACGTTCAACAGACCTTCAACAGCTAGGGCCACTTAGTCTCACGGAGGTTGAAAGGATAAGCCAAAATCCCGAGATTGTAGGAACCGTATTAACTGCTTCATATTTACTTGTATTTAAGGGGAAATGGAGACGAGACATACACTAATGCTCACACGCACACGCTCTACACACAAGCTCTTGTAATCCTCTCCATTATCTTCCAAAGTTGTATTCGTGATCATTATAGTGAAACTTTTAAGGTTGGAGACCTAACTCCCGGGGTTTTTTCCAAAGAGGTTGTCACCTCTAAGGTTTTCCTCGTTAACAAATCGTGGTGTCATTATCTCTTTATCGTGCTTTTGTTCCATATAGTCGAATTCCACAGTCCCCTCCTTATTGTCCAATCCACACACTAATCAAAGTTAAGATTCTACTCTATTGTTTTTTCTACCAAAACAATTTGGCGCCCACCGAGGGGCCTCGTGGTTTATCGATTATTTGGATCATTTCCTAAGCAAATTCATTATGTCTGCACCCCCCAATGTGTCCGCCGCCGGCAAGAGTCCCGCCGTTGTTCCCACATCAGGAGGAAGAACCAGCTTGTTACCACCACCTCCTCAGACCGGACCTCAGCCAGCTCAACTTACGAAGACTCCACAAAAGGGAACAACCTCTTCCAATGTAGATGCTGACATTCGGAGTATCCTTACCAGGTTGAATCAAAGGTTGGACCAGCAAGACAGCAATTCTAAGGTGCTGACCAATTCCATGATTAAGATGTAGAAAGATCAACAGCTCATCGCGTCTCGGCTTGACAACATATCACCACTGCGTGCAAGGGTTCTCAACTTTGACAACACTGGAGGATCTACATTTCAGAATGAATTCATCCCAATGGGCAGTCCTCCTCAAACTCATCCGCTGACATCCTTAATGATGTCGACATCCTTGCCCGGGGATACCCCATTGACGCCATCTTCCGCAGGATTCACCCCGTTCATCCCATTCACAGACAACACTACCGTTACGACTACTACGGACAACTCTGGTGTACTCTGTGCGATGGGCAACCTGGGGGACAAAGCCAGATGGCCAAAGAAAACGGACAAAGCCACAGGGTGGCGTGACAAATCAAAATGGTGCGCTTACCATGAAGACTTTGGACACGTTACTGAAGATTGCATCGCGCTAAGAAAGGAGATCAGTTACTTGCTCTCGAAAGGACATCTTAAAGAGCCTGTTGGGGTCCCGTAAAGAAGAAGGCCGAAAATGCGTAAGCTCCTCATGAAGCCGAAAGACCAGTTTCTCCCCCAGCATCAACAAAGGTGATCAACTTCATCGGTGGAGGCTCAAAAATATGTGGAACATCCTATTCTCGCCGCAAAATGACATGCTAAGGAGTCAAAAGAGGAAAAGCCGGTAAAGACAGCCCGGTATGTCGACACCCGCCAGATCCAATCACCTTTGATGAAAGCGATCGAGAGAACCTGCTAGAACCCCATCACGACGGTCTAGTTATTTCCTTGCAGATCGCCAACTGTACAATACGGCGTATCCTGGTTGATGGGGGCAGCTCTGTCAATCTTATTATGTTGGGTACCCTTAAGGAAATGAACATCCCAGAATCGGAGATCGTTAAGAAGTCTTCAGTGCTGGTAGGCTTCAGTGGTGAAGTCAAAGAAACGGTGGGGGAGATAAAACTTCCAATATACTCAAAGGGCCTCAACACCATGGAACGGTTCTGCGTAATTGATTGCGCAACATCTTACAATGTCATTCTAGGAAGACCGTGGATTCATGGAATGAAGGCCGTACCCTCCACTTACCATCAGTGTGTGAAGTTCCCAACACCTTGGGGTGTCGCTAAGATTTACAGTGATCAACAGGTAGCCAAGGAATGTTATAAAACTTCAATGAAGGCGTCGACATCTCCAAAACAAGCATAGCAATTACCGAGGAAAGTACGTGAAGTCCTGGAAGCTAGGGAGGATGATGTGAAAGAAGTATTGCTAGACCCTTCCAACCCGGACATCAAAGTACTTATTGGCACTGATATCCCATCAGATATAGAAGAGAAGCTTGTGGACCTATTAAGAAGAATAATAAAGAGTTTCGCTTGGAAGCATGATGACATGACAGGCATTAGCAAAGATGTCATCACTCACAAACTTAACGTAGATCCTAGCTTTAAACCAGTGCACCAGAAACGTAGGAAGTTTGCGAAACCGTAAATCGATCATCAAGGAAGAGGTAGAGCGCTTACTCAAAGCCAACATGATACGGGAGGTCGATTATCCAAGATGGTTAGCAAACGTGGTTGTGGTAGAAAAGAGAAACGGGAAATGGCGAGTTTGTGTCGACTTTACCGATTTGAATAAAGCCTGCCCAAAAGATCATTTCCCTTTGCCGCACATAGATTCGTTAGTTGATGCAACCTCCGGACATGAACTCCTCACATTCATGGACGCATCCTCAGGATTTCAACAAATTCAGATGGAACCATCTGACCAAGAGGACACCGCCTTCATAACACCCACAAGTATTTATTGTTATATTGCCATGCCTTTTGGACTAAAAAATGCAGGTGCAACGTATCAAAGGCTCGTCAACAAGATGTTTAAAGATCGATTGGGAACACAATGGAGGTATACATCGACGACATGGTGGTGAAGTCCAAGAAAGCCGAAGACCACATAAGCAACCTCTCTCAAGCCTTTGACATCTTGGACTGTTTCAATATGAAACTAAATCCAGCTAAATGCAACTTTGGAATGAAGTCCGGGAAGTTCTTGGGTTACATGGTTACTAAAAGAGGCATTGAAGCCGCCCTGCACGTATACGTGCTATTATCAACCCGTCATCACCTCAATCTGTCAAGGACGTCCAAAGGTTGACGGGAAAGATTGCCGCACTTACCGTATTCATTTCAAAATCCTCGTATCGATGCAAACCTTTCTACGACATCTTGAGGAAAAACAATAAGTTCCAATGGGAGGATCAACATGAAGAAGCCTTTCAGGAGCTCAAAACTTACTTGTCAACACCTCCATTATTGGCCAAACCTCAAGAGGATAAACATCTTTACATCTACCTCGGCGATCCGAAGGTGCCGTAAGTGCGATCTTGGTGACGTAACGAGATGGTAATCAGCAACCCATCTACAATATAAGTAAGACACTCCTAAATGCAGAGACCAGGTATTCTCATTTACAAAAATTAATTCTAGCTTTGATAACTGCTTCTATTAAATTAAGGCACTATTTTGAAACACATACCATAATTGTACGCACTAATTATCCTATTAAGAATGTTATGAGAAAACCAGAGATGTCAGGTCGAATGGCGAAATGGTCTGTACAATTAAGCACATACGACATCAAGTACGAGCCCAGAACTGCAATAAAATCCCAAGCCCTAGCTGATTTTGTGGCTGATTTCAATCCAACCCTGCAACAAGAGGTGGAATTGGAAGTACAGCAACTTCAAGATGATAACATCCTAAAAATTTGGACTCTCTATACAGACGGTGCTTCCAACATGAGAGGTACAGGTCTTGGAGTTGTACTAAAATCACCACAAGGGGACATAATACCACAATCTATTAGTTGCAGTTTCAAGGCTACCAACAATGAAGCAGAGTATGAGGCACTAATTGCAGGTTTAACTGCAGCCCAGGACTTAGATGTCAAGCATATCCGGGTGTTCATGGATTCCTTGCTAATTGTTAACAACTACAACGGGTCCTACGTAGCAAAAAATGCTAAGATGACGACATATTTGGAAATCGTAAAAATTCTTTCGGCCAAATTCAAATCATTTTCCTTGGAACAAATCCCACGAGAAGAAAATTCTCAAGCAGATGCTCTGGCAAACTTGGGTTCAGCCTTCAAAAGCATTTCACAAACCAGTATCCCAATTGTGCATGTTGACATCCCAGCAATTGATCATCTTGAGATGTTCGCTCTAGATGTCGACATACCTTCCTCTCCATCAGCAATTTCTTGGACAGCTCCTATTATCAAGTATCTCTTAGATGATACGATCCCAGCTGAGGAGAAAAATGCTAGAGCATTCAGGGTAAGAGTTTCTAAATATTTACTTATCGATAACCTCTTGTTTAGAAAATCTGCTGCAGGTCACTACTTAAGATGTCTAGAAGCAGATAGAGCCCATCAGTTCTCAAGGAGCCGCACGAAGGAGGTTGTGGAAATCATACCTGGGGCGTAAGTCTACATACTAAGGCTCTTAGAATGGGCTATTTCTGGCCCACAATGAGAAAAGATGTCATTGACTACGCAAAGAAATGTGATTCCTGTCAACGACATGGGGACATCCTGCACCAGCCAGCTGAACTGCTACATCCTATCCTGTCGCCATGGCCTTTTATGGTTTGGGGAATGAACATAGTAGGAAAATTGCCCAGTGGCACCGAGGTGGAAGAGTATTTCTATTGGCTATGACAGACTACTTTTCTAAAAGGGTAGAAGCTGAGGCATACGTGCAAGTCCGTGACAAAGAAGTTATATCTTTTATCAAAAGAAACATATTCAGCCGATTTGGAATACCATCAGAGTTAATTTGTGACAACGGCTCTCAATTCATTAGCAAGAGAACCCAAGATTTCTTGACATCTTGGGGTGTCAAGATGGTGACATCTTCGCCTGTTCACCCTCAAGCCAATGGACAGGCAGAGTCTAGCAACAAAATAATCATAAGCAACATAAAAAAGTGATCGAACCGTAAGAAAGGACGATGGGCGTAAGAGTTACCAATGGTTCTATGGGCCGACAGACGACATCTAAGAATGCTACCGGTCAAACCCCCTATTCACTTGTATTTGGAACCGAATCGGTTATTCCAGCAGAAGTCCTTGTACCTACGGCAAGATACGCTTGTTGACATCCGAACATAATAAAGACATCTTGGTACATGACCTAGATACCGTGGACGAACTGAGGGACATGGCCAAAGTTCGCATGGCAGCATATCAACAAAGGGTAGCCAGATCCTACAACAAAAACGTAAGGATTAGAAGGTTTCAAGTAGGAGACTTAGTCCTACGAAAGGCATTCCAAAATACCAAGGAGCCCAATGCAGGCAAGCTCGCCCCAAAATGGGAAGGACCCTACCTAATAGATGCACAAGCCGGGAAAGGAGCATATCGCCTGGCAACCTTGGATGGCCAAATGATACCGCGAAGTTGGAACGCCATTCATCTTAAAAGGTATTACGTTTAAACAGAATTCCCCATGAACTCATCTTTCCAGGTATGGATCGTCTTTTAATTCGTTGCAACCTTTCTTTTTTCCTATGCACCTTTTTAATTCTTTACAAATTAAGATGTCACTAACGTACTTTGTGGAGAGATGTCAACCTTAGTTGGCATCCGTTTTAACATGTTTCTGTCTTATGAGGTATTGACATATTTACATGGGGACATGTCGAATGCGCGCAAAGAACAACATTTTCTCCTCCGTTAGAGATTGGCCATCTCTTCTCAAGTAAAGGTACACAATCCCTTCTAAGGTTTAAAGAGTTAATTACCTCTTTCTTAAGATGTTAGGTTACCACACCTTCGCCTGGAGCGCAAGTTATCTCTCTAATTGAGGTGTGGGGTGGGCCTATATGGGTAAACTCATATAGCTTACCCATTCCCACTCAGTTGGATGATTGATCTTACGTATTATTCTTATGGTTATGACATATACGTGTCATATGAAGTATCTACGGTTTATGGCATATACGTGTCATCTTAAGTACCTACCGTTTTGGCATACTATCATGTCAACTTATGAGCATAACAAAGAATCATCCAAAGAAAAATCTAATCCAAAAAGAAACAAGCCTTGACATGCTTGAAAACTACTAAACGTTAACCAGATTAAAGTAACCATAAAATATCCAAGCTACCAACAATAAAAGTGCAAAAGTGTTGGACCAACCCAACACGTAAAAAAGATTGTCTTTGGTCCTTATGGACCCATTACATAACCAAACGAAAATAAAAATTGTTTTAAGGGATTCCACCCCAGTAACATCATCAAAAGACCAAGAGCAAAGTTCTTTTACCTTCTTTTTTAGGTGGCTTCTGCCGCAGGTGTTGCATTTGGGTTCACTTCTCCAACTACGGGTGTATCCTTAACGATCGCTTCATACGGACTTGATGACACCTCGCCTTCATCTGTCACCTCACTTGTCAACTTAAACAAATAGGCACATTCCCTATTGATATCCCAAGTATCAGCCTTCCCTTCCTGATACTCCTTCATCATTTTTACCTTGCATTGAGAGACAGTTTTTGCCGCAGCCAGTTTGCAGGAATTCTTCACGTCTGCTATCTCTTTGTTATGATCATCCTCACTTTTCGCTATGCTATTCAGTAAATCCTTTACCGTTTGCTCTTGCTCTGCCAGCAACATAGCTTGTTGCTCTAAGGTTTTCTCGTGCTCTTTTATCTTATTCTCCAACATTGTTTTCTCTTTCTTGACCAAAGCAATATCCGCCTTGGATTTCTTCTTCAATATCTCCGTTTCCTTTACCAGACCTTCCAAAAGTCCTACTGCCTGTAAAATAATGCACTCGATATCAAAAGGTCTTATAAAACTTTGGAAACAGTACAAACCCATTTAATATTATCTTACCCCAGTTGTGAAACTCGTACATTTCTTTTTAAAATCTCCTACGGACATTTCTTCAAAAGTATCTTCAACTTCAACCACCTCCTCTTGAATCGCTTTTCTCTTCCTTAACCTAGAGCCAATACCTATGCTCTCATCCGGCACAGGAATCTTCTTAGGGACAGGTGGAGGTTTCATTTCAATCTTAACAACGAGGCTCGGTGAACATAGCCTCAATATCATCAAGGTCAAAGTCGGATCCCGAAACTACCGGTTTGGAGACTGCATGGACATATAGATATTGTCAACAAAGAATAACGCATCAAATTGATAACAATTAGCAAAGGTAAAGAGACACTATGCTTACCGGTGGACATAATTGCAGAAGTAGAGGCCTTTAGGTCTTCCGGGATAGTCGAAGATGCTTCCAACAAACCCTTAGGAGATCTCTTATCTGGAGGGAGCCCGAAAAATTCTTCAATCTTGGTTAGAGTGTCTTCAGCAGGTGGAAGCAATTCTCCCCAATCGATATCTGCATAAAAGCAAGAACAATTACAATTCAGTTTGTCTCAAGAACAGGAAGTCACAAAAGTAAGAATTTAAGTACCTCCCTTGTTCCATTGGCTCGATATCTCATCCTTTTCTCCAATAGACGTCCTATCAACAAAGAAAAATCTATTCTTCCATCCCCTATCATTGGAAGATGTGGTGCTCATCAAGGAACTTCTACCTGACCTCTTTTTAAAAAGGTATCTTTTGGAACCAAAGGGTTGAAGGTCGTACGAATATGCGATTTCATGGAGCCCTAGGTTTAGTCCATTTTCTCGATTCATTTTAATGACAAAAGCAAAAACTCGCCAAGCCATCGGCATCAGTTGAGCATAAGCGAGTTGGGTTTTTTGGAAGAACTCAGAAACCAACAAAGGAAAAGGGTAGCTGAACCCTAGAAGAAAAGGATACTCAAAGAAACAGATCCATTTGCGGGAAACATAATCAGACCTAAGCTTCACGGAAAAAGGATGAAAAATTGTACCATTTGGGAAGTAGCATTGTTGTTTCATGGACTCTATTTGGGAATCACTAAATAAGCAAGTCTCTTCGTCTGGTTTTGCAAGAAGGTTTTCGCAAACGAAGTCATCGAGACTAATTTCTTTGGGGCCTTGTGGGGTTGGGACACTCTTGGTTTTGGTCGAGGACCACCTGGTCCTACCCATGGTTGACAGAGCAAAAGGAGAAAAATAAGCAAAGGAAGAAGGTGAGAAATGGAGAAGTTTTACCTTGAAGATGAACGGCGCCGTAGGCCAATGGAGGTGAAAAAGAAGATTTGAGAAGTCTAAATGATCTTACCAAGCGGTTATTAAAAAGAAAAAGGATTCTTTTTCAAAAAAGTTACTTTCCAGACCCTTCTCCCCAACCGTCCATTTGACGCCACGTATTCCTAAAAACATCCCATCAGGCAGAGCGTGCAGTTGAACAATTAATTCGAAAGAAAAACATTTTGCCTCTTCGATTGCCAAAGATAGTCAAATGTTTTTGGGGACAAATTGTTGTGGGTATTTTTCAACATGGTGACATCTTCAGTTGATCCTGCATATCAAGATGTCATTACTCTGTAAGTATTGTTTTAATATTTACTTATTCAATATTTCCTAATATTCTTATTCTTATTTTTCAGTAATTAAGAGAGGAATGCGGGATATTCTCCAGCACGTTCAACAGACCTTCAACAGCTAGGGCGACTTAGTCTCACGGAGGTTGAAAGGATAAGCCAAAATCCCGAGATTGTAGGAACCGTATTAACTGCTTCATATTTACTTGTATTTAAGGGGAAATGGAGACGGGACATACACTAATGCTCACACGCACACACTCTACACACAAGCTCTTGTAATCCTCTCCATTATCTTCCAAAGTTGTATTCGTGATCATTATAGTGAAACTTTTAAGGTTGGAGACCTAACTCCCGGGGTTTTTTCCAAAGAGGTTGTCACCTCTAAGGTTTTCCTCGTTAACAAATCGTGGTGTCATTATCTCTTTATCGTGCTTTTGTTCCATATAGTCGAATTCCACAGTCCCCTCCTTATTGTCCAATCCACACACTAATCAAAGTTAAGATTCTACTCTATTGTCTTTTCTACCAAAACAAAGATGAAGTGGCTAACATGTCTATTATCAATTGCCATTCTGTGTTTAATGCCTTTTATGCAGATATAGAAGATGGAGTTCCTGAAAAATCTTTGGATGTGGTCTCAGATGTGAACACATCTGGTGTCACATCTGACCTAATGCTGAACGGTTTCATAGTAAAAGGAGATTCTGAAGATGAAGATAGGGACATTCCCTATGAAGAACTCTTTGCAACATACAAGGAGTTACATACAGATTGGATGAAGAGAATGGACAAGATTGAGGTACTTGTTAAGATAAATAAATCTCTTTCTGAAAAATTGGCTACTTGTGAAGATGAAAAAGCTATATTTTCAAAGGAAAATGATGTTCAAAAAGATACCATTGCCAAACTTGAAGTCCTTGTAACCAAAAGAGAAGTTGAGCTTGAAAAATTCAAAAATGAATGTGAGAAAGCTGAGAGTACATTTACCAAGTTGAAAAAAAGTAAAATGAAACTTGATGAAGCTATTTCTATAGGTCTGCTTAACAAAACTGGTCTGGGCACTACTAAAAAAGTCATTTTTAGGGACATCAATTTTTGGGACGGGAAAAATTACTTGTCCCTATTATCTACTTAATAAGAAATTCAACTTTAATTTTTAATTTGGGTCGGCATTGGGCTTAAAAAAGGACGCTGTTAATTAAAAAGCTTAAAAAAAAAGGGATAAAGAAAGGAAAAAAGAAAATAAAACCGTTCGCCCTTCCTATTCTCCCTATTCTCTCTACCATAATACGCTGCGATCAATCTCTCAGGCTCGGCGTAAACCCTAAATTCAACCGGCGTAAACCCTTCGCCCTTCCTGTTCTCCCTATATCATTCAACCGGCGTACACCCTTCGCTCTTCCTGTTCTCCCTATTTCTCTCCCTCTAGCAAATCAACCGGCATAGCGTAAACCCTAAATTCAACCACGTTCGGCAATCAATCTCTCAGGTTCGGCGATCTCTCAGTTTGTATTCTTCAGATAATTGTCGGTGGATGTGGTGACCTAGGATCTTGTATAACTAGAACCCATTAACATTTCCCGATGGAGGATTTATACAAGAGTACTATATTTTGTTAAAACTCAGTACTTGAACTTGTTTTGAGGTGTCCCTTTCAAATTTTATTTCCATCCTTGTATTAGCAAAGACATAGCTTTGAGTGCTATATGCATTTTAAAGAATTGAGCTTCATTTGATTGTTTGATAGATGTTGATAAGCAGGTGTCACGGTGAAAGAGACTTCAAAATTAGGCCCTCAACCTGAGAAGCCTATTGAGATTTACGAGTTTGAGAGGTATTGTGCACTCATGATTCTTCCACTTTTGCTTTATAGCATTATGTGCACACACTCATAGGCTGGATAAAAGCTTGTTTTGGTAATCTGGGCTATTGTGTTTTGTGCTTTGTTCTCTCAACTGTTGGAAATGTCCCAATTTAAATCATGGGGGCTGTTTAAACATTATGTCAAACTGCAAGGGGCTGGTTGTAACTTGAAATTGGGGAAATCACTTATCCCATAAACATAACAGGTGTGGCTGTTTTTGGGAAGAAGAGAGGTCGGACCAAGATAAGAGAGAAGACGAAGAGACAGACAGAAAAATCGAGAAATTGGGTGTGCCTTTGTTCACGATTTTGGCTGAAGTTTCAGACGCTTGCTGGTGATTGCTCTCTCCACATATTGACGGTTTCAATTTGTGAGATTTCCTTTCTTCTCTCTTAGACATTGTTGATATCCAACCTTGTGGTTGAGGTGTTTTTCTGTTGTTATTGAGACTTGTACTCACTGTGTAGCCACTAGTTGTACTAGTGAAGAAACCTTGTATTCCCATTGTTATTAGTGGAGATTTTGGTGGACTATGGTCCCGTGGTTTTTCCCGTTTGGGTTTTCTACGTAAAAATCACTGGTGTTGGTTTTTGTTTGTTGCTACATATATTGCTATTGTTGCTGCATTTGCTTTGTCTGGTGTGTCTATTACTTCAGCAGGTAAGTGAAGAAGAACTGTTGGTGTAACTTCAGACTTGTTACTCAACAAAGTTGAGCTCCCATTTCCCAACATCTGGTATCAGAGCCCGGTTGAACTGTGACTGCGTAGGAAATATGGAGGAAGGGAATAATGGCAACATGATTAGGCTCACTGCAACAAACTATGCCCTGTGGAAAACAATCATGGAAGACCATCTCTATGATAAAGATCTCTTTGACCCGATTGAGAATGAAGGTGTTATGCCCGAGTCAATAAAAGAAGAAGATTGGAAGAAGATGAACAGGAAGGCTATTTCTCAAATTCGAAAGTGGGTCTCGCTAAATATCCTTCATCACATTGCTGAAGAGACAGATGCCTATGCATTATGGAAGAAACTTGAGAGTATGTTTGAGCGCAAGAATGCTCAGTCTAAGGCTCTTTTGATCCGTAAGCTAGTGAACCTGAAGTATAAAGATGGATAGAGCGTCTCAGGGCATTTGAACAAGTTCCAGGAGTTCGTGAATCAGCTTACAAAAAATGAGAATAATGCTAGATGATGAGCTGCAAGCACTACTTCTATTGAGTTCGCTACCTGATAGCTGGGAAACTTTGGTCGTGAAAGTTAGCAACTCGATTCCGGAAGGAAAGCTTACCATGAATATGGTGAGTGACAGAATTTTGAATGAAGAAACTAGAAGAAAAGAGCAAAGCCATCAACCTCAAGATTCAGATGCACTTGTTACTGAGAGTAGAGGCCGAGGTCTAAGTAGAAATAGACACAACAATGAAGATAGAAAGAACAGCCGAGATAGAAAAGACAACAGAAGATCCAGTTCTAAAAATCCTCGAAAAGAGATGATATGCTACTATTGCGAGAGGCTCGGGCATAAGAAGAGAGAGTGCTGACAATTCAAAAGAGATCAAAAGAATGAACAAGGAGAAGGCAAGAAAGGGGAATCAAGTGCTAGTTTGGCAACCGATTCAGATGGTGATGTAGTACTTGTCCTTAAAGAGAGTTATCTCAACCTCACATGCCAAGATTGTTCTTGGGTGATTGATTCAGCAGCCTCATTTCACATCACATCGCATAGAGAGTTCTTTTCATCCTACAACAGTGGCAATTTTGGGTTTGTACGGATGGGAAATGATGTTAGATGTAAGATTACCGGCATGCGTGATGTGTGTATAGAGACAAGTACGGGGTGCAAGCTACTACTGAAGGGTGTTCGACATGTTCCTAATGTCCGTTTTAATTTGATATCAGTAGGTCAGCTTGATGATGAAAATTACCACCATAACTTTGGTGATGGACAATGGAAGCTGAAGAAAGGGTCTTTGGTTTTGGCGAAGGGAAACAAACGAAATTCCTTATATTTTACCGAGGCAAAGCTTGTTGATGGAGTTGCTAATGCAGTTGAGGATGAGATCTCCACTGATCTATGGCATAAGCGTCTTGGTCACCTAAGTGAGAAAGGTTTGCAGGTTCTTGCCAAAAATCAGCTTTTACCCAAGATGACAGGTACGTCACTGAAACGTTGCACACACTGCCTTGCTGGTAAGCAACATAGAGTTTCATTTCACACACGTCCTCTATCTAGAAAGAATTCTCCCCTTGATTTGGTACATACTGATGTTTGTTATATGAAGGATAAATCTCTTGGTGGAGCATATTATTTTGTTACATTTATAGATGATCACTCGAGAAAGGTCTGGTGTTATGCTTTGAAATCAACAGATCAGGCGTTTGAAAAGTTCAAGAGCTTCCAAGCTAGGGTCGAGAGACAAACAGAGAGGAAACTAAAGTGTGTTCGAGCAGACAACGATGGTGAGTACACTGGAGATTTCAGAAAGTATTGCAGCGATAATGGTATCAGGTTGGTGTTTACGGAGCCTAAGACACCGCAGCACAACGGAGTGGCAGAGCGGATGAACAGAACAATAGGGGACCGGATTGTGTGTATGTTATCTCACGCAAAGTTGCCAAAATCTTTTTGGGGCGAAGCTATGAGGACTGCAGTTGATTTGATTAATCTATCTCCTTCGAAGCCTCTTAATGGTGACGTTCCTGATAGAGTATGGTTTGGTAAAGAAGTCAGCAGCTATGAGCATTTACGAGTATTTGGCTGCAGAGCATTTGTGCACGTTCCGAGAAGTGACAGATCAAAGCTTGACAACAAGTCAAAGGAGTGTATTTTCTTGGGTTACGGGCATGACGAGTTTGGGTACAGATTGTGGGATCCAGCGCAGAAAAAGGTCATCAGAAGTAGAGATTTTATTTTCTTTGAATATCAAACTATTGCGGAACTTTGGAAAACAGAGTTAGATGCACATTCTGATGTTGGTAATGGTTCAGATGACGATATTCCGTGTCCACCTCCTCTTTCATCTTCGCATGCCGTTGATACTAATCAAGGGGGAGAAGTAGAGAACAATCAAGTTGGTGATGAGCAAATTGATGGTGTTCCTCATATTGTTGATAATGCACCTGATCAAGAAATACAGCCGGAGCAAGTCTTGGAACCACCGCGAAGGTCAAGTAGATAAAGGCAGTCAAGCAACAAGTATCCACCTGATGAGTATGCTTTACTTTCTGAAGGGGGAGAACCGAAGAGCTTTGATGAAGCTATGACACACGAGAATAAAAGCAAATAGTTGGCAGCTATGCGAGATAAGATGAGATCCCTACACGACAATCACACTTATGATTTAGTGAAGCTACCGGAGGGTAAGAGAGCACTAGATAATAAGTGGGTGTTCAGATTGAAGACCGAGGAGCATACTTTCACAACCTAGGTACAAGGCACTCTCGGTTGTGAAAGGATTCCGATAGAAAAAGGGTGTGGATTTCAATGAAATATTCTCACCGGTTGTGAAAATGTCTTCTATCAGAGTTGTTTTGGGGTTAGCAGCGAGTATGGATTTAGAAATCGAGCAGCTTGATGTGAAAACCACGTTTCTCCACGACGACTTAGAAGAAGAGATATACATGAAGCAACCACAAGGTTTTGAAGTCAAAGGCAAAGAAAATATGGTGTGTAAGCTGAAAAAGAGTTTATACGGGCTCAAGCAAGCGCCACGCCAATGGTACAAAAAGTTCGACTCATTTATGGTTGAGCACGGGTACGAGAGAACAACTTCGGATCATTGTGTGTTCGTAAAGAAGTTTGCTGAAAATGATTTCATCATTCTTTTGTTGTACGTAGATGATATGTTGATCGTTGGTCAAAGTACAAGTAAAATCAGCCTCTTAAAGAGAGAACTCAGCAAATCCTTTGCTATGAAAGATTTGGGGCCAGCAAAGAACATTCTTGGAATGCAGATTTTCAGAGATAGAAAGAATGGTAGGTTGTGGCTGTCTCAAGAAAAGTACATTGAGAAGGTGTTAGAAAGATTCAACATGAACAAGGCAAAATCGGTGAATTCTCCACTTGCAAGTCACATTAAGCTCAGCTCCAAGCAAAGTCCAGCAAGTGAGAAAGAAAAAGAAGAAATGCAAAAGGTTCCTTATGCTTCAGCAGTGGGTAGCTTAATGTACGCAATGGTTTGCTCAAGACCGGACATTGCCTACGCAGTTGGAGTAGTAAGTAGATTTCTTGCCAATCCAGGGAGAGGGCATTGGGAAACTGTGAAATGGATACTCAGGTATCTTAGAGGTACTTCAAACCTTGGCTTGTGTTTCGGAAATGGTGAGCAAATACTTATGGGTTATTGTGATGATGTGTCGCCATTTCGCGGGAAAAAATTCGATTTTTCGCGTTTCTTTGAAAAAAACCAAATAAAACCCGGGAAAAAGAACGGAGTCGCCACACCATTTTTGTTTTAAGGGCCAAAACTTTGAAATAAGCCCGAGATCAGAAATTTGGGTTCGGAGGTCATGTTACACGCCGGGAAGGACGTTAGTGTGCACCCAGAATGCCTCGTAAAACGAGTCTTCCAAGCTGAAAATCATTTGTGTGTGTGTGTGTGTGTGTGTTTTGGCCAAAATAATTTGAAACTCAGAAAAGTAAAAAATGGGATATCCTTTTAAGACTTTAAACTGATCCCATGATTTTTTGGAAGATTTTTGGATTGAGATTTGGTACTCAAAAGACCTTTTGAAGTTGAGAGCCACTTCTGCCAGAATGAAAAAGGCAGTGGACCTTTGATTTTGAAATGGATTCAACGGTCTTAAAACTTCATAATCTGGATAAATTCAGAGAATGAAAGTTGTTCCAGACACCTTATATAAGATTTGTACGAAGGAATTTTCCATTTTGGAGAAGATTTGAGGGGTCAAAACCTTCTGGAAACCTCAGATATGAGATCTGGATTCCCAGAAGCTGATGAACTAGCCTCTGAAAGAAAATTTGAAAAGAGGATTTTTACTCACTCAAAAAATAAAGTAAAAATATGTATGGAAATATCTGGATGTTGGCTACAAAAAGTGTTTTGTAGTCAACACCAAATTCCACATTTATCTGTGTCCAAAAAATTAGACCATGGACTGAGGTCTGAGGAAATTGCTACTGGACAGCAACTTCTCAAGAAAGAAAATATAATTTTAAGGGGGGTTTTGCATCCATGCTTGTCCCCATTTCCCTAGGTTTTGGTTAGTGATCACTTGAAATTTTAGTGGTGAATCAACTATACCAAACCGTCCTTGGGGTACATTAGGACTAAGCACTTCATTTGCCTGGGAAGGGGAATTTTATCCTTTGAAAATGAGATTTGATGCTTGAAAATGGTTTTTAGGGTTTTGAAAATGCATTTGCAAGAAAACAAGAACACATTAAAGAAAATGTTGATCCTTGTAGAAGATCATCCATGGAGATGGACTTCCATGGTGATCTTCTTGGATCTTAAGACAAGAAGAAGAATGAACTACATTTTGTAGTTTGAAGATGCATGCATGGATGAGAGATTTAGGGTAAGAAGAGGGAGGTTATACCTATCTTCCTTGAGTTTGTGTTTGAATGGGTTCAAGGCTTGAATGTGTTTAGGGTTTGAATTTGAGAGTGAGTGTGAGTTGGGAAAGATTCAAGAGAAAATGGTGACAATTCAAGTGAATTCTCACTATTTTCTCTCTATATTTCGCCAGAGGTTCAGTGCAAATTGTGTTGTGGCTTCCTATTTTTGTGACTGGAGGGCTCAATTTATAGCCCTCTGAATTTTACAAAGATGTCCGCGCGGATGGGATTGGTGGCGTGCACTGTTCATTAAATGCAGCTCCAGGCTTTGGACACAAGGAATAAAATTCAAAAATATCAGCAGAAAATGTTTTTCAACTTGCTGTTTCGGGATTTTCTTAATTCTTTTGCTTTTTAAGATTCCTTTGAAGGTTTATCTTTAAATAGCAATGCCCATTTTGCCCTCACTTTGTTAGAAATGTTAGGATTGTTAGGAATTGTTAGAAATATTATAACTTTCGTTAATTTTCTAACTAAAATTCTAACAAGCTCAAATTGGAGCACTTACAGTAGCCCCTCGGCGACGGCGCTTTCGAAGGAAGCGGGGTCGTCGATAAGAGTAAGGCTCCATATTTGGCGAGATGATCGAGTGATCGGGTGGCTGAACCTATTAATAGGCTACCTACGTATCCCGAATGGGAATCAAGCCAGTCGTAGTTCGGGTTTTTGACCCTGGAGATGATGGCGTTTTAGGTGCCTCGAACCTGATGAGTGAGTTCTGCAATCGGTTGCTGGAGAGAAACTCTGCTGGGGATAAGAGATGACCATTTTCGGTCTGATGGCTATCCGCTCTGCTGGGGATAGGGATGACCATTTTCGGTCTGATGACTATCCGCTCTGCCGGGGATGATTGCGATTTATCGCTTTCCTAGTGATAGCGTCTTAGGTGCCTCGAACCTTGGAGATGGCGTTTTAGGTGCCTCGAACCTTGGAGATGGCGTTTTAGGTGCCTCGAACCTTGAAGATGGCGTTTCAGGTGCCTCGAGCCTTGAAGATGGCGTTTTAGGTGCCTCGAACCTTGATGATGGCATCTTAGGTGCCTCGAACCTTGATGATGGCATTTTAGGTGCCTTGAGCCTTGAAGATGGCATTTTAGGCTCCTCGAATCTTGATTGATGGCGTTTTAGGTGCCTCGAACCTTGATGATGGCATTTTAGGTGCCTCGAACCTTGATGTGAAATGCCCTTTCGGTGGACTTTGTCTGCTGCCGAAGGAGAGGGTGACCGTTTTGGTCGAGGGGCTGGACCTAATGACAGGCTACCTACGTATCCCTAGTGGGAATCAAGCCCTTTCGTAGTTCGAGATCTTCTCGAGATTCCGCTGGCTTTTGGGATTCCGTTAACTTTGCTGGAGATTTTGTTAGCCTTTGCTGGGGAAAATCAGACGTATTCGTCTGGGAAATCGGTCTTACGTTTGACTGCCGTTTGATGATTTTGATGAAAGATACGGGATTTCGTTATCTTTCTCGGGGAAATCGGTCTTACGTTTGACTGCCGTTTGATGATTTTGATGAAAGATACGGGATTTCGTTATCTTTCTCGGGGAAATCGGTCTTACGTTTGACTGCCGTTTGATGATTTTGATGAAAGATACGGGATTTCGTTATCTTTCTCGAGGAAATCGGTCTTACGTTTGACTGCCGGAGGATGATTTTGATGAAAGATACGAGATCTCGTTATCTTTCTCAAGGAGATCGGTCTTACGTTTGACTGCCGTTGAGGAAATTGATGAAAGATACGGGATCTCGTTATCTTTCTCGGGGAGATCGGTCTTACGTTTGACTGCCGGAGGATGATTTTGATGAAAGATACGAGATCTCGTTATCTTTCTCAAGGAGATCGGTCTTACGTTTGACTGCCGGGGAAGATTTTGATGAAAGATACGGGATCTCGTTATCTTTCTCAGGGAGGTCGGCCTTACGTTTGACTGCCGTTGAATGATTTCCTTGAAAGGGGGTTGACTTTGTCAAGTTGGGGACTGAACTGCAGAGTTCCAGATTTATAAAGGGCAAAAGGGTCATTTTGACCCTGACAATCCTATCCGCGCGGAGAGGACTTGAAAGTCAGGGGGTATTAATGAGGGCCAACGCCCTTCTCCTTCCCCATTCAGTTTTTTTAGAATTACGAGAGCAGAGGGAGAGAAACCAGCAATTTCGCCATTGTTGCTCAAAAAACTTGAAAATTCTTCCGTTTTTCTTTGATTTTTAAGCAATGGAACACGGGGAAGGTGCTTTTCAAGGCCAAGGACGTGGCCCGGTGGCGGAGAGACGATTGGAGCTCGTCCGGATGAGGAGGCACTATACTCTTTCGCAATCGATTGCGGAGGAGCCCTACCCCGATGCTTGGCAACATTGGGCTTCTGATCCGAGTCTCCGAATGGTATACTTCGAATCTTTTCATTCCCTTTGTTGATTTCTTGCTTGGTGATTTTTGAATTTTTTTTTTTTGAAAATTAGAACGATTGATGTTCTTGGCTTTGAATCTTGATTTTGATGCTTTGCATGTTGCAATGAATTTGTTGGTGTTCCAAAATGTGCATTTTGCTTGAGAAAAGAATTGGCATTTTGCCAACATGAGATGATGATATGAATGTATGATTTTTGATTGATTTTTTTTTTTGAAAAGTGGGACGGATTTTTCCTCCCGTTGATTGAATGCATGTTATGTATGCATGTTATTTTATGAAAATGGGACGGAGTTTTTACTTCCGTAAGATGTAGGATTTTTTTTTGAGATGATGAACGATATGCGTGCATGCATAGGAACTTTTTTTTTTGAAAATGGGACGGAGTTTTTTACTTCCGTAGGAATGCATCTTTTTTTTTTTTTGATGAATGCATTGGGATTTGCTGAAAACTGTCTTCTTGTGCGAGAAAAATGGGGCTATGCTCATTGTATGCTGTTATGCTGTCGAATTTTCTTTGAAATTTCATGATGCATATGTATGCTTTGTTTTTTTTTTTTTTGTGCAAATGCAAATGTAAATTTTTTTTTGACATTTTCTCTTTTTTTTTTTTTATCGCAGGGTGGAAACAACTACGTTACGGAGCAACTGAACAAGATGAAGACTCGAGGATCGGTGGAGTCTGTAGTTGACTTGTGGGACCGGCTTCCGAATGCGGGCCGAGGAGCTTTGCCGAGTCCGAGACAGATTGTTGTTAAGACCTGGCTTTGGGAGTTTGTTGAGTGCTTGAGGGGACTGGTCAAGTTCCCTAAGAGCAAGGGCCTGATGTTCGCTTTAGCGCAAAGACCGGTGGGATGCGACCCACACGTTTCACTTCTTTTGGGGTGAGGCTACGGTTACGCCTTTCCGACTATGCCGCGATCACGGGTTTGTCCTTTAATGGACGCAACATTGAGTGGCGGGACGGCTACAGCCGATGCCGACCGCAGCTCTTCTCGGGATTTTCCCCTATTCCCAAAAAGGGGATGGGGATGGAGTATGCGGTGGTCTACGGGAAGATTGTGGAGACCATTGTGAGCTATGAGGCCGGGAGGAGAGGATAGGCGCCGATCGATTGTCGTGGCCTTCTTGTGGTTTGCTTTTTCGAGCACCCTCTTTGGGCATGCCGAGGGGACGGCCTTTGCCTTGCCGAGGTCCTTGGAGGACATGGAGATGGCTGGAGACGTCTCCCGGGAGAGGCCGGGCTGTGAGCTTTATTTTGCTCTTGATAGGTACACCAAGGCCGCGAGCTCCTTGTATCTTGCTTTGAGTTTGCCCTGGAGGTATAAGCTCTCTTTTTGCTTTCCCCTCCTTCTCTTTTTTTTTTTGAGCACACACTTTTTCTTTGCACTGGATTGATTTGATTTTTACCTTTCGCAGGTATGGGCGTTGGAGTTTTTCCACGTCACGATGTGGCGACAGCCGGCGGAGTACGTCGGGGCGTATCCGGCCATGCGCTCCTGGTCTAAGCATGCCCGAGAGAAGATAAGCTCCAGGGGGCGTACGAGTCTCAGATACGCGGATTGCCTTCCTTTGACGGAGGCTGAGACGGATGAGAGGATGATATTCTATCCCTGGGATCGCTTCGAGGTGGCGCAGCTGAAGGGCACTGAGATTTGGACTGTGCAGCGGAGGATTCCGAGAGGTCTGACCTGCGATGCCTATTATCTGTGCAGCGGGAAAAAGAACGGATTCGCCAAGCCATTTTTGTTTTAAGGGCCAAAACATTGAAAAAAGCCCGAGATCAGAAATTTGGGTTCGGAGGTCATGTTACACGCCGGGAAGGACGTTAGTGTGCACCCGGAATGCCTCGTAAAACGAGTCTTCCAAGCTGAAAATCATTTGTGTGTGTGTGTGTGTTTTGGCCAAAATAATTTGAAACTCAGAAAAGTAAAAATTGGGATATTCTTTTAAGACTTTAAACTGATCCCATGATTTTTTGGAAGATTTTTGGATTGAGATTTGGTACTCAAAAGACCTTTTGAAGTTGAGAGCCACTTCTGCCAGAATGAAAAAGGCAGTGGACCTTTGATTTTGAAATGGATTCAAGGGTCTTAAAACTTCATAATCTGGTTAAACTCAGAGAATGAAAGTTATTCCAGACACCTTGAATAAGATTTGTGCGAAGGAATTTTCCATTTTGGAGAAGATTTGAGGGGTCAAAACCTTCTGGAAACCTCAGATATGAGATCTGGATTCCCAGAAGCTGATGAACTAGCCTCTGAAAGAAAATTTGAAAAGAGGAGTTTTACTCACCCAAAAAATAAAGTAAAAATATGTATGGAAAGATCTGGATGTTGGCTACAAAAAGTGTTTTGTAGTCAACACCAAATTCCACATTTATCTGTGTCCAAAAAATTAGACCATGGACTGAGGTCTGAGGAAATTGCTACTGGACAGCAACTTCTCAAGAAAGGAAATATAATTTTAAGGGGGGTTTTGCATCCATGCTTGTCCCCATTTCCCTAGGTTTTGGTTAGTGATCACTTGACATTTTAGTGGTGAATCAACTATACCAAACCATCCTTGGGGTACATTAGGACTAAGCACTTCATTTGCTTGGGAAGGGGAATTTTATCCTTTGAAAATGAGATTTGATGCTTGAAAATGGTTTTTAGGGTTTTGAAAATGCATTTGCAAGAAAACAAGAACACATTAAAGAAAATGTTGATCCTTGTAGAAGATCATCCATGGAGATGGACTTCCATGGTGATCTTCTTGGATCTTAAGACAAGAAGAAGAATGAACTACATTTTGTAGTTTGAAGATGCATGCATGGATGAGAGATTTAGGGTAAGAAGAGAGAGGTTATACCTATCTTCCTTGAGTTTGTGTTTGAATGGGTTCAAGGCTTGAATGTGTTTAGGGTTTGAATTTGAGAGTGAGTGTGAGTTGGGAAAGATTCAAGAGAAAATGGTGACAATTCAAGTGAATTCTCACTGTTTTCTCTCTATATTTCGCCGCAGGTTCGGTGCAAATTGTGTTGTGGCTTCCTATTTTTGTGACTCGGAGGGCTCAATTTATAGCCCTCTGAATTTTACAAAGATGTCCGCGCGGATGGGATTGGTGGCGTGCCTTTGTTCATTAAATGCGGCTCCGTGCTTTGGACACAAGGAATAAAATTCAAAAATATCGCTAGAAAATGTTTTTCAACTTGTCGCTTTCGGGATTTTCTTAATTCTTTTGCTTTTTAAGATTCCTTTGAAGGTTTATCTTTAAATAGCAATGCCCATTTTGCCCTCACTTTGTTAGAAATGTTAGGATTGTTAGGAATTGTTAGAAATGTTATAACTTTCGTTAATTTTCTAACGAAAATTCTAACAAGCTCAAATTGGAGCACTTACAGTTATGCGGATGCAAACATGGCCGGTGATGTTGATACGAGAAAGTCTACATCGGGCTATATGATGACTTTAGCGGGGGCAGCGGTTTCTTGGCAATCGAGGTTACAAAAGTGTGTTGCTTTATCTACCACTGAAGCTGAATTCATTGCTCTGACCCAGAAGCTTGCAAGGAGCTCCTATGGATGAAGAAATTCCTTGAAGATCTTGGCATCAAACAAGAGAAGTTTGTGTTGTTTTGCGATAGCCAAAGTGCCATACATTTGAGCAAGAATTCTACATTTCACTCTCGATCTAAGCACATCGATATAAGGTACCATTGGATTCTAGAAGCGTTGGAAGCTAAGTTGTTATGCATTGAGAAAATCCACACCGATGAGAATGGGTCTGATATGATGACCAAGACGCTACCTAAAGAGAAGCTTGATATTTGCAGACTTAAAGCTGGTTTGGTTGAGCCCCTTGATTAGAATTGGGAGGGGGAGAATGTTGGAAATGTCCCAATTTAAATCTTGGGGGCTGTTTAAACATTATGTCAAACTGCAAGGGGCTGGTTGTAACTTGAAATTGGGGAAATCACTTATCCCATAAACATAACAGGTGTGGCTGTTTTTGGGAAGAAGAGAGGTCAGACCAAGAGAAGAGAGAAGACGAAGAGACAGACAGAAAAATCGAGAAATTGGGTGTGCCTTTGTTCACGATTTTGGCTGAAGTTTCAGACGCTTGCTGGTGATTGCTCTCTCCACATATTGACGGTTTCAATTTGTGAGATTTCCTTTCTTCTCTCTTAGACATTGTTGATATCCAACCTTGTGGTTGAGGTGTTTTTCTGTTGTTATTGAGACTTGTACTCACTGTGTAGCCACTAGTTGTACTAGTGAAGAAACCTTGTATTCCCATTGTTATTAGTGGAGATTTTGGTGGACTATGGTCCCGTGGTTTTTCCCGTTTGGGTTTTCCACGTAAAAATCGCTGGTGTTGGTTTTTGTTTGTTGCTACATATATTGCTATTGTTGCTGCATTTGCTTTGTCTGGTGTGTCTATTACTTCAGCCGGTAAGTGAAGAAGAACTGTTGGTGTAACTTCAGACTTGTTACTCAGCAAAGTTGAGCTCCCGTTTCCCAACATCAACTTCTTTATGGTATCTGATGAATTAAAATTTATCAATGTGTTGTGCTCTCCCATTATGGATGGTCATGTAATATGGTGAAACTCCAGCTGCCCTTTTTGTCGGAAGGTAATACCAACTTATATGGTTTCAATTTCTCCTTAAGAGACATTCTGAATTATTTAGTATAGTTTGTTTTTCTCTCTGAGAATGCATGGATGCATTGATTACATCTAACTTAATGTCACCTACTATTTATTCCTTTTTCTGCAAAATTGCAGGTTAGAGAAATTGTTGCAGTGTTGGATCTCGATGTCTTATATTATCCTTGCCCAAGAAATGGTCCAAATTTACGCCCCAAGGCTGCTCAGATGGGTGGAAAAAAATAGTTCCCGTACATGGTCTGATGCTAATTCCTTACTCTTCTATTACATGGTTCACTCTTTCATCTTTATGTTCTGAGTTTTGCTCAGATGGGTGGAAAAAAACAGTTTTACTCTTCTATTACATGGTGTGGTATAGCTGGCTCGGAGGCATTATTATTGGAACTATGATCGGTTCCAATATGGTTTTGGACGAAGTCAGCAGAGCTGGTCCTCGTAATGTTGTCATAACTGGAAGTTATTAGGCATTTAGATGTCTCGAGTGCCTTAATTCGTAGTTCGTTATTTGCAATGTGCATTGCTAGCAGCCATATTCTTGTTAATCACATGTATCAGATGTAGAGAAGCAATTGACTCTCTCTTGAAACCAACTTCGCCGGTTTTTGAGATCATAATTGGCATTTTGCTTTGGCCAGGTCCAGAAAGAAAAAAAACATTATTTTTGGAACTAGGAGCACAAAGTTGTTGTGCAGAGAAGATATGGGTGAAAGATGACTTGAGGTTTCTGTACACATAATTTTTGAGATAGAAAGTCAAGAAATAACAAGTGAAATACATGTATATACAGATGTAACCTCTAGATATAGAAGGAGGATGAGATCTGCAGGCTTGCGGCTCCTTTAATTGCTGCATGAAATGAGGGTGAGGTTGATAATATTTTTGCAGTGGCTGGTGGTTAGATAAGGTCAGGTCATCTAAAAAAAAATTGGTGTTGTACTCCAATTGCGGGTAAGAGCATGTAGCATGTATTTATTTCCTCTTTGCTTCTTTTAGAGCCAAGAAACTCTTTTTGGTTCCGAGATTTACTCCTTCCATTGCACTAAAAAAGATCCCAGTTTTACTTCTTTGGATCTTCTACTCGAAAATCTTGCTTAGATATTGAGGTTATGACTGCGAACTGTTGTTATATTTGGCTACTTTGAGGATTTAAATGTTTGTTTGTCCTTAACAGAACTGTACTAACTTTTTCCTTAGCACTTCTTGTTTGAACTGCTCCCTCCGTCCCAAAATAAATGTCCAAATTTAGTTTCCTCTCGATCAAAATCAAATTTGAAATAATTTTGACATTCGTTTTGTTTTGGGACTGAGTATATATTTACTCTTAAACTTCTTGCAATGTTTATTGTTCATGATCACGAACACAATCATTGCTCAGTTTTACCACCATTGTCTCTTTATCTCATATGCCACTTGCTCAAAAATATATTCAGATATGTCATTGTGGTTAGTTATTTCTTCGTTAACGTAATATTTTTATTTTTTACAGGTTTCATTGCTTAATAGTTGCATATTGGTTCATATGAAGAGCTCGATCAAGGATTGATATGATGAAGAAGCAATTTTTTGAAAAATACTTTGTTTGACTGCATCATTTGCAATTTAGATGATTAGAACTAGTTAGAAACTTATTTAGTCAAATTATTTCAAATGGAGATTCAAAATACTTCTAAAGAATCTAATTTTGTTTGGTTAATTGATGACTTTATTTGGATGATGTAGTTGATTAGCTTTGGTTAATATACTTGATTTTGGTGTTGTCGTATGCATGAGTTTGTGTGATTTTATTTCTGTATTTGGATCTTGTAAATTTTGAGATATTGTCAGTTATTGAATGATAAATATTTTAGATTGTGACTTTTTGGGCGATATTTTAATTAAAATCCAAAATGACATTTGGGACGGGGACCAGGTCCCTAATTATTACCCGCCAATATATTTCTTTTTGGCGGCAAATATTATTAGGGTCGGCTTTGCCGTCTCAAAAAACTCGTCCCAAGTATGTTTTGCCTCCAAAATTAACCCGTCAATTATTTTTTTGCCGCCAATTTTTTCCCGCAAAATAAATAATTAATAAATTTTATTTTATAATAATTATTATTAGGGACGGATATTTCCGTCTTTAAAAACTTTTAGGGACGGTGACGGGGGTCCCTAAAGTATTTAGGACGCATGTTAATTAGGACCCATTAACCCCGTCCTATATACCGTCCTTAAAGGTATTAAGGACGGGAATATGGCTTTTTGGGACAGGTCCTGGCCGACCCTAATGTTGTTATTTCTTGTAGTGGGGCTTTGAAAAAGGTAATTTTGTAAAGGAGGGATGCGAGGCTTCTACTTCAAAAGGTGTGGAAAAACCAATTTTTAGAGAAAAATTCCTTTTGAGTGAGAAAAGACCAAGGAAGAGGCACTACATCTGCCACTATTGCCTTGCTCCTGGTCACATTAGACCCTTCTGTTACAAACTTAAGGCTGATAAAAAATCTGGTCACTTCAATCAGCCTCAGATGTGTGAAAAGATGTATGCACGTCCGAACACACATCCTGGTAATCTGGGACCTCTGCAACCCAAAAAGAAAGCTGTAAAGCAGTGGGTGGCCAAACCAAGTGCCACTTGCAATGTTGTTTACTCTTCCCTCAAGAGTGCTGTCGCTGGTTCTTGGTATTTTGAAAGTGGGTGCTCTAGGCACATGACTGGGAACCAAGATGTTCTCCTTGACTATGAATTAAGTAGTGGGGGTAAAGTGAACTTTGGTGGAGGTGCTCAAGGAAAAATTATTGGGAAAGGAACCCTAGATGTCAAGGGTCTCCCAAAATTGCACAATGTGTACCATGTGGAAGGCTTGAAAGCCAACCTGATAAGCATCAGTCAACTGTGTGATGATGACCTTTATGTGAAGTTTGATAAACACCTGTGTGAAGTGTTTGATAAAGACAATAAATGTGTGTTTACTGGTCCTAGATCTGCTGACAAATGTTATCAATTTGGTGACACTCTTTCTTGCCTAAGCTCAAAAGCTAATGATGTCAATCTGTAGCACCAAAAATTAGGGCATGCTAGCTGTAGAACTCTGGAAGAACTTCAAAGGTTGAAAGCTATTAAAGACCTCCCTAAGCTGAACTTCAAGAACCCTGATGTCTGTGGTTCATGTCAAAAGGGAAAGCAAACAAAAGCATCACATAAAAAGGTCCAAAAGTGCTCCACATCTAGATGTTTGGAGCTGATTCACACTGATTTAATGGGAGCTATTGAAGTAGAAAGCTTTGGTAGGAAAAAGTATACCTTTATATGTGTTGATGATTATTCTAGGTACACTTGGGTAATGTTATTAAGAGAGAAATCTGAAACAATTGGGGAATTCAAGAATTGGTACAAAAGAGTTAGAAATCATTATGGTCTTAAAGCTGTGAGGATTAGGTCTGACCATGGCACTGAATATGAGAATCAAATGTTTACTGTCTTTTGCAATTCTAAGGGAATCACACATGAATTTTCTGCACCAATCACTCAACAGCAAAATGGAATTGCTGAAAGAAAGAATAGAACTTTGCAAGAAATGGCTAGGGTTATGTTAAGTTCTAAAAACCTGTTCAAGAAATTTTGGGCAGAAGCTTTGAACACTGCCTGTCACATTGACAATAGAGTGTTCCTTAGGATTGGTAGCACTGTCACTCCACATCAAATCCTCCTTGGTAAGAAACCCACTGTGAAGTATTTTCATGTGTTTGGATGTATTTGCTACATTCTCAATGATAGAGAATATTTGTCCAAATTTGATTCAAAGAGTGATAAAGCAATTTTCATGGGATATTCCACTAATAGTAGAGCTTACAGAGTGTTTAATCTCAAAACAAAGACCATTATGGAATCTGCTAATGTTGTTTTTGATGACTCACTTGATCTTAACCTCAAGACTGCTGAGGATGATGTTTCAGGTTGCTTGCTGGACTGGAAGAATTCCGAAACAGGTGCTGGTGAACCAACAGAAACTAGAAGAACTGATGAACCTGTTGAAACAACAAAGGATGTGACCAAGGATGTGGACACATCTGCATCCACATCTGAACCAACATCTGCTCCCACATCCACTCAAAATCCTGTAACTGAGGACAGTTTCTCTGAATCTGATCAGGATGATGCTCCAGAAGATAATGTGGATGGGTGTGTGGATAGATCAAAGGATATTCCTTCTAAAATCCAGAAAAACCACCCCACTTCACAAGTTGTGAAAGATGTGCATGCTCAAGTGAGAACTAGACAAAAGGACAAAGTTGATTATAGAAAGATGGCTGGTTTATGGAGTTGCTCCTTAGCATACTCCCAGGTAAGTTTTTGTTGTTTTGTTTCAAAGATTGAACCTAAGAATGTTACTGAAGCATTGAAAGATGCTGACTGGATTCTTGCTATGCAAGATGAGTTGATTCAATTTGAAAAGAATGAGGTTTGGACTCTTGTCCCTAGACCCTCTCATGGAAATTTCATAGGAACTAAATGGATTTTCAAGAACAAAACTGATGAGCAAGGTGTGATCACTAGAAATAAAGCTAGGTTAGTTGCTCAAGGTTACACTCAAATTGAGGGAATTGATTTTGAGGAGACATTTGCTCTTGTTGCAAGGATTGAGTCCATTAGGCTTTTGTTAGCCATTGCTTGTTACCTCAAGATTACTCTTCATCAAATGGATGTTAAGAGTGCCTTTCTAAATGGGGTATTGAATGAGGAAGCCTATGTTGAACAACCTAAAGGTTTTGTGGAC
Source organism: Adenophora triphylla var. japonica (assembly GCA_022495995.1). Lineage (NCBI taxonomy): Eukaryota > Viridiplantae > Streptophyta > Magnoliopsida > Asterales > Campanulaceae > Adenophora > Adenophora triphylla. The sequence goes on from JAFEMH010001180.1 coordinate 445,928, forward strand.
TCCAAGTATCCTAACCATGTGTATAAGCTGAAGAAAGCTCTGTATGGGCTAAAGCAAGCCCCTAGAGCTTGGTATGGTAGGTTGACTGACCATTTGCTTCACCTAGGATTCAAGAGAGGTGAGGTTGACAAAACATTGTTTGTGAGGAAAAATAAAAAGGAGATTCTTGTGGCATAAATCTATGTGGATGATATTGTGTTTGGGTCAAACTCTGACCCTATGCTGGCTGAGTTTGTGGATAGCATGACTTCCACATTTGAGATGAGTATGGTAGGTGAGTTGAATTATTTCTTGGGTTTACAGATAAAACAATTCAAAGATGGCATGTTCATCTCTCAGTCTAAGTATGCCAAGAATCTTGTGAAAAAGTTTGAACTTGAACACTCTTCACATCAAAGAACACCAATGGGATCTTTCTAAAAGCTAAGTCATGATTCAGATGGTGAGAGTGTTGATCAAACCCTATAGAGAAGCATGATTGGAAGTCTGCTTTACCTCACTGCAAGTAGACCTGACATTATGTACAATGTGTGTCTCTGTGCAAGATAAAAAGCCAACCCAAAAGTGTCCCATCTTAAAGCCTTGAAAAGGTTCAATAGATATGTGAGTGGGACTGTGAACCTAGGGATGCATTATTCTAAAGAGACAAACACCAATTTGGTTGGCTATACAGACTCTGACTGGGCTGGAAACAGTGATGATAGGAAGAGTACTACAGGTGGATGTTTCTACCTAGGAAACAAGCTTGTGTCTTGGTATAGTAGGAAGCAAAATTGTGTGTCCTTATCCACTGCTGAGGCTGAATATGTTGCCCTTGGAAGTTGCTGCACACAACTGCTTTGGATGAATCAAATGTTGAAAGATTATGGATTAAATAGCAAAATTTTGACTGCTTTTTGTGATAACAAAAGTGCCTTGGACATATCTAAAAACCCTGTCCAACATTCTAGAACAAAACACATTGATATTAGACATCATTTCATAAGGGATCTTGTAGATCAAAAAACTGTGTGTCTGGAATTTGTTGGGACTGAAAATTAATTGGCTGATATATTTACAAAGGCATTAGATTTGGAGAGATTCTCCACCTTGAGGAAGTCTCTTGGTTTGTGTGATATCTAAGGTTGTGAGCACAAATGTGTCTCACATCCTCTAACACATCTGTATATTAGATTAACGAAAAAAAAAATTCATGCATTAGCACGAAATATCTCAGTGTGATCACTTGTGAGTTTTCATCTTTGACATTTTTCTGATAACTTAATTGTGAGCACTTCCTGTTCTTGTCATCTTTTGATGACTTGATATAACCTTCCTAGGTATCTCACAATGGGTTCTTTTAAAAAATAAAAAATAGTGAGAAACAGTTGCTTCACCCTTAGTATGAAGTCATACCATTGTGATCAAGTAATTCTCATAAGAAATCTTGAAATCATTGGGAAAAAGGGCTATCTTTGGGACTAAAGTAAAGTGAAAGCTACTCACAATGCAAAAAATCCACAACAAAAAATTGGTGGATGCATCCTAGAGGCTGTGCAGATTGGATTATTGATTATTGACTTTTTGTGATCTAAATGTGTCCCCAAATGTGACTCACATCCTATACCACATCCATAAGCTGAGATTTTTCCATCACCTGTGTGTTTGCATCATGCTAGGCATACTGCATTTTTTTAGGTCATATAGGAGCTTTGTAAATATGCTAGTTAATTTATTTTTTGTCTTAATTTATTCCTTGATTTAACAAGTTTTTGTTATCCGAAATCTCATATGAAGAGGAAAGGTGTGTATCAATCCAAATTTGTAAAGGAAGGACATTTTTGAAAGGGATTCTGTTTTGAAAAAGATATGGCTGAATTATTTTTGTTTCCATAAAAATCTATCAAAATCTTGTTTTATTTTAATCCCCTATTTCTTCGAAGGTTGTTGTGTGTGGCAATCTCAAAGGGTTCTAGCCGTTGGAGGACTTCTAAGGTATTTAGGTTGTGTGAAACATTTTTGGAGAAGGATTCCAAGTTTCAGTTGGAAAGGGGGAGCTGTGAGTATTAATTAGGTCTCACATCCGTCCCATCCTCCATAAACCCTTGCTAAACCTTTTGTTCTTCCATCGTTATTTCACACAATCACACACACATTGCCATTAATTATTTTGCACTGTTCAACCTAACACCTTTTTGCAGCTTAAATGGCCGATCATGCTCACATTCGTGAAGAAGATGTTCTTGACGTCGAACCAATTTCTGTAGCTAAAGGAGAAGCCCCCATTGTCGCCAATCCAGTAATAGCAAAATTCTTTGCTGAAATTCCTCCTCCCTCGTCCTCATCTGGGTCATCCATGGAAGCTTCACCTGCTAAATCATCTACATTGGAGCCCTTGAATGTTCCACTGGCTTCTGAAAATCCTAACCCTCCAACCTCTCCGGTTTTACAACCATCGGTTGTCGCCTCTGTTTTGCCCTTGATGGATGTGGTTTTACCCATCCAAAAGATATGTTCCTAAGCTTATTTTCTGTTCGAAACCTTGAGAATTTAATGTATATTTTAGTGTTTTGATAGTTCAGGGACTGAAGTGAAACAATGCTGAAAATAGAAGATTTGAACCTACTTTGAATGTTTTGGGACCAAAATGCAATTCGGAAAAGCGGAGGACTAAACTGAAATTATAAAAGTTTGGGGCCAAAGTGAAAATATGAAAAGTCAAGGATCAAAGTGCAAAAGAAAAAATTATAGTGACCAAAATGTGACTGTGTCATTTATTGCGAAACGAATAAAAAAAATGGTACAAAAACAATGGTACAAAAACAATGGGTCAAGGCATACATGGCTGGCCAAAATAGGAACAAGGCATGAAGTTGCATTGATCAGAAATCAGAACGACTTGGCTGAGGTGGAACGAATCGTGAGAACGAGTCAAGGCTTGGCGAATTGGGCTGAATTAGTGGGCCTGGAACTGGGCTAATTAATTGGCTGTTTCACGCCTTAGGTTAGTTTTTTTTTATAAATTATGTTCTTGGTTTTTTTTAAAAAAAGGGGAGGAAGGAATGGGGGGCGGCTACTGTAGCGAATTGAGAAGAGATTTTCATTCAGCCGTGGTACTGATTGTGTTAACAAAGGAAGAACAATACTTCGTCCGTCCTGTTTCGATTGAGGTTTTATGTTTTATTTTATTTCTGTAATTTTTATTATGAGTAGCTAAGTTCTTGTAGTTCACGGATTGGTTGTAGCCCTATTTGATCTTTATGCTAAATCTTTAATCTTCTTTTAATTGTGGGGTTAGTTCATCCTAATATTCGTAATTGATATTTGGTATGATTCTTGCATTTGCGTGGGGAATTGTGCATGAACACTATTAGGGTGATTGGAATCGATTGACGATCTTGCGTGAATCGATTGAGTCTAGGTTTCATTAATTCTTTTGTGCTTAATGAATTGAGTTGTTTTCAATTTGATCTTGCGTGATAATTGATAGTTACTCAATAATAGAATTGCAACCCGGCCATCTAACCGTTCCAATTCTTACAAAAGCGAAGAAACCCTAAAACCCAATTAATATTTTATCTTTCAAAAAGCATAAAGAGATAATATGTGGTGAACCCAATCCGTGGGCTAGTTGTTTAATCCTTGAATTACTTCTGCGAATTTTCTTATTTGTTACTTTAGTTATTTAATTTTCTTTCGTAATTAGTTTTTAATAAACCAAGTCAAAAACCCCATTTTGTTACTGTCTGCATCAATTGAATTTACTTATTAAACAAAAGAGTCTCTGTGGTTCGACCCTTACTTTTGTACGTTGCTACTTCGGTGACTTGTACACTTGCAAGGTATTTTTATTACACAGTGGAATTTTATCCATCAAGTTTTTGGCGCCGTTGCCGGGGACTTGTTGTGTTTTAACAAGTTAATTTAGGTAGTATAAATAATTTCTTTTATTTATTTTTATTTTTTTTAGTGTACATAATTTTCTTTTTTTATTTTTATTGTTATTTTTTTTTTGGGACTCAAGAGTGCATAGAATGAATAATTATAGCATGTATGAGTCGGGTCAAAATTGTGGGTCTTATTCTCATGCTACTAATGCTTGTCTCTCTAGGACATATTTTTCTGAATATTATCCACAGGTACAAGAAAGAAATTATTTCCAGTCATGGCAACCTCCGTATGGTATTCCTCCCAACTCGTATAACCAAGGGTGGAAAAATTATTCAAACATGACGTGGAATGAGCGAGAGCCAATGTACTATGACCCATCACCTCCGCCACCTCAAAAGCAATATTGGGAGGAACAATTGGAGGAGATGAAAGAGCAGAGAATAGAACAAGAGAAACAGACCGAAGCAGTATTGAGTAAGATAGATGGACACATTGACACAATATTGAAGGCATTGAGAAAGCAAGAATCAAATTCAAGTCTAATTCAGCCTGATCAGGTTGAGTCAATCACCATGCTTCGAGATGAGAGTTCCATAAGCTATGAGGTACATTCTTCTTCTCGCACCGATCTGGTACATACTCCTGCTGTTAGCTGTTATTCTGAAGAGACACCTTCAACCCTAGTTTGGTATACGAATGATGATGGGGAAGAGTGTGTTTATGATTCAGCTTTTCATTTACCACCACTAGAACAAAAGCAATCTTTGGACAAGGCAAAGGAGAATTTTGTCTGTAAAATCTCCAATGTTGATTGTAAGGATGAATCACTTTGTGTTTGTTCAAGAGGGTGTATTGAGAAGGTGGAAATTGTAGAAAAAGAAGTGGTGGTGAAATCTTGGCATGAGGAGGCATGTGATGAATTAGAACGATTGTTTTATGGTGGTGAAAAGAGGGATAGTGAGGAGGTTTACGATACGGATGAAAATTTTCCACTTCCTAACTATTTAAATGAGAATTTGGCCATCCTTATTGTACCTCCTGTTTCTTGTGAGAAAGAAAAAAATGAAAAAGATCCTCAAGAGAAAAGACCCAAAAAGCACAAATGTGAAAGAATTTCATGGGCATCAAATGGCTTCATATTTATGGGATTATTTATGGGGCATGAACTGAAGATAAGGACCCGCGAAACCATGAAGTGGGCCAAAGGACGGAATGTGAAGTCCAAACGGGAGCAACGGTCGGGCTAACGACCTTAACCAAAGCGCTGATTGGGAGGCAACCCAAGTAGGTACGTTTTTACTTGCTTTATTTATTTGTTTTGTTGTGTCATATCCTCCTTTGAACCCGAGGCATGTTTTGTTCTCTTTGCTATGAGGACATAGCATGTTTTGAGTTTGGGGGTAGATATCTCTCCGAGTTTGTGGGTTTATAGGGGAGTGTATATAGTGTCACCCTCCAAAAAAAATAGAAAAATTTAAAAATTTTGTTCTCATTATATGTTTGAAAGTTGGCCAATGTCCGTGATGATTTGAGAGAGTTTTTGATTGAGTTTTGCTAGTTTGTGCCAATTTGAATATGTTAATTAGAATTGCATTAATACATGTAAAACACAATTGCACCACCATTCACTTCCATCATTTTTCTTGATCATTGTTACCAATTTAGGAGACCTTTATAGGATCACTTTGACATTCTCGGGGTCCCTAGAACATGTTTGCATGACTGTCAATAACACATCAATTAGGCTATTTGGGAAGTGATATGTGGCTATTTCTTTGAACCATATTTGTGAGCCTTTAACTTTCTCGTCACTTATACAAAATTTTCCGCTAGAATCCCTTTTGAGCTTGAAAAAGAATGGAATATCTCACAAAGTGGGAGGTTATTTTAGACCACCATTCGCCTTCTTTTGTACCCTCATTAACCTACCCTTTTAACTTATACTCTATTTTCTTACCTTTTCAAGAAAGTGAAACTAGGGAATGAATGGGAATTTTTGGGTGAAGTTTGGAAAATCAAAGGGTTGAGTGGAAAGTGGTCATGAAAAAAAAAGGGGCATGTTATGTGAACATACCAAAAGTGTCGAGTTGGGCCAAATGGGTAAAGCCCAATCACAGACAGCCTTGACTCCCACATTCTCGATGAAGCTGGCCAAATCAGAGCAAGGTCGAAAGCCCACCTCAAGTATTCGTCGAATAAGTCCATGGTCCGACCTACCAGGTCCCGACCTAACTTAGTCCGACCTCATGATCCATACTACATTTCGGGTACGAACCATGCTCTACCCGCCAGTCAGGTCGACCATTCCACAAATGGCGACCTCGACCTAACCACCAAATGTCGACCTAACAGATGTGGATGTACATGGGTCAAATCTTTCCATAACAGCATCCCTATAAATCAGGGACGGTTACAGGCACGTTCTCACGACCATAACTGCCACTATAATCTCGGAGCTCATGTAGCACCACCAAAAATACAATCACTGTCGCCTATAAATACATCATCACTACCAACGGTGCAAAGGTAACTGCCATTTTGTTATCTGAATTCATTGTTCAATACATTTTGAGCTATATATAACCGTTATCTTACTCTCACGCCCGAGCGTCTTCGCCGGAGACACATCCGGCTAGTCGTGGGTTCTGATTTCAGGTCAAGGAGCCAGGTGATTAGTCCTGCCACGTGGAGGATTACTGATAAGCACAATTCCTGCAAAGATCGCTTGGTTCCATTGCCGGGAATTGTGCTTTAGCTTGACCTCGAAATTTTTCTCAACCTACAACAATGGTGACTTCAGAAGGACATGTATCTGAAGCCTCGCTTGGGCACGAGGCTGTGAACAACAACACCAATGCAAATGCTGGAAATCTCAACATCAATACTGATAACACCAATCTGCCTCCTCCCCCACCAAATCCCCCTCACGGTAGAGCAACGAGCTCTACCAGTGTTGTTGATGGCAGAGGGTTGCCGGACACAAGAAGAGGAAAACGCCATATAGAGGGACAAGGAGATCCACCTCCTCCAAAACGTCCAGCTGGACAGGTAAACATTGGAAACAGGGCAGTCCCTCAACCAATCCCATGAGCAAGAAGGAAATGATGTTGGAACGAGCCCAGATTCTGGCTGATTTGATAGCTATGGAGGAAGCAGAGCAGGCTGACATACGTTCAGAAAGAGTGGCTCCCTCCCAAGTCTCCAACAGGCAGCAGGCCAGGAGTGCTAGGCCCAATGAGGGGGTGGGACAGAACGGAGAAGACAGGATAGTTCAACGACCTCCAACTCTCAATCATGTGCCGAGTAATGACTTGAGGGCTAGTCTCACCAGGAATAGGGAGCAGGAGGCTCAATCGGATTTGAGGACGCATTTAGAGGCCAATAGAAGCCGACGTGGTTCTCCTGCCTGGACACAAAGATCAGGATCCCATAGGGACAGGAATGGGCGCAGGTCGCCTATAAGAGACGAGAGGTGCAGGTCGCCACTCGGGGGTAATAGGCGCATGTCGCCTACCAGAGATGATAGGCGCAGATCGCCACAAAGGAATGACAAGTAAAGATCTCCAGTTCGATCGGAAAGGGCTCATTCACATAGAGACAGGAGGAGTAGACAGGTAACTCCTCCCAGAAGCGAAGGTCAAAGGTCGAATGTCGTTCCCCCTGTAGAAGATGAAAGACCCGATGCCAGGGAATGGTTGTTGATGAAAAGGAAGTTCGAACAATGGGAGGAAGAGAAGAAAAAGGATACTGGAAAGATTGAACGAGTTGATTTTGCTCTTCGACCTCTATCCAAGGAGATGAGAGACAGTCGACCTCCTCCTAGTTTCCGATTGCCCCTATTGGAAAAGTACTCAGGGGCAACCAATGCCAAGAGTCACATAGCGCACCTGGAAGCCACGATGTGCTTTGTCGCCATTGAAGACGACAATATGTGCAAAGCCCTCATAAGCACACTCACAGGGGCAGCCTTGACATGGTTCAATGGTTTAGCGGCTGGTAGCATCACCACCTGGACGTGTTTAAGAACAAAATTCTTAGATCGCTTCGACCGCCGGAGCTCAAAAGGTGACGGTCACCGATCTGAGCAACTTGGTTCAAGCAAAATGAAAGCTCCATGAGCTACTTCACCAGGTTTAAAGAAATGGTTGACAAGATTGAAGAGGATCTCACTGATAGAGAGGTGATCAACTGCTTCCGAAGTGGTATTTCCTCGGTAGACATGGATTATGAACTCACAGTTCGCACAGTTACAACTCGACAGGAGTTGTTCGAAAAGGTGTACAATGTCACCCTAGCCGAGGAGAGAAAAGAAAAGAAGAATGGGAAAAGCCCCAAGGGGGAGGTCGCTGATGACAAGAAGGACTCCAATAAAAATGGAGGAAACAAGAAAAATGGCAAGAACAGGACAAGGGCGACAGAGAAGGTGCCCGAGACTTTCACTCCCTAACGGTGAGTCGAACCGAAATCCCGAATGCAATGAGTTGGCTCCACCTCGCCCCAATGAACCTGTGCAACAAGTTCGTAAGGGACAACAAAGAAATACTGTGATTACCACAAGGACACGGGTCATCTCACGGAGGATTGTTTAGGCTTGAAGCGCATAATCCAAAGAATGGTCGAACAGGGAAGACTCGACGCATACGTGAAGAGGCCTCAAACTGGAGGAGGCGAGCAGCCTGCAGGTGGACAACAAGGACCGAGGCAACCTAGATTGAACTTGGGGGTCATTACAGAGCAAGCCAGTAACACCGCCATCAAGCACAAAAATTTTCAACTCAATAAGCCCCACATGTGCCTCCAAGGAGAGATGTCAGAGATGATGTGATCAGCTTCTACCCCCATGAATTGGCAACCAATATGGCTGCTAGGGAGCAAGTTCTCGTCATCCCAGGTCTCATAGACGGATGTACGACGAGCAGACTCTTAGTTGACATGGGGGCCTGCAAGGACATTTTATTCTACAAAACTTTCCAGGAGATGGGACTTAATGATGAGCAAATGAAAGGTATGATGGCAGGTTGGAGGGCTTCACCAACCATCGAGTTGACGCCAAAGGACATATTGAGCTCGACGTCGACCTTGGCCAGCACCACCACAGGATAGTTTCGAAGGTACAATTTATTGTAATAGATGTGAACAGTGATTACGCTGCTATACTTGGTATTCCAGGTCAGGTCGCGCTTGGAATGGTAGCATTAATTCCTCACCAGCGAGTCAAGTTCCCCACACCTGCTGGAGTAGGATGTGTACAAGGCATAGCTCGAGCCTACCTGGATCATGTTCTCAGAGAAAGAAAGAAAAGGGAGTTAGAAATTGAGACTGCAGATGGTTACTTGAAGCTATCCAAGTCAGTCACCAAAACTACTCGACTGTCAACAATCACCAATGTGGAGGAGTCGACCTATCGCTCAAATGACGAGGTCATGATTGAGTCGACACGTCACTCTGAAACCATAGAGGTCGATCCAGATGTAGTTATGGTCGACCAAGTCCTCGTAGGCAACCTATGCCTCCAGATCGACAATAACTCGGGGGCCACCACCACCAGCGAGGTTGCAGATAAGATGGATGATATGATAGCAGAAGAAGCTCCACACCTGGGGCCAAGGAGAGACAAAGGGTCGAGAAATCATCATTGAAACCCCGCAGCTTCGTAGATGGTCCAGAGTTAGAGGTCATGGATGAGCTAGAGTCCATAATCACTAACCCTTCCTACCCCGACCAAAAATTCAAATTGGAAAGCGCTATCCGTCGAGGAGCGAGCAGAAATCATTGAGCTACTCAAGGAGAGTAATGACGTCTTCGCATGGAGAGTAGAAGACATGAGGGGAATCAAGGAAGAGGTCGCCGTTCACCGACTTGAAGTCAACCCGACCATAAAGCCTAGACCCCAAAAATTGAGAAGTTTTGCTCGTGATAAGGAGGAAGCCATAAAAACTGAGGTACAAAAACTTTTAAGTGCAGGGGATAATCAAGGAGGCCACTCACACAACGTGGTTGGCCAATGTGGTGATGGTGAAGAAATCAAATGGCAAATGGCGGATGTGTGTCGACTTCACCACTCTAAATCTTGCCTCGCCCGAAGGACGCCTATCCTCTTCCTAGAATCGACAAACTAGTTGATTCTATTGCCGGACACTCCACCCTCGCCTTCCTCGATGCTTATTCAGATACCACCGCATTAAGATGCACAAGGATGACATTGTGAAAACAAATTTTCCAAGCAAACTGGAGGCATCTAATGCTATAACATGATGCCCTTTCGATTGAAGAATGCAGGGGCAACTTATCAAAGAATGGTAAACAAAGTCTTTGCCTCTCAAATTGGCCGAAACATGGAGGCCTACGTCGACGATATGGTCATCAAAACAAAGACTGGACGTCACGTGGTCGACCTAAAGGAAACGTTCGCCAATTTAAGAGCAAACGACATGAAGCTCAACCCTAGCAAGTGTGTCTTTGGTGTAGCTGCTGGAAAGTTCCTTGGATTTATGGTATCTCAGCGAGGTATAAAAGCTAACCCGGAGAAGATCAAGGCACTAGTCGACATGAAAGAGCCGACCAGTATAAAGGTGATGCAGCGACTTAACGGCAGGGTGGCAGCTCTTGGCCGCTTCATATCTAAGTCAGCAGAGAGGTCTCTCCCCTTCTTCAAAGCGTTGAGGGGGACGAAAAATTTTGAATGGACGACCGAATGTCATTCGTCGTTCCAACAGCTGAAGGATTACCTCGCTACTCCACCTCTCCTGAGTAGCCAGACCACTGGCGAAACGTTGTTTGTGTATCTATCCGTGGGAGACAAGTCAGTGGCAGCAGTCTTGATTAGAGAAGAGGAAGGGATTCAAAAGCCAGTGTACTACATCAGCAAAGCCTTATCAGATGTGGAGAGCAGATACTATAATGCTGAAAAGGTCACATATGCTCTAGTCGTAGCTTCAAGGAAGCTGCGAGCTTATTTTCTGGCCCATCCTATCGTGGTACTAACCAATGCGCCCTTGAGAAAAATATTACACAAGCCGGAGAGTTCAGGTCGACTGCTCAATTGGTCAATTGCCCTTACTGAATTTGACATTGAGTATAGACCTCGAAAGGCGTTGAAGGCTCAAGCTCTAGCAGATTTCTTGGTCGAGCTTACGTTCACCAAGGAAGACAGCGAACAGCGAGCTCCAAAAGAGAAAACCAAGGGGAAAGAGCCAGAGTCCCAAGTCGCTACTAATCTACCCGACGATTGTTGGAAGGTCTACTCAGATGGGTCAGCGACCAAGAGTGCCAGTGGAGCAGGGATAGTGCTAATTGAACCAGAATCTAGGACAAGGTATGAGGAGTCACTAAGGTTCAAGTTCGATGCTTCCAAACAATCAGCCGAATACGAAGCTTGATAGCAGCATAGAATACGCCAAGTGTTTTGGAGCGACTAAAATCATGGCTTATTGTGATTCCCAACTGATAGTCAACCAGGTCAGAGGCGAGTACGAGGTGCTTAGTTCCACTCTGATCAAATACTGCGACCTGGTGAAGGAGCTGATAAAGGATTTGGAATTCTGGGAGATTCAGAGGATTGGAAGGGAAGACAACGAGCTAGCCGACCTCCTCTCGAAATTAGCCACTTCAGATGAGCCACATGAAGAGCCCATCTCTTTCCTCGAAAATCCGGCTTATGAGAGAATAAAAATCCAGTGTGTAGAGGACACTTCAAGAAATTGGGCTTATGATAAGTGTTGGTCAAAGAAATGAAGGCGTACATAGAAAGTGGCGAGCTGCCTGATGACGAGAAGAAAGCTCGAGCAATCAAAAAGAAAGCTCCGAGATACGTCATTCAAAGAGGCAATCTGTTCAGAAGATCCTACACTCGACCATTGCTAAAGTGCATCCACCCTCAAAAGGTCGCCCTATTGATACATGAAGTACACAGTGGGATTTGTGGCGGAAACCCGGGGGCCAGGACTCTTGCTGACAAGTTAATCACTTTGGGGTACTACTGGCCGCACATGAGAGCTGATACTCATAAATTTGTTCAACAATGTGATCAATGCCAAAGGTTTGCCAACTTACCTCATATGCCTACCACCGAGCAGACTCCAGTGATTGCAACTTGGCCATTTGACATGTGGGGTGTCGACTTGATTGGACCCTTCTCTCCCGCCCGGGGAAATTGCAAGTATGTGATCGTTGCCATAGATTACTTCACTAAATGGGTTGAGGCCAAACCATTAGCTCGCATCACAGAGGAGAATGCTATCAACTTCATTCTCGATTTCATTTGGTGTCGGTTTGGTTTTCCTCGGGCCATAGTATTAGACAACAGACTGCAGTTCTCCAGAGCCTTCGAAGCAGAGATGAATCAGGTAGGGATCAAGCATTGGCAATCTTCTGTCGCCTATCCTTAAGGAAATGGGCAAGCTGAAGCAGCGAATAAACTGGTGCTATCTTCACTCAAGACAAGTCTCGTAGGTCGACGCAATAACTGGTTGGACGAACTCCCCCTTGCTCTTTGGGCAGTTCGTACAACCACTCGGGGGCCTACGGGGGAAACCCCATTTGCTCTCACATATGGATCGGAGGCCATGGCACCTGCCGAGCTCAGATTTCCTACTACTAGAGTGACTTTCTTCAATCAGGAGCAGAATGATACCAACAGATTAATCGACCTGGATCTGATCGACGAGAAGCGAGATACGGCTCACCTCCGAATGGTTAACTACAAGCAGCGAACTAAAAGTTACCATGACAAAAAGGTGAAAGCAAGATCATTCCAAGTGGGAGATTACGTGTTGAGGAAGATTGAGGCAACGGAGAGAAGGACCCAACAGAACAAACTATCTCCTAATTGGGAAGGTCCTTACATAGTCACTCGAGTCATCAAGGAAGGAACCTACATGATAGCTCGTCCTGGAGGAGAAGAGTTGAAACATCCTTGGCACGCCACTCACCTCATCAAATACTACTTCTAGTTTTCAGCTTCCAAGTTCAAGCTTGTTTTAGTTCTAGTTTTCAGATTAATGTAAGCGTGTTCGTACTTCAATAATAATGCTATTTTATTCGACCAATGTTGTGCAACACCATTTTTAACTAGCTCGACTCCCAGTCATCTTAGTTCGAACGAGCTCGATTCTTAATCAGCTTTGTTCTTTTAACAAGTCCGACTCAACGTCGACTTCGTTCTTATGAGCTCGATTCTTAGTCAGCTTTATTCTTTTAACAAGTCCGACTCATAGTCGACTTTGTTTTAATTAGCTCGATTCTTAATCAACTTTGTTCTTTTAACAAGTCCGACTCAACGTCGACTTCGTTCTTATGAGCTCAATTCTTAATCAGCTTTATTCTTTTAACAAGTCCGACTCATAGTCGACTTTGTTTTAATTAGCTCGATTCTTAATCAGCTTTATTCTTTTAACAAGTCCGACTCATAGTCGACTTTGTTTTAATTAGCTCGATTCTTAATCAGCTTTATTCTTTTAACAAGTCCGACTCAATGTCGACTTTATTTTAATTAGCTCGATTCTTAATCAGCTTTATTCTTTTAACAAGTCCGACTCAACGTCGACTTCGTATAAATTAGCTCGACTCTTAGTCAGCTTTAGTCTCATAACAAGACCGATCCAAGGTCGATTTCGTTCCAATGAGTTCTACCCTATGCCATCTCTAAACAGGTACGGCCTTGAGTCAACCTCGTTTCTGAATTTTGAAAAGGTTTAAGTCGACTCTTCCTACTATATCTAGCTCGACATATATACGCTGAAATTAAAGGCATGAAACATACAAGGATATGAGGTCAGCTAAGATTAAACATGTTTAAGTCTCCCAAAAGCAGGCTGAGACTTGTAAAAATATGATTACATGTTTCTATGCCTCCCAAAAACTGGGCCAAGGCATTCAAGTATTCAAAAAAGCAAAAAAGCAAATAGTATTTTGGGACTTGTTCATTACAATTCAATCAAACTAATCAAGAGTCCAAGCCAGCATCGGTTTGGTCGTCAATGGATGCTCGACCTTCCCCATCCTCTCCTTGTTGCTGAGGGTCTAAAGGTTTACCCGAATCTGAATATACCCGCTCATTTTCTTCTTCCATAGTGTCGGCATCTTCAAGCTCTTGCAAGACGACATCGAAGTTCTTTTCAAAAATCTCGGGGGCCTCCCACGGTTCACAACCATCCTCTTTGTCTTCTTGAGCGATGAAGGCTAGGTCGTTCTCCAGATAAGGAATGAGCGAGTGACCCCTGCGAGCTGCCATGTCATACTGGGATTCAGAGAACCAACGAGCTAATTGCTCAATGGTAACTGTAGATGTTGAATCCACCAGTGCTCGACGCGCCATATGTCTTTTGCCTACCTCTAGAAAGTCCTGCGCCTTGGCCACGATGGTATTATAGTATTCATCGCCCTCTTTGAAATTATCAATGGCAGCTTCAGCAGCATCCTTAGCAGCAGCAGTAACAGCGGCCTAAAGGTCTTCTTGCCATTTTCCCCGTTCAAGTCGACGCTTCTCCTGCAGCTCGACCAAGAAGGTATCCTTCTCCTTCAGAAGTTTGGAAACTGTCGCCAACTCCATCTTGGTTTTCTCCAACTCTTTCTTCTCAGCATCTCTCTCTACCTCCACCTCCTTGAGCTTGGACTCAGCAGCTTCAAGATCTATCAGGGCTTTCTTCTTGACCATCTCCATGGCGTCATACGAGTTATCCAAGTCGTTGAATTTCTCTCTTAGCTTAGCCAGCTCTTGGGACTTCTTGGATAAGTCCTTAAGAGCCTGCCTCTCCCTTTCAATGGAGGCCCTCCAAGAGCATTTAACTTGCTCGACCATCGTAAGATTCTACATCAAAGGAAATCAGAGAAGAGTTAGCTCGGAAGTCAAACTGACAGGCTAAAAGAATAAGCGACAAGACAAAAAAGGAAAGATGAAGGTATTCCTCACTATGCACCATCCCAGAGCGAGCTGAGAACTCTTTAGGAGAAATCCCCTTATCAGCAAAGTGAGCCAGGAGGTCAACATCAATGGCCCTCCTAACCACGACCTGGCCCAAGCTCATATCGGGATAGCGGCGACTCAAACTGTTAACCCCATCGAGAGGAGGCACATCACTCAACCTCCTCATCTTTTCATCAAGGGACTCTTTGCTAGGGGGAGAAGAGGTTGGTGGAGGCAATTGGCTCGAAGACACAGACTTTCCCTTCTCAGATCGAGACCTCTTCTTCGAGCTCAGAGGATGATCGTCATCATCTTCCTCCATGTCATCATCATCCACATTGACAACATGTAAAGGGCTAACCCCCGCCATCCTAGCTCCAGAGGTCTCCACGTTGGCATCTTGAATTGGGTCAGAGCTCAGACTTGCCCTAGCTGACCTGTGGGACTCGACACCCCCTTCATTAGCGTCATTGGATTGGGTACCACTCTGCAAAGGGTCTTCCAGCTCAACCTCTTCCATTGGGATCATCCCAACAACATCTTTTGGTAGCAGATTGTTCCTCGCAGCAGCTTCCCTCTCTCTGCTCGCCTTAGCATTGGCAGCCCCATGAGCCCTCTTGGATTTCTTCTTATCAGAAACTCCAACGATACGCACCATATTCGCTTCTTGTTCGGGAGTCAAAACTACACGACATCAAAGTAATAAAGTGTTAGCTCGGCAATTCAAAACAGTTCTATGTACGAGCTAAACAGTTCTACGTACGAGCAATCAATTGGCGAGGTAATTGATACAATTCAAAGCAATTCTATATACGAATTAACTGATTCTACATACGAGCAGGCAATTTGATAAATAAATAAATGCAAGTCAAAATAGTTCTATGTACGAGCTAGATAGTTCTACATACGAGCAGGCAAGCGACGAGCTAATGAATACAGGTCAAGTAAACCCTTACCACCAATGTGCTCTCCGTTGTCTTTGCAATAGTTTTCGTTCTTCTGACAAAATTGACAGTTCTCCTTCAACCTACCCAAAGAATGAGTAACCCAGTCTGGATATACCTGGCCTCTCAACACAGGAACAAGGGGCTCCACCACTCCATCCCCAGGCATCATTCCAGCCTGGATATAGTTGTACTTGGTTGTCCCTAGGAACTCCCAGCTAATGGGCCCTTTCTCGACCAATGCGCACAGTTTCTTATACAAAGTTTGGTGCCACGAAGGCTCCCAGTAATTCTCCTCGTCAATAACGTCAGACTCGCTATTTGGCAAAGGGAACTCCCATCCCAGCCTACTCTCTACAACTACCACATGGGAATTCCAACCGCTATGTTTATTGGGAAGATTGGCAAACAGCTTTGGGGAGTTTGGTTTAGAAGGAGTGCTAATCCCCCAATCAGCATTGTCGAGCTTAGGAGCAAAAAACACCTTGAAAACTCTCATGCAAGGCTCATGGCCTAGAAATCTACATACCATGGCAAAACATATCAGGACCCTACAGGTGTTGGCCCCAAGTTGGAGAGGAAGAGCATCCATACACTCAAGGAATTCATTGATGAAAGGATCCAATGGCAACCTCAACCCCGCCTCAAACTGTCCATAAAAGAAGGCCACCCTGGTGGCATCAGTGGTGAAGGTGGTACGAAACTTAGCCATAAAATCCGCCTTACTAAGGATGGTTATCCTATAATCCGCTCTACTTACTCCACAGAAATCATAAACCATGTCATATCGGGACTCCATATTTTTCTTTCCTCGAAGAGGCCTATTGGGTATGTATCCTCTCTCATTCTTCCCCGGTACAACGGAGGAGCCAAACGCATCCACTATTCGAGGACTTGAAGAAGTTGAAGCTCTAACTCCACCTTGAGTCGTCATATCTGTACAAACAAAAGAGGAAGCAGGGGAGTCAGTCCTATGATCACATTCAGTCGACCTACCTAAGGGCGACCTAGACTCCCCTGGAAAACCTATTCTATTTCTAAGGAAGGAAGGTTTATGGACATCCCTAACATAAAACAAGGTGATATGGTCGAGTAGTTCATGGAACAGATGGAAAGTGACGATATTTGAATCATCGACTACTAGATTTTCAACGTCCCCTACAATGGGCAAACCTATCTCACTGAAATTCAACTCCCACCTAGTCAAGATAGAGGCGCATTCATCCAAGGACATCATTCTCCACTCACCGTTCACGTTCTTATACACCCTACGGTCAACAGTACAGTACCCATACCAAGCGCCAGGTTCACTACGGAAAGTTCTAGCCATGGCGAAAATGAAAACAGAGCATGAATTAAAACCCTAAAGCAAAGGTACAAGATAAATACCTCAATTGATTGCAGAAGGGGGAGTCGTAGACAAAGACGCAAGCCTGGGTTAAATCCTGCTGCAATTCCGCTTTTATCGCCGAGGAAGAAGAGTTTGAAGACGGTAAGAATTCGAATCAGAAAGGGTTTTTGAGTATTTATATTTTCCCAAATTTGGAAAGGGAAAAGAAATTCAAAATTGATTTTCCAAAATTAAACTCTGAAGCGGTTTTCGAGAAAGACTACCAAACGTCAAAACAGTAATGATGACAGAAAAATGGCGCTCGTTCTGATCTGACCGTTCGTCATCGACGTACAAGATTGTGCCACGTCATCATAGTCGACTAAACTTCATTGCGAGTATCGACCTGCGAGTAACAACAAATTCCCATCGAGATTTCCTTAACTTCCTAGTCGACAAAGTCAACTCGAAAGTTGGGGGCCACTGAACATACCAAAAGTGTCGAGTTGGGCCATGTGGGTAAAGCCCAATCACAGACAGCCTTGACTCCCACATTCTCGATGAAGCTGGCCCAATCAGAGCAAGGTCCAAAGCCCATCTCCAGTATCCGTCGAATAAGTCCATGGTCCGACCTACCAAGTCCCGACCTAACTTAGTCCGACCTCATGATCCATACTACAATTCGAGTACAAACCATGCTCTACCCGCCAGTCAGGTCGACCATTCCACAAATGGCAACCTCGACCTAACCACCAAATGTTGACCTAACAGATGTGGACGCACATGGGTCAAATCTTACCATAACAGCATCCCTATAAATCAGGGACGGTTACAGGCACGTTCTCACGACCATAATTGCCGCTATATTCTCGGAGCTCATGTAGCACCACCAAAAATACAATCACTGTCGCCTATAAATACATCATCACTACCAACGGTGCAAAGGTAACTGCCATTTTGTTATCTGAATTCATTGTTCAATACATTTTGAGCTATATACAACCGTTATCTTACTCTCACGCCCGAGCGTCTTCGCCGGAGACACATCTGGCTAGTCGTGGGTTCTGATTTCAGGTCAAGGAGCCAGGTGATTAGTCCTGCCACATGGAGGATTACTGATAAGCACAATTCCTGCAGCATCATTATGTAATGAAAAGAGGGGCTTGAGCTAAAAGTATTGAATGCACATTCTCCGTGATATATTTGTGCAAAGAAAAAAAAAGAAAAGAAAAAAAAAGAAAAGAAAAGAAAAGAAAAGCCGAGCCCTCTCTAATGTTGAAGTGGAAAGCGATCAAAAAAAAAAAGAAAGGTGATCAAGCCCAAGTTTGAAAGTATACAAAATTATATGTTTGGGGGTTAAATCAATGGGTTGGCTTGGAGCGGAGTGATAAATTTCAATGTGAGGATGTAAGATGAAGACTTTCTAGTTTCACTTGCTTGACTTCGTATGTCCTTGCCTTCATTTGGAGCCGTGAACCTAGCCCGCGTTTATCGCGAAACATTACAAACCATAAAGCCATATTTGATCCCTAAAGAGTAGCCGGGTTGACAGTTTTGTTTAAATATGCATATGAGTGTCCCTTGTGCAGAAATTTCATCTTAGTATCATTGATTTAGAGCATGTGGTTAGTGACCCTATAAAATATCTTACTTTGGTGACAATGATCTCCCATATTTCATTCATCATTCAGGCCGAGGTGGAATATTGTGGGTTAGATGCATTAATGTGATTGTAATTGCATATTCTTATTGGCACTCGTTTAGCATATTTAAGTGAGAATCTGAGACTTGTTTGGCCGACAACCTTGTATATATTGAGAACATATCAAAAATATTTTATGTCGATTGTTTTTAATTGTTAGGGTAGTTTTGTTTTTTGTTTAGTTTTGTTTTACTCGAGGGCGAGCAAAAGATAAGTTTGGGGGTATTTGATGGATGTGGTTTTACCCATCCAAAAGATATGTTCCTAAGCTTATTTTCTGTTCGAAACCTTGAGAATTTAATGTATATTTTTGTGTTTTGATAGTTCAGGGACTGAAGTGAAACAATGCTGAAAATAGAAGATTTGAACCTACTTTGAATGTTTTGGGACCAAAATGCAATTCGGAAAAGCGGAGGACTAAACTGAAATTATAAAAGTTCGGGGCCAATATGAAAATATGAAAGGTCAAGGATCAAAGTGCAAAAGAAAAAATTATAGTGACCAAAATGTGACTGTGTCATTTATTGCGAAACGAATAAAAAAAAATGGTACAAAAACAATGGTACAAAAAAATGGGTCAAGGCATACATGGCTGGCCAAAATAGGAACAAGGCATGAAGTTGCATTGATCAGAAATCAGAACGACTTGGCTGAGGTGGAACGAATCGTGAGAACGAGTCAAGGCTTGGCGAGTGGGGAAATTTGAATTAGTGGGCACAGGCTGGGCTAATTAATTGGCTGTTTCACGCCTTAGGTTAGTTTTTTTTTATAAATTATGTTCTTGGTTTTTTTTTTAAAAAAGGGGAGGAAGGAATGGGGGGCGGCTACTGTAGCGAATTGAGAAGAGATTTTCATTCAGCCGTGGTACTGATTGTGTTAACAAAGGAAGAACAATACTTCCTCCGTCCTGTTTCGATTGAGGTTTTATGTTTTATTTTATTTCTGTAATTTTTATTATGAGTAGCTAAGTTCTTGTAGTTCACGGATTGGTTGTAGCCCTATTTGATCTTTATGCTAAATCTTTAATCTTCTTTTAATTGTGGGGTTAGTTAATCCTAATATTCGTAATTGATATTTGGTATGATTCTTGCATTTGCGTGGGGAATTGTGCATGAACACTATTAGGGTGATTGGAATCGATTGACGATCTTGCGTGAATCGATTGAGTCTAGGTTTCATTAATTCTTTTGTGCTTAATGAATTGAGTTGTTGTCAATTTGATCTTGCGTGATAATTGATAGTTACTCAATAATAGAATTGCAACCCGGCCATCTAACCGTCCCAATTCTTACAAAAGCGAAGAAACCCTAAAACCCAATTAATATTTTATCTTTCAAAAAGCATAAAGAGATAATATGTGGTGAACCCAATCCGTGGGCTAGTTGTTTAATCCTTGAATTACTTCTGTGAATTTGCTTATTTGTTACTTTAGTTATTTAATTTTATTTCGTAATTAGTTTTTAATAAACCAAGTCAAAAACCCCATTTTGTTACTGTCTGCATCAATTGAATTTACTTGTTAAACACAAGAGTCTCTGTGGTTCGACCCTTACTTTTGTACGTTGCTACTTCGGTGACTTGTACACTTGCAAGGTATTTTTATTACATAGTGGAATTTTTTCCATCAGCCCTCTGTTGAAACCCCTTCAACCAAAAGGAGGAAGCTAACCCATGCAAAACCCTTGGGCCATGCTGCTATTCCAGTTCCCCAACAAAACCTTCGTCGATCGCACAGGGTTAGAAAGTTGTCAGAAGCTGACAAAGCAAAAAATTTGAAGAAACCTGGAGGTAAACCCTCTACTGCCATAGCTTGTGATGAAGAAAAAGAAGAAGAGGAAGTTCAACCTCTTGTAAGAACCAGGACTCAACTTCCCAATCCTCCTCCTTCTATTGTTACCCCTGTTATTGCTCCTACTGTAGTTCTTCCTCCTTCTGATCCTGTTGATCCAGCTCCCTCTGTTACTACTATCCCTTCCATTGATCCTACTGATCCCATTGTCCCTACTCCTGAAAATTCCACTCCAGTTGATTCTCATGTTCCTACCCCTGAGGCTGCACATACTTTTGCTGAGCCTTCTGTGATAAGTGATGAGGAACCCTTGGCTAATATCCTCATGTAATTGAAAGGAAAGAAGAAGATGGCTTCTACAGACCTAGAGCCAATTGCTGAAGCTGCTGGTGAATCTGAATCCAGCTATGAAAGTGATGATACTGCTTCATATGCAAACTTCAAACTGGGAAGGGCTGAGCTTGAACAAGAAAAAGAGGATCAAAATATTGATGCCTCCTCTGGTGATGAGACAGAAGTTGAATCTGTCAAGGTACCATCTCCTGTAAAGGATGTGCCTGCAGATGTTCACACATCCACCAGAAAGAAGGCTGAAAAGGGTAACTCTAAATCTCTCTCCATTACTCCTGCCTTTAAACCCTTGTCCTCTAAATTTTTATCAAAGGAAGCTTCAGATAGATTTGGCCTGATTGCTAATAAGGCCTTCATTGTTGAGATGAAAAGGGATAGAGACACTTTCTCTAAATTAGGCATGGATAAGTTTTTTGAAGAGAGAGGCTTATTTTTAACTGTGGATAACCCTCTCCCCTTCTATCCCAAAATGGTTTATGAATTCTATGCTAATTTGACCAAAGGGATAGATAGACCTTCCTCCTCCTACACTGTTTATGTTAGAGGAAAATTTGTTCCTTTCTCTCCTTCTGTGATTAATGATTTGTTTGGGTTAGATAATTTTTTAGATCAGGTCTGTACTGTTTCTGAGGAAGACCTTGTTTCTACTATCACTCATGATAAAGTGACTTCTTGGCTCATTAAGCCAAAAGTTTTGGGTAGTGGTTCTCTCTCCTCCCTTCACTGTTTTCTTCATACTATCCTTACTGCCAACCTATGCCCCTCAAACAATAAGACCTCAGTTACTTGACTGCAAGCTGACTTGCTTTTTAGGTTGGGTGCAAAAAGGTTCATCAATTTTGGAGAATTCATTTTTAGGAAAATCTGTGGTTATGGAGAATCCCCTTCAAAGAAATGGTCTTTACCCTATCCATCTCTCATTTCCCAAATTTTGGTTGCTCAAGGTGTTAAGCCTGAAAAAGGTGAAGATAGGGTTGATAAGTTTGATCTGTTTAAGGAAACCAAAACCCTCCTAGATGCTTAGCAAAGGTTTGTTGACCTTCCTTTGGGTATTTGTGAATGTGTGCCCAAATTTTGTGGACTCACGTGAGTTTGAAGACATCCGGTTTAATTTGAAAAACGGAGTCGCCACGCCATCTTGATTTCCTCAAAACTTTGAAAAAAAGGATTTTAGGGTTTGGAGGTTAAGTTACCCCTTGGGAAGAACGGATCGTCGTTCACCCAAGGTGCCTTGCCGTAGCAAGTCTCCCTAGATTCCGTTTATCGTGCTTGCTTGCATGCTTTCTTGTGTGCATGTGTTTGAATAAAAGGGGAGGGAATGTCCCAAGTTGTCTTCCGGACGTACAAACCATTTATTGGTTGTCGCTCGGGATTTCTTGGATTTTATGTATTCGGGATTTTGATCCCGTCCTCACCTTGGACTTGTGATCATCGCTTTTTAACCTCGGGACTTGCGTGATCGAGAGAAGGACTCTCTTTTATAATCCAAAATGAGGTTCTTTAGGAAAGGAGTGACCTTAGCCCATCAATCCTACACCTTAAGACGATTGAGCTTATATATGTGCTTCATGCTCGTCTTAAGTGATAATCGGAGATATAGGTTCAAGGTTGTCCCTTTCTAAAGAGATTATGGAACCTTTAATGGAAGAAACGATGTAAAGATAGGATCTTTACACCGGTCCGTTCCAATGTTGCTAATGGGGACATGGGGGAATGCATGTAAAAATGACATTTTTAGTGAAAAGATGACATTTTGGGTTGCAAAGGATGCATTTGATTTGCAAAGGATGCATTTTGGTGTAAAGAAGGGATCTTTATGCAAAGGATGCATTTTTATGAGGAAAATAGTATTTATTATGCAAAGGATGCACAAAGATTTCATTTTTGAAAGCAAAGGATGCTAAGTTCATGCAAAGAGATGATTTCTAATGCAAAGGATGCATGTAAGTGGGTTTTAGGTGCAAAGGATGCACCTTTATTATAAAGACATGATTTTTATGCAAAAGATGCATTTTGATGTGGGAAAATTGTATTTAATATGCAAAGGATGCATAAAGATTGTATTTTGAAAGCAAGGGATGCTAACTTTGATGATAAAGCAATGTCTTTTAATGCAAATGATGCATGAAAATGGATTTTATGTGCAAAGGATGCATTTTGAACATAAAGATTGCATTTTTAATGACAAAGGATGCATAAAGATGATATTTTTATTGTAAAAGGGGGTTTTTAGGTGCAAAGGATGCACCTTTGATTCAAAGATTACATTTTTAATAGCAAGTGATGCCTATTTCATGCAAAGGGGGATAGGGGGGTATGATAAAGATATGATCTTTAATGATAACTACCAAATCCCAAGCAAGATAATGACAATATATGAATGCAATGAGCAATTTAAATCACATAGAGCAAGTAAAATGCAAGGTTAAGGGAGTGAGAGGTTACCAATGGTGGTGGCCTCTTCTCCTTTGGGTTGAGCTAGGTGGAAGGACCAACTTTGGGATCTTCAAGGAGGAGGGAGGTGGCTTCTTGGCTTTCTTCTTCTTCCTCTTGGATTTCCAGCAGTGTTTTGGGTGTATTGTGAAGCTGAGTATGGAGTATGGTGTATGTTTTTCGTCTAGCTAAAATGGGAAGAGGAGGGCTCTATTTATAGGCAGTCTGGATAAGGCTAATGAAGCCGTGTGGCTAGGAGTCTCCTCCTAATGCAGCCGTGCGGCATTATCCATAATGACTCAGCATGTTTCTAGAATCATGCAAGGTGGAAATTCTAGAAGCTTTTTTTAATTAAGAAAAACGTGTTTCTTAATTACTAAGCCTTCCCTTCATCCCTTAAGAGGTTTGGAATAGTTACGGAATTGTTCCGGAATTCTAGGAAAGTCTGGGAAATTACCGGGAAATTTATCAGAATTGCCGGGGAAATTAACCGGAAGGCATGAGCCAGATTTGGGTACTTACAGAAGCCCCTCGGCAACGTCACTTACAGGGCGAGTGGGGTTGTAGATAGAAAAGGATCCGATCTGGCGAATGCCGAGACGGATTAGGATGACCAAGGTGGTCGTGTGGCTGAACCTCTGGAAGGCTACCTACGTATCCCGAGTGGGAATCAAGCCAGGCCGTAGTTCTGAAAAGATCTGCTGAGGAATAGAGAAGAGAAAACTAGTCTCTTGATGGGGAAATAGCAGAGAAAATGACCTAGGAGGTCAAGCAATTGATCCTACTGGGGATATGCTAGAAGTGACCAATGTGGTCGGATGTCAAGACCTCTATGAGGGGCTATTTCATCACTGAAGAGTGACGAAGGAATAGGGTGACCAAAGTGGTCGGATGGCTGGACCTTTTATGAAAGGCTACCTACGTATCCCGGAGGAATCAAGCCTTGATCGTAGTTCAAGCATCATTAGATAGTTAGGAACGATGTCTAGGATCCTTGAGGTTTTGACAATTAATGGAGGTTGTCACCTGATTGACAATTAATGGAGGTTGTCACCTGATTGACAATTAATGGAGGTTGTCACCTGAAGGAACTAAAGCTTACGTCACTATCGAGGAGATAGAGGTAGGTAAAGTTGGAGAACTTGAGCATACTTTACTATTCATGATAGAGGTAGAGGTAGCTAAAGTTTGGAGAACTTGAGCATACTTCACTATCGAGGAGATAGAGGTAGCTAAAGTTTGGAGAACTTGAGCATACTTCACTATTCGTGATAGAGGTAGCTAAAGTTTGGAGAACTTGAGCATACTTCACTATCGAGGAGATAGAGGTAGCTAAAGTTTGGAGAACTTGAGCATACTTCACTATTCGTGATAGAGGTAGCTTAAGTTTAGAGTTCTGACAATTCGGAGGTTATCACCTAGCGTTATTCCGTTATAACGGAAGTAACGGAGGCGACTGGGGAAGAAATCTTATTTGCTTAGAAGATAAAGGATGACGTTATCTTAGTTAAAAGATAACGGGAATTACATGCCCAAGTGGAAAGTCCAGGGGCAAAAAGGTAAATTTTGCTCAGAGCGAAAGAGGCCGCCCGGCATGAGAGGGAGGCAAAAGAGGTCGTACGGCTAGAAGCCTGATTTTTCCAGATTATTTAAAACAGATTTGAACGGGCATTGGGAATTATTGCCGCCCAAGACTGCCGAGAAAGAGAGAGAGAGGAGGGAGAGAAGTTTCTTCAAAATCCTTCAATCCTTTTGCCTCTATTGATTTCGGATGGATCCAGAGGGGAATCCAATGCCAAGGCTAGCTAGAAGGAACATCTCCGCGGCCGAGAGAAGGAGGAGGAAGGAGCTCGTCCGCACGGAGAGGAAGTATGACTTCCTTACGCCTCCATCGGAGCTCTATCCGGGTAGAAGGGAGCACAAATCGACGAACCCTCAATCGGTTGGGGTAAGCATTTTTAGTTTGCTCAATTCCGTCGATTTTGATTGAATTTTGATTGATTTAGGGCTTGACCCAAGCTTTAGGAATTTTCTCGAATTTTCCTAGGATTTTTGATGATGATTTTGAAATCTTAATGATTAACCTATGAGGCTAAGAAGATGAAAGAACATGCATGTGCAATTTATTTGACAAAATAATGAGAATGACCCACTTTTTTTTCGAAAATAAAAAGTAAGAAGAATAATTGTGACGGAGTTCTTGCATGTGCTAGAACTAGGTCATAGATGAGAAAACGGGATTTTGGATGATGAAAAGGATTCATGCATGCCATTTTTGAGAAAAATTAATGCTTATGTGCAAATAATTTTGAAAATTGTGATTTTGTGCTTAGGAAAGCAATGTGCTTGACACGATGTGTTTAGTGATGAAAGACACGTTTTCGATGCAAGGATGCTAGAAAATTTTTTCATGAATGCTTTTCTTTTGAAAATATGTGCACTTTTGAATATATGCATGCTTTTGAAAAAAAAAAGCGACACGTTTCTTTCTTTGTGCTTGTCTACAGGAGAACAAGTCTAGAGGGCCTTGAGATTGCGGTAAAGGCGTGGGAGAGGATGCCCGATTTTGAGAAGAATGGGGCGAACCACTAGCGGTGGTGAGGGCTACGGCTTGGATTTGTTTATTGAGGCCATCGGCGAGAGGTATTCATATTACCTCGAAGAGCAAGGGCTTGGTCCAGGCCCTATCGAGTTTGGTGGGACACCACCCACGGCTTTCATCTTAGATGGGGAGGCGACGGTGACTCGGCCGATTTCCTTGCTATTACGGGCTTACGGTTCACCGGGAGGCTGTGACTTGGAGGGACCATATCACGGCGGAGGAGTTCGGGGCTTTGGTTGGGTTTGAGCTGATTCCCAAGGGGCTTGGAATGGAGACGAGGAACGTCGAGGTGGCGATCCCGGAAGCGCATGCGGGACTTTCTTTGCTAGTGAGGTGGCGCCCACCCGGCTTGCTAGAGCCTTTGTGTGGTTGATGCTATCGGTCACCATCTTTGCCAATTCAGGACTACGGCTATGATTTGCCTCCTCGACTCTGCGGAGGATGTTGATGGGATTGGGACGGTCTCGTGGGGTGAGGCCGGATTGGCGGAGCTATACTTCTCCCTGGATGCATGCAGTAGTAACAAGGCTACCTCCATGGATTGTTTCTCCTTTGCCCTTGAGGTAGTCTCGCTTTCCTTTCTCTTTTACTTTACGTCTTTGAGACTTTTATGAAAGATAAATGACCCTTTTGATGTTTTGAACATGCGGGTCTGCGGTTTTGTGGGGTGATCGGGTTCTTTCCGTGGAACCAACGGAAGCGATGTCACCATCTTTCCCGCTATGATCATGGAGGGAGATGCGAGGATAAGTTCACCGGGAAGACCCGGATCACCTTTGATTACAAGATGGTTAGGCCGGTTATCAACGAGAGATGGGCACGACGGAGTGGACTTCTACTCGTGGGGGCGAGGTATCCGAGAGATTACGCTAGGAGAGGCCGTGGAGCGACGAGCGAAGGAGATGGTTGAAGCTGGGCGACATGCGATGTCATCTATGCTCGGGGATCGATTTTCTAGGCGGCGATGGCCATGTCCCTCCATTGGACGCCATTACTCCCGGGATCCTCCCGGCACGGATCTTTGCGGCCCGGGGGATTGGTCGGAGGACGACATTGCTAGATATCGAGCGGGCGTGGCCGCGAGGAGTATTTTGATATGGATACCCCATATCTTTGTGTTTGTGGAGCCGGCGGCGGGGACGCCACAGAAGCTAGTGAAGCTAGCGGTCACTCAGGGATATGGGGAGGTCGAGCCTTCTGACCCGCCGATTCCTCCTGCCCATCTTTCATAATTGGTCCACGGAGTACCCAGGAGGTTGAGGATACTTGTCCCCGACGCTAGGGAGCCCCAGTATACCTTGCCGCCGGACAGCACTGTAAGTACACTTTTAGGGTCTTTTCCCTCTTTCAGATTTCTTTGCTTTTTGCAATTCTGAGATTTCCTGAGATTTTCTTCTCTTTTTCTCAGGTTCCAGCTCGCACTTACGACAGGTTGGTCAGGCAGAATAGGGGCTGGAAAGACATGTGCCGGTCCCTTCTGAGGAAGCTGGCCTGCACTTCAAAGGCGGCAGCGGACGTGCAGGAGCCCGGGCACAAGAGAAGGCACGTCGGGAGCACGGCATCCACCTCTTCAGCCTCGGAGTACTCTTCCAGTGCCATGCCTCGGGGACGGGGACCCAATGCTGACATCTTGGAGCAGCTGGCTGAGTACGAGCACGATAATGTCCACCTTTCAGATGTGAGTGACACGGAGGATTTGATGAGAGAGGCAAGCGTTTATGAGCTGAGTAGCGATGAAGAGGAAGGATCGGAGGCCTAGGAGGTCTCTAGAATTGACTTAGGAAGAAAAACAAACAATGAACAAGTTTTATGCACATTTTGTATATTTTTTGCTTTATTCGGGCGCCGATGGGGCGAAAATAATGTAATACTGTTTTATTTGCTTTTGAAATTTATGCTTTATTAATTTGCATATTACTTGAGCCTCGGGGCAGTTTTTTGTTGGATTCGGGGCTGAAACTGGGCCAAAATGATATATAATGATGTATAAATGCTTGGATGGTCTTTGAACATGTTTTTGTACAGGTTTTGGTTGGAAAAGTGGGGTGAAAACTCTCTTTGGGCAGCAACTTGGTTGCTGCAGATTTGCTACTTACATCAGGTAAATGAGGCCGTGCGGCATGGTCTCTGGAACAAATGAGGCCGTGCGGCTCACAGTTCTGTCTGGACTGGTTATTTTCAGAATAAAACCAAGGTTTGGCCATTTCATTTCATTTTCAACCTAGAATTGTCCCAACTGTTCCCAGAGAACATATTGGACCTAAAGACACCATCTTTGATCATTTTGCGATGGAGAAGCCCGTTAGATTGAAAAGGGGGAAAAGAGACCGCTTTCTGTCCGATCTTCAGTCTTGGGTGAGATATAACTTCCAATCTCACAAGGGGTTGCTTGATACTTCCTTCAAGATCAAGTCTTTATGGCATTTGAGGGATCTCCCGCCCGATTGGGACCTTTTGAGAGCAGCAGCAAAGTTTTGGGACGTCCGGAGACACGTTTACTGTTTTTCTTACAATGAGATTATCCCAACGCATGAAGACTTCCGAGCCTTGATTGGGGGTCCAGAAATTAAGGCTATATCGATTCCGCTGATCGAAGACGTGCCGATGGCGGCAAAGCTTGCATCTTTTCTGCAAATTTCTCTGGGAGAGGCTGAGGAGATGATGATAGCTCCGGATAGGATTGACCTTTCTGATATCCCGGGCAGGTTTGGGTCTCCGGCTATGGCTGCGACCACGGTGGCTATGGATGCCTTTATCCTCTGCATGTTTTCTTCTCTGTTCATCGCTGAGTCCGTGGGGATCTGTCATGGTGGTCTCTTAGACATGGTCAGAGATTGTAGGGCTGGGAAGGACATTGTCCCACTGGTTTTGGGGGAGACTTTGCATGGCATTGACAGGATGGCTATGGGAGACCATTTCATGAGGTCTGGGAGCCCGGCTGTACTGACTTTATGGCTACAGGAGAGGCTTGGGGTTTTGCCAGGGGCTTTGCCGACTCAGTGCCCTTTGCCCTTGGGTGATTTCTCGGAGAGGTGCACCTCGACAGCAGGACCAGGGTAGCTGGGAGCTGATGATGGCTAGGTTATCCACTTCGGACATCCGCTGGTGGGTACCTCACTGGAGGTTGCAGACCAGGAGGATATTTCAGGAGTCCTTTATAGTGAGGGTTCCAGGGGTTCTGCTGGTCATCCTTCTACATACCACTGCTTGGTATCCGGGCGGTTCGGGGCCTTACGGGAGCCGTTGGGCGGTGGGAGGACATCCGTACCATGGAGGTGGTGCCATTTGATATGAGAGATCCATCCGGCTTTTCATTCTTCTTGAGGGCTTGGACTTACTCTGCTTTCCCACCCGGGGCTATCTTCGGGAGCGGGAAGAGTACCATCTTGACCCTTTGTCTACTTGATTGGTACGAGAGGGAGATGGGAGCGACTCGAGGTCATATTGGGGGAGAGACGTCGGGCTTTATTGGGAGGCGGCTGCGACTCGAGTAGGACTACGAGGGAGGCGAGGCTAAGGCGAGTCGCCATAACAAGTCGGGTGACCTGATCGGAGATATGGAGGCTCGATACAAGAGATTGTCCGAGGTCGCTCCTTTGGCCCGAGGCTCGAGAGGGAGGAAGTGCGGACTCGTGCTCGGGTAGAGAGGGCACTTATTGACACGGGTTTGATGGAGGCTCCAGTGAGGATATCGGAGATCGGAATGAGGGAGACCGACATCTTGGAGAGAAAGAAAACTCGACGGGGTCGAGGTAAAGGGAAGAAAACCAAAGAAGACTCAGTGAATGACGGCGACGGATCTTTTCTTAGGATTCCCTTATTGCCATTTTGCAAACACAATAGTTTATTAGGCATTTTATTGTATTTTAGATCTTTGTAGCAGGTTAGCAGAGTCAGGAGTAGACCGTGCTTGAACTCATCAAGAAGTTTTTAACTTGTAATGAACAAGAAATATTATCTTAGAAATTAATCAGGACACAATTTCATGAAAATTTCAAATGTCTTATTGATTTGCTCAGGACCCGTTTTATGGAAAGCTGGAATGCCCTTTATTTATTTATTGTTTAGGACGCATCTCATGGAAACTTAATCGCCCTTTTTATTGTTTAGACCGAATCATAATTGGCTGCCTACGTTCCCCTTTTACAAGAAAGACTAAAGGGCTCAGGTCTTCGTAGTTCTTTCTGGTGAACTCTTCTTTCTATATTTTTTTTATGTGCAGCCCTGTTTTTTGCCTAGACCGCCCTTTTTGGGTTTCGGCCTAGGCTGGGCATTACTCTTTTTGCACTAAGATTTTTTTCTTTTTTTTTTTTTTATGTGCAACCTTTGTTTTTGCCTAGACCGCCCTTTTTGGGTTTTCGGCCTAATTTGGGCAATACTCTTTTTGCACTAAGATTTTTTTCTTTTTTTTTATTTTCTTTTTTATTTCTTAGACATAGTACCTTCGGAGCTTATCACCGTTGACTGGGTGGACAAAGGGATTGTCGTCCAGGTCTGCAAGTTTCATGGCTTCTCCCGATAGTATCTTCTGTACCACATACAGGCCGATCCAAACGGGTTCCCATTTTCCCAGGGGGTTGTCTCTGGTAGGGGGCTTTACTTTCAGCACTAAGTCACCTTCTTTGATGTCCCTGGCCTTGACCTTTTTGTCAAATGCTCTGGCCATTCGCCTCTGATAGGCTCGGGTATGCTCCATGGCTTTAAGCCTTCTTTCGTTGAGCAGGGCCAACTCATCATGCCGGCTACGCAACCATTCTACTTCGTTGATACTGTTTTCCAGGAGGACCCTCAATGACGGGATTTCCAACTCCACTGGAAACACTGCTTCCATCCCGTAAGTTAGGGCAAAAGGGGTTTCTCCGGTGGGCATTCGACAGACGTTACGTAGCCCCGAGTGCCGGTGCGGCTTTTCGGGCCAATCACGACCACGGGTGGCCATTTTCGGATGATCCGTTCGAGCGTCTTATTAGCGGCTTCCACGGCTCCATTAGTCCGAGGTCCGTATGGGGATGACTTGTGGCGAGTGATCCCGAACTCGACAAGCAATCTACCGCAGTCCCCTTCAAAGTGTGACCCATTATCAGAAACAATCTCATTGGGCACCCCATACCTACACATTATGTTTTCTTTGATAAACTCGGCCACCTTCTTGGAAGTGAGGACCTTGTAGGACTTGGCCTCTACCCACTTGGTGAAATAGTCGACTGCCACTAACACAAATTCATGCCCATTGCTTCCTGTCGGGGCTATCTTCCCTATCACGTCAATACCCCAAGTTGCGAACGGCCAGGGAGTCGTCATGCAGTACAGGTCATGAGGCGGGAGATGGTTGAGGTTGGCAAACCGTTGGCATTTGTCGCACGCTTCGACATGCTGGACACAGTCTGTCTCCATAGAAATCCAGTAGTAACCCATTCTGAGGATTACTTGCATCAGGGCTCTAGCATTCATATGAGGACCGCAGGGACCATCGTGGACTTCAGTCATCAACTCTTTGGCCCTTTCTTGAGTGACGCACAAGAGGAGTGGTCCTTGATACCGCTTCTTATACAGGTTGCCTCCTAGAATGACATAACGGGAGGCCAACCTTTTCAGGGCTTGCAAGCTCTTGGCTTTGACACCTTCTTTTGGCCGACCTTCTTCGTCTCTGAAAGGTGACTCTCCATCTTTGAGGAACTGGTAAATTTGATTATACCACGGTTCCTTGATAGGCTCGGGTCCCAGGTCTACTTCACAACAGAAAGCTGGGGCTTCTCTTCTACCCACTCTGAAGGGTTTTATGGCTTTTCCCTCGGGGATCTCTACCAGTGAGGCTAAAGTAGCTAGGGCATCTACGAATCTGTTCTTTTCCCTTGGCAAGTAGTGGAAAGTCACTTCTCTGAACTATCCAGTCAACTCCTCCATATGGGCATGATACTGTAGACACCCCATTCTGAACTCATAATTACATGATTACACTACTCTTCATCTCTCCTTTATGTTTTGATGAAAGCATATCAGTTTCGTCATGTTTCGTTAAGTTTCTAACTAACCTCGATAGTTTTGGACCTAACTGACTAACGGAACAACTGAAGAGGACAAAATAGTCATCAGACTAGTTATCTCGCACGAGATATCATATCTCGCGCGAGATATCCCCTCGACAGGATGTGCAGGAATCACTCTCCTTCTCCGTTTCAAACTCTCTTTTTGGATAAAACCTTATCAATTCGGGTATCCAATCAGAACTGAGTTCTGGAACCTTCCTAGGGGATTTTACCTCTCCACCTTCACCTCTCCAACCTCCTATAAATACTGGATGACTTTCAGTGTTTCAGAGGTCGACAATTCTGATCCTTGATCAAGAAAATACACAACACACACATTTTGTTGGTTTCTTTCCACGAAAGACTCCTTCAAATCACTCACAAAACAACTCCCAAAGTTTGTTCATCAACCTTGTTGATTAACAAACATCGAAGCCCGAATCAAAGGACCAAGGCGAAGCTCCGTCCGCATCAAGATCCAAATCAAGGATCGAGGCGAAGCTCTGTCCGTATCAAGTTTCAACTCTAAACTTGAGTCGAAACTCTGTCCGAATCTCTCCTCAAAAGGTAATCACCCTTTCACTTTCGATTCTCTTCTCAACCCCTCTATTGATTTTAGAGTAGTGTAATCCCATCAAAAGGATTAGCCTAGAGTCCCTTCAGTCAATGGAGGCAATCTCGAAGCATACAATCCGACATTCCTAATCAAGAAATTGATTAGGGTTTACTTGTTTTCTTTATTTATTTATTGTAAAGATTGAAAACCTCTCTTTTCTTTAGCAAGACCAATCTCCAGATTGGGTGGAATGGATGCTCCTTGACCTACCCATTCCATAACCTAAGCCCCGAACCCAAATCTCTTTCAAAATGGTTTTCCTATGTTTCCAATCGAATAATATAGGTGGCGACTCAAAAAGATGAAAAGATAGAAATTTTCTCACAACGCTACATTGGCGACTCCGCTGGGGACTTAAAATTAAGAGGCTTAAACTTGCATCAAAATTAAAAGAGAGGTTTTTAAAAAAAAATTTAATTCGTTTTTCTGCTCTCAGATGAGGCATATATCGCACGAGATATCATATCTCGCGCGAGATATCGCCTCGGCAATCTGGTTGTTTTCTGGTTTCTCCCGTTTATCTCATAGTCCAAGACGAGAGCCGAACACGCAAGGGGGATCCCAGAATTCATTATCTGCAGAGTTCCCACATCTTAAGGCCTCCCTTAAGGTGTAGAACTCGAATCTTTATTTCATTTAAATAATTGATTATTATTTATGAACTGAGTGCGATTGGGTTTTATTTAATTAAAGTCCGGTCCATTGTGGATTTGGGAGTTGTAAATTGAATTATTTATCTCTCTTTATCTCTCTTTATGTGGAACTACGATGGCCTGAGTCTTCCTAATTTGGGAGAAACGTAGGCAACCACTTGGTGCGGCCACTATCTGTTTTTTCTTTTATTTTTCAAAAATAAATCTCTATTTTTACTCTATCACCTAGATTGACTCTCACACACGCGCACTCATGATATAACTGTCATTGCACTACATACCCTCTATAAACCCGGGACCCACACTAAGGACGGATGACGGTAACCACCTAGTCGCCGGTCTCTCCGAAGTTGGATCATCCCACTCCGCGTATTCAATCCACCTAGATTGTCATATCGCGGGGAGCCTAGCCTTCCAGCCCTGCATTGCCACATTTTCATATAGATTGTCTTTCTAAGAACACTCCGTGACCGGTCGGTTTTGACTTGGTAATCTTTCTTGTCTTTGACAAAAATAAAGTTAATGTAAAATTGACTATCGAGAAAGGATTCGGAAAAGTCCCTTCGGAAAAAGAAAAAGTCCCTTCGGAAATGTCCCTTCGGAATGACCCTTTCGGAAGTCCCTTTAAAGAAAAAAAATCCTTCCGGTCAATTTTACATGGCTTTATTTTACAAAGAATTATTGATTAACGAGTCCCTAGGTGGTTCGAATTACGTATACCTGCAAGATTTACCTAGAATGCTAGATAGAAAACGGATCTTTGTCCGTCCGACCATGAATTTAGGAAATAAAAAGGAATAAAATCCATCTCTCCGAATGGTTATCTCGTGCGAGGTTACCTAGTCTCGCGCGAGATATTATTTGCAGATTTCGTGTTTGTGATTGATAATCGATGTGCGCTCCCTCCTTGAGTCAAAACTCCGTCTCTAATAAAAAATAAAACTTCAAAAAAAAAAAATCACTCGTGAGGTAATTTTAACCTTCATCCTTTTCTCCATCTAGGATCATTTGGGGCTAATATTCGAAAAGACGTTTCGTTAGGATATCTCGAGTTCATCTCTAAGGTCGTCAAGCTCCCTTACCTCTCTTCAACGGTAGCATCTCAATTTCTTTCCGACATGATGAATTCTGAAACACTCAAGAAGGAAATTGAGGATCAAAGGATTCGATATGAAGAAATGTTACAAGCCCAAGCCGATGAAATGGAGGCCCGATTAGAACTTGAAAGAAGAATCCAAGCCGGGGAAATGAAAGCCATGGTTGACGAACTCCAAGCCATGAAACTACAATTGGCCGAATTAAGCTCAAAGAAGAAAGAGAATGAGTCCTCTTCCGATGATGAAGTATCATACACTAAGAAGGCTAAAAACCACCGCAAGCACAAGAAAAAGGTGTATGAGTCTAGCTCGTCATCTTCCTCCTCCGACAATGAGAGTTATGCTTCCAAGAAAGAAAGCAAGGACGAACCACTTACCATGGCAATGCTACAAAAGAAACTTGCATCCCTCGATGTGAGCAAGGGAGCCTCGCTCTCTATTGACTATGACACCCTTCGTCAATCCATGTCAAAGCTTCCTAGAAAGTACAAGACACCCGACATTGCAAAATTCAATGGTTCTACATGCCCTAAAGCTCATTTGGAAACCTACTCTTCGGCCATGCTACCTATGGGTGTTGATGACAACTTGCTAGTTCAATGCTTCCCTCAAACCCTTGATGGTGCTGCTAGAGATTGGTACATGACTTTTCCACTCTCCACAAGGCTTGATTGGCCACTCGCCAGTCGTGCCTTCCAAGAACAATTTGAGGACAACACTACCTACCGCACTACTAGAAAGGACCTCGACCAAACTAAGCCACAACAAAATGAGTCATTCGCAGACTTTGTCAAAAGATGGAGGACCAAACTGATTGAAATCGTTGATAGGCCAAGCCTAAACGAACAAATTCATATCCTACTTCAATGTCTCCGCGAAGAGTACCAAGAGAAGCTTGCCGGCAATTACTTCCCTAGTTTCCTCGAACTCCATAAATCGGGCCTTAGAGTTGATGAATTGATCCTTCTTAGAAAGAATTCAGAAAAAGAGAATTGTCCAATAAAGGGGAGCACCGGTCGTACCTATCATGATTTTTGTGGGGCTACTCTTAAGGAAATGTTCGATGATCTAGTAGGCCAAGGAAAATTGAAGCCAATGGAAGACTATCATCCTAAGAAAATGAGAGAAGACTGGGACCAAGACAAATTTTGCGATTACCATCAGTTTAGCGGTCATGACACCAACAATTGCTACAACTTGAGGGACGCCACCCAAGACTTGTATGCAGCCGGCAAGATCGACTGAAGCATCACCACCTTGGGGCTCCGATTGTCCTCTCCCTTTTTCCTTTGAAAAAAAAAAAAAAAACATAGATTAGGTAAACTTCCTAGTATGTTCTCGAAGAGTCATTCTGTCATTCTAGTCCATCTCTATCCCCTCTGGTTTGTGTCAAGTAAACTATCGAGTCTGTTTTGAATTTCCTTATCAATAAAATTTATCTCTTTATCCTAAACACTTTCCCAAAAGTTGTTTTCTTTATGAGTATCATTTGATCCATGCTGAATAGTGGACACTCATTCCTTAAATCATCACGAAAAATAGAAACTTCTAAACAAGTTTGAAATGAAAACTATCATTAGAAGGCTTAAGGCTAAACATTACTCATGTTGAAAGTCGATCGTCAACAAACGAAGGAAGCCAAAGGCGCTGTCATCAACATTCATCCCAAGAAGAGTGGGGCTACTCAATTCAAGGCTTTGAGAGTACAAAAATAAAAAGCTCGCTAGGTCGAAACTCCTCAAATCGTCCTAGGCAAAAATAGAGCATCAAAAAAAAAAAAAAAAAAAAAAAAAGAGAGAGAAAAACTCTCAAGCCTTCATCGCCCCACAACAAGGATGAAATTTCAACAAAGGCAAGAAGGACTCTCCCACAAAGAAAAAGAGTCAAGCGATACTAGCGAAGAAAAGAGGATTCCTCAACATCCTTTTACCATGAAGCCTGAATGACAGCACAAATGAAGAAAGGCTTTCAACATCAATCCATAAAGAGAAATGTTTAGCCTTAAGTCATGCTAACGATTGGATTTCTTTTCAAACTCTTTAAGAAATTTCTAGACGATGCAAGGTCCATTAAAAGTAGAACAACTTTTCTAGACCTTTGAGCCATATGGCGTTCTTTGTTGAGTCTAGGGGCTTCTTCTTAGCCATTCTCATACACACTCTTGAAATCCAAGCATCAAAACTGGGGCTTTCTAACCTTTCCTCCCCCAGTCAATCCCTACTCAAACTCTCAAGAGTAATCAAATCTGCATTAGGAGTTTCCTCCTTTTTGCCTCTCACTCTCATCATTAGAGATTATACTCTCCCAAAAGAGTCAATGCTTGGATCACCTTCCAAAGAATAGAGTCCGTCTCTCCTCAACTAAACTCGAGATCTCATCTTTCTCCTTAATGAGATTCTTCCAATTGAGTTCTCTTCGAGTACACATACTTTTCAAAAAAAAAAAAATTGCTCGCTAGGTTGAAAACTCGTAAAGAGCGGCCTAGGCAAAAGTTAGAGCACAAAAACAAAAGACGCAAAAGAGATGCCCGCTAGATTGAAAACCCGAAAGGGCGGTCTAGGCAAAAACCAGGATGCGTCACAAAGAAAAAAAAATCAAAGGAAAAAGGAGGGGATCCTTCTTCAATTTACACAGCCTCACAAACCTGTTCACGAAGTCATCTACATCATACAAGAAGTCTTGGGGCTTAGTGTCAAGTGCTTTGGAGTAGGCAGCATAAGTTCTACATAGCAAAAGCCATTGGAGTGGTTTGGACCTTGTTCAGTCAATGATCATCACACGAGAAACTTAGGGGCTTGACGATGAAAAAGTCCTGCGACAACGAAGAATTCTTAAAGTATCCTGAACCTTAGTGTTGAACTTGGGTTATCTCAACGGAATCCTATTAGACGATTGTCTCATTCGATCTTTAGATGGACCTCACGAGTTGGTCTTCTGAACCAAAATCTAAATCACACAAACGATTTTCAATTCTCACATAATAAAACTTATTCTCCCCGCTGATTCTTGGAGTCGAGTGCACATTGATCGTCTTGAACAGACAAATGCTTAAGTGAATATATGTTGTTATGCAAATGCTTTCACTAACCCTCTTGCAGGAATTAAAGTGCCTAAAGCACGTCAAGTGCTTACTTTTAGATCAAACATGTTGAGTGTTTGGATTTCGTCTACCATCTACCTCCCCATATGTCAATGTATCCAATTAAGTGCGTCAACCATCTCTTCAAGCGTCAAGCATCCATCGCGTCAAGCAACCATTGCGTCAAGCAACCATTGTGTCAAGCAACCATCGCGTCAAGCAACCATTGCGTCAAGCAGCCATCGCGTCAAGCAACCATCACGTCAAGTGCCATGCGTCAAGCATATTTCATCAAAAATCCCAGTCCAACGCCCAAACAGGTGGATCGTCAACAGTTAGGTGTGTCAAACATCTAAGATGCGTCAAGCATCTAGGGTCAGTATGTCAAATGCTTACCTTATCAAAAGCCCGGTTCAACGCCCAGACAAGTGGATCATTAACAGTTAGGTGTGTCAAACATCTAAGATGCGTCAAGCATCTAGGGTCAGTATGTCAAATGCTTACCTCATCAAAAAGCCCGGTCTTGAATCGCCAGGATCGTCACCAACAAAAGCCCGGTCTTGAATCGCCAAGGTCATCACCAATTAGGTGTGTCAAGCATCTACAGGTAGTATGTCGAGTACTCACCAACAAAAAGCTCGGTCTCGAATCGCCAGGATCGTCACCAATTAGGTGTGTTAAGCATCTACAAGTAGTATGTCGAGTACTACTCAACAAAAAGCTCGATCTTGAATCGCCAGGATCGTCACCTCAACAAAAGCTCGGTCCCGAATCTCCAGGATCGTCACCTCACTTCAGTCTCAAAAGAAAACCCAACAGAATGCAAAGGACCGGACAGGTAAGCCTTTGTTTTCTAACATATTCCCCGCAGGTTCGGAGCCCAAACAGGCGAATCTTCAGACAAACATGTATATTCAGAATTGGGTCATGATTTGATTCCTCAGTATGGATTTGCCTTTTCAAAACAAAATCTCCTCGATTTTCAAATGATTTTCAAAATACCTAAAGCAACCTTTTCGTGTTTTGGAGTCGAACTACGTTTTGGTCTGATTCTTCGATAGAGATACGTAGGCAGCCGTGCGGCACGACCATCCCAGAGTTCAGAATGATGTCTTTTCTATCGACGACACTTCTTCTTTCATAAGACCTGTCACCGAGGGGCTCTGTAGACACCCCATTCTGAACTCATAATTACATGATTACACTACTCTTCATCTCTCCTTTATGTTTTGGATGAAAGCATATCAGTTTCGTCATGTTTCGTTAAGTTTCTAACTAACCTCGTTAGTTTTGGACCTAACTGACTAACAGAACAACTGAAGAGGATAAAATAGTCATCAGACTAGTTATCTCGCACGAGATATCATATCTCGCGCGAGATATCCCCTCGACAGGATGTGCAGGAATCACTCTCCTTCTCCGTTTCAAACTCTCTTTTTGGATAAAACCTTATCAATTCGGGTATCCAATCGGGCTGAGTTACGGAACCTTCCTAGGGGATTTTACCTCTCCACCTTCACCTCTCCAACCTCCTATAAATACTGGATGACTTTCAGTGTTTCAGAGGTCGACAATTCTGATCCTTGATCAAGAAAATACACAACACACACATTTTGTTGGTTTCTTTCCACGAAAGACTCCTTCAAATCACTCACAAAACAACTCCCAAAGTTTGTTCATCAACCTTGTTGATTAACAAACATCGAAGCCCGAATCAAAGGACCAAGGCGAAGCTCCGTCCGCATCAAGATCCAAATCAAGGATCGAGGCGAAGCTATGTCCGTATCAAGTTTCAACTCTAAACTTGAGTCGAAACTCTGTCCGAATCTCTCCTCAAAAGGTAATCACCCTTTCACTTTCGATTCTCTTCTCAACCCCTCTATTGATTTTAGAGTAGTGTAATCCCATCAAAAGGATTAGCCTAGAGTCCCTTCAGTCAATGGAGGCGATCTCGAAGCATACAATCCGACATTCCTAATCAAGAAATTGATTAGGGTTTACTTGTTTTCTTTAATTATTTATTGTAAAGATTGAAAACCTCTCTTTTCTTTAGCAAAATCAATCTCCGGATTGGGTGGAATGGATGCTCCTTGACCTACCCATTCCATAACCTAAGCCCCGAACCCAAATCTCTTTCAAAATGGTTTTCCTATGTTTCCAATCGAATAATATAGGTGGCGACTCAAAAAGATGAAAAGATAGAAATTTTCTCACAATGCTACAGATACCGCTGAAGATTAGGGTCCACAGTCTTCCATTTGTTGGAAACCTGGTTGATGATCAGGTCTGAGTCTCCATAAACTTCGAGCTCCTTGACATTTCTTTCTAAAGTAGCCTCTAAACCAGCAATGCAGGCTTCGTACTCGGCAACATTGTTCGTGGCAGGGAAGTTCAACTTGAGGGCTATGGGTGTATGCTCATCTTTCGGATCGACCAGTAGCTTCCCTACGCCATTTCCTCTTTTGTTAGCAGCTCCATCAAAGAAAAGCTGCCATCGGTTTTCTGGCTCGACTACAAAGATCCCTTTATCTGGGAATTGGGGTTCAGGCCCATGGTCCTCATTACTGGGGAAGTTTGCCAGGTGGTCTGACAATGCTTGACCCTTGATGGCCTTTCTGGTCACATAGCTGATGTCGTACTCTGCTAAGAAGAAGGACCACTTTGCTAGACGCATCGAGAGAGAAGGCTTATCGAAGATATACTTGATGGGGTCCATTTTCGAGACCAAATTCACAGGGTGGGCTTGCATATAATGCTTCAACTTGCCGACTACCCAGACCAGTCCGGCACAGGTCTTTTCACATGCGGAGTAATTGAGCTCACTTCCCTGCAGCTTTCGGCTGACAAAGTAAATGGCATTCTCTACCCGAGAGTCTTTCTTCTCCTGAGCAAGCATAGCCCCAACTGCCGTATCAGTGACAGTGTGATAGAGCAGAAGAGGTTTTTGTCTATGTGGGGGGCATAGTACTGGAGGATGTACTAAGTATGCTTTGATCTGGTCAAAGGCATCCTGGCATTCTTCGGTCCATTCAGTGTCTACATTCTTCTTCATGAGCTTGAAGATGGGTTCGCACATAGTGGTCAACTGGTTGACGAAACGGATGATGTACTGAAGTTTTCCCATAAAGCTCTTGACTTCTGTCTGAGTTTGAGGTGGCCTCATGTCCATAATGGCTTTGATCTTTCGGGGGTCGACTTCGATACCTCGCTCCGTGACCATATACCCAAGCACTTTTCCCCTTGTCACTCCGAAGGTGCATTTAGCAGGGTTTAGTCTCATGGAATGTTGTCCCAGCCTCTCAAAGAACTTTTGCAGGTCAACAAAGTGTTGCCCATCCTCGCCTTTGGTGTGGATTATCATATCGTCAACGTATACCTCAATCTCCTTGTGGATCATGTCATGGAAAAGCGCGGTCGCTGCCCTTTGATAAGTAGCCCCGGCGTTCTTGAGCCTAAATGGCATTACTGTATAGCAGTAAGTTCCTCACGGTGTGGTGAACGCTGTCTTTTCTTGGTCTTCTTCGGCCATCTTGATCTGGTTGTAGCCTGCAAAACCATCAACGAAGGATTTGACTTCGTAGTTAGCAGTGGAGTCCACCAGGATGTCTATGTTTGGCAAGGGGTAATTGTCTTTGGGACTGGCTTTGTTCAGATCCCGGAAATCTACACAGCAGCGCACCTTCCCATTGGCCTTGGTGACGGTCACAATATTGGATAACCATGTCGGATATTCGATGACTCTGATGAATCCTACCCGCAGTAGCTTCTCAATTTCTTCTTTGACCTGTAGAGACCACTCTGCCTTGATTTTCCTCAATTTCTGCTTTACGGGCTTGGCATCTGGTGCTAGAGGGATTACGTGCTCCACTATTGAAGCTGTCTAGCCCCGGCATATCCTTCTACGACCACGCAAAGACGTCCATGTATTCTCTGAGCGGATTAACCGATCTGTCTGTTCAACCCCCTGGAAGAAGTTTCCAATCTGTGTCTCTTTAGGTTCCTCGACGCAGTACCCAAGTTCACACTTGTCAAAACCTCCTCGGCAGACTTGGGCCCGGTTTTCCTCTTTTACGTAACCTGCTTAATGATTTCTTTAATGTATTGTTCGTTTAGTGTGTTTGCATCTTGTTCAAATGATTCATTATTAACTGTTGTTATGTTTTGAGTTAATTTATCATTTGTTAAGTTGGCAATAAGGGGATAATCAGAAAGATCTGTCATTTCATTCAAAGCAAGAGGAAAGATGACATC
Organism: Adenophora triphylla var. japonica; assembly: GCA_022495995.1. NCBI lineage: Eukaryota > Viridiplantae > Streptophyta > Magnoliopsida > Asterales > Campanulaceae > Adenophora > Adenophora triphylla. Next base: position 487,574 of record JAFEMH010001180.1, read on the forward strand.
GATTACATATTCATAATCCTCAGGCGTGAGGCCTTCGGACGACTCAGAGGACTGGAATTCAAAGATTCTGACTTGGCGACTCTGGACCCTACGACTCTGGACCACTACACTACTTATTGACTCGAAGTGTTTGACAAGGGTTGGGTAGGGTTCACTCTTTCTGCTTGTTGCCACAGGAAGTAACAGTCTTGTCAGCATTCTTCAGAAAGTTGGAGACTTCAAACTGATAAAAAACTTGCCGGAAATCATTGACAGGCCGGTACCGCGGAAAGATGGTAAGGGGAGCTAGAGTAGTTTGATGTAGTCTCTCGGCGAGCTCGTCTGTGACAACTGGACTCATTGACTGAAGAGTCTGGCTCATCTTATCAATGCACTGCTGATAACTCATTTTCTCTTTACTAATCTTGGACACTACAACCTTGTCAGTATAGCCAACAGGAGGGTTGGCCTGGATAATGCTGATGAAGTCTTCTTCAGAAGGGATCTTGATTCTTCCTTGACTGGCTACATATTCTATGGGTTCCCTGTATTCTGCTTCTAGATCTTCTAGCTTCTCATTGAACTTTATGATGGCAACGAATTCGGAATTCTCTGCTTCAAGAGGGTCACTGATCACAGAGATGTCAGGCTGGACTGTGCTTTGAATGACGGGTTCCTTGGCAAGCTCCTTGGCATAACTGACGTAGTAGTCAAACTTTCCTGAAGGCTCCCCTAGAGTTCCCACGCTCTTGTCCCCGGCTTCATACATTTCCTTTAATTTCTGCTGCGTGGACTTCTTCTTCTTCTTCTTTCTTGAAGGAGCGTCTTCATTAATCCATTCTTGATACTCGTATTCCAGACAATCCATACAGTCGCATACATCATACCAGATATGGGGCTTGGGTTGAACTGGGATGGCCTCTCCGACTACTTGGTCATTACCATTGTTGACTACCATGTTGGCCATTTTGACACTGGAAAACTGAGACTCAAAGATTTTGACGGGTTACTTGAGATCTTTGTGCCGACAAACTGCTGTACCTGTGTTCTCACCCACTTCTTTCTCGCTGCGGGAAAGGGATAGGAGAGGTTTAGACTCGGGGTAGGTGTTTGGGCTGAAGGCTCAAGCAATATGCAGATTAAGAATCTTCCAGTTTACTTAAAACAGTGTCTTTTATTAATTTCTATTTGGTTGGAAAAGGGGATTTACCCTTCTTTTTCGCAACTACTCTTGATCCTGGATCAGTGGGTTCCGTCACTACGTCTATAAGCCCCTCATATTCCACCTGTATTTCGACCTCCCAGGGTGGACAGACTCGGGCGAGGGTCCTATAGGGCACGCGGATCCCACCGACCGAGAGAGAAGAACGCTCCTAACGGGTCTAGCGGGTCATAGGAACTTTTAACGCACGAGCGATGCGAATTATAGTCAAGGCAATACCGGGAAAGTCTCGTCTTTCAGCCTTGATAGAATTTCGGCAGAATTTCGCTTGCGTGATTGACGTTTTGACTTTTCGGTAATTTCCGAGAAGATAATAGGCATGGGTCGGGCGGTAAAAGCCGGATGACACAGTGTCACATTGAACTTCGTTGCATACGTCGTGCGTGAGTCAAAATCAAAGTCAATGCCGGGTCAAGATCTTGACAATTTTTCCTTGTCGGAATTTTGGCAGAGCTTCGCTTGAGCGAAAGATCTTTGGATTTTTTGGCAAAGACTCGGTCTCGACTCTTACGCATTCCGTGCGGGTCAAGGTCAAAGTCAATGTCGGAGTCAAGATTCTACCGATTTTTCCTTGTCGGAATTTTGGCAGAGTTTCGCTTGAGCGAAGGATCTTGACTTCCGTTATGAGCTAAGGCTTGACCTTTACGGGGATATGCAACTTGGCTATATGACACGGACTAGACCAAAAACCAACCAAAAGTCACGGTTTTTTGAAACGTGTGACACGGACTGTGCATTGGTCGACACTGGCTGCCATGGGGAGTTTGGGATGATTCCGTGCGCGCCCGGGAGCATCGTAAGGCTGTCCGTGACTGCAGCTGATAAACCATCCCGGGTTTAAAGGGACGTGCGTGCAAAGTGTACAGGATATATAAGGTGCGCGTAGTGTGCGGTCTCCTAAAAATGTTCCTTTTTGAGTTAAAACAGAGATTTTCATAAATGTGTTTTAAAGGAATGATTTTGGGACGGGGAAAATGCAACAGATAAGGCACGTAAATTTTCTAAGGAGCCCCAGTCGATCTTAGGCTGAATATCCCCAAGCGCCAAGGCGCCAGATTAACCTCAATTTTCCTGGTGGAATTGCCACTGAGGTCGTGTCCAGGTCGAGAATCCGAGGAGGATTGAGCCGTACGTGCATGGATCAATTTTCCAGTTCCACTCCTTTGCTATTTCGGGTTGTTTCCCGTTCAAAGTATGCACAAATCCCAAGATGCAAATGATGCAATGCAAGGCAAAGAAAGCAAGCAAAATAAACGGAATCCGCGATGGGAGTCTAACCCGCTCAAAGGGAAAAGCTTTCTTTTATTATTTTTTTTTTCGAAAAGTGATACCGGTACGTGGGATTGTTAAACCACCGTTTATCCCAAGCCCTGGGTTAGGGAGCGATACAGGAAGGTTAAGTGGTTTCCACCTATATACCAGGTATCGTTTTATTTTAAAAATGAAAGCTTTTCTCCTTTGGTTCGATCCCCAGCGGAGTCGCCAAACTGTGAATGTGTGCCCAAATTTTGTGGATTCACGCGAGTTTGAAGTCATCCGGTTTAATTTGAAAAACGGAGTCGCCACGCCATTTTGATTTCCTCAAAACTTTGAAAAAAAGGATTTTAGGGTTCGGAGGTTAAGTTACCCCTTGGGAAGAACGGATCGTCGTTCACCCAAGGTGCCTTGCCGTAGCAAGTCTCCCTAGATTCCGTTTATCGTGCTTGCTTGCGTCCTTTCTTGTGTGCATGTGTTTGAATAAAAGGGGAGGGAATGTCCCAAGTTGTCTTCCGTTGTCGCTCGGGATTTCTTGGATTTTATGTATTCGGGATTTTGATCCCGTCCTCACCTTGGACTTGTGATCATCGCTTTTTAACCTCGGGACTTGCGTGATCGAGAGAAGGACTCTCTTTTATAATCCAAAATGAGGTTCCTTAGGAAAGGAGTGACCTTAGCCCATCAATCCTACACCTTAAGACGATTGAGCTTATATATGTGCTTCATGCTCGTCTTAAGTGATAATCGGAGATATAGATTCAAGGTTGTCCCTTTCTAAAGAGATTATGGAACCTTTAATGGAAGAAACGATGTAAAGATAGGATCTTTACACCGGTCCGTTCCAAGGTTGCTAATGGGGACATGGGGGAATGCATGTAAAAATGACATTTTTAGTGAAAAGATGACATTTTGGGTTGCAAAGGATGCATTTGATTTGCAAAGGATGCATTTTGGTGTAAAGAAGTGATCTTTATGCAAAGGATGCATTTTTATGAGGAAAATAGTATTTATTATGCAAAGGATGCACAAAGATTTCATTTTTAAAAGCAAAGGATGCTAAGTTCATGCAAAGAGATGATTTCTAATGCAAAGGATGCATGTAAGTGGGTTTTAGGTGCAAAGGATGCACCTTTATTATAAAGACATGATTTTTATGCAAATGTTGCATTTTGATGTGGGAAAATAGTATTTAATATGCAAAGGATGAATAAAGATTGTATTTTGAAAGCAAGGGATGCTAACTTTGATGATAAAGCAATGGCTTTTAATGCAAATGATGCATGAAAATGGATTTTATGTGCAAAGGATGCATTTTGAACATAAAGATTGCATTTTTATGGACAAAGGATGCATAAAGATGATATTTTTATTGTAAAAGGGGGTTTTTAGGTGCAAAGGATGCACCTTTGATTCAAAGATTACATTTTTAATAGCAAGTGATGCCTATTTCATGCAAAGGGGGATAGGGGGGTATGATAAAGATATGATCTTTAATGATAACTACCAAATCCCAAGCAAGATAATGACAATATATGAATGCAATGAGCAATTTAAATCCCATAGAGCAAGTAAAATGCAAGGTTAAGGGAGTGAGAGGTTACCAATGGTGGTGGCCTCTTCTCCTTTGGGTTGAGCTAGGTGGAAGGACCAACTTTGGGATCTTCAAGGAGGAGGGAGGTTAATGAAGCCGTGCGGCTAGGAGTCTCCTCCTAATGCAGCCGTGCGGCATTATCCACAATGACTCAGCATGTTTCTAGAATCATGCAAGGTGGCAATTCTAGAAGCTTTTTGTAATTAAGAAAAACGTGTTTCTTAATTACTAAGCCTTCCCTTCAGCCCTTAAGAGGTTTGGAACAGTTCCGGAATTGTTCCGGAATTCTAGGAAAGTCTGGGAAATTATCGGGAAATTTACCGGAATTGCCGGGGAAATTAACCGGAAGGCATGAGCCAGATTTGGGTACTTACAGTATTGTTCCTGAAATTACCATGTCTGATGTGGGCACATCTGAACCCACATCTGAAGATCCATTTGATGCTCAAATGAAGGACATGGATGCTGAAATAACAGCTACTGAATCTCATACCTCTGCATTGACTGATCAACTGCAAACCTCCGTTGCCCATGCCAACAATCTTAAATCTCTTAAGGATAAACTCCTCAAATGGCATGCTAATCTTTCTGCTAAAAAAGGGGGAGATAGGCCTGAACCTACTGTTGGAAACAAAGTGTGGGATGCTGCTGGCTGGAGAAGCTGGGAACTTTAATTTAGGGGGAGAAGACTTGAAGTTTTTTTTGTTGCTTTGGTGGTTTTAAAGACAATCTTTTAATTTCTGTTTTAATTTTAAACAATGGGTTGTAATAACTTTAAATAGGTTGCTGCTGAATGGTTTTTGCTTTGGCTTTTTAATGAACTGCTGGTTTTTACTCTAACATAATTTATGCAGTTTTTATGTGTGGATGTGTAAACACATCTGCACTCACATCCATTCAGGGGGAGTTGTGCTTATGTCTGAATTTTTGTAGTCACAAAATGTGGTTATTATAAATCGTTGGTTTTGACCAGAAAGTCCAAAATAGGGGGAGACTGAAAGCGTGAGCTATTTGGGAACAAATTCTTGTTTCTTTATTTCGAAATACTTCAAAAATGGTAAGAAGATTTTAGGACTTTCATGGAAGATTTATTATTGTCCTACTTTGACTAGGAGTTGTAAATAAAGTAAATATCTTTATTTTATGTACATAGTTTTATATTAGGACTAACCTACTAACAATCTATTTCTTTGTGAGTGTGATTTGTATTTCCTTATAGGTAAAGATATCTCACAAAGGAAGATGTTGATTATGTGAAGACCTTCTCCATGGTGAATATAAATATAAGGCATTCAGCACAAGAGAAGCTACGAATTTTGAGAGAGCAAATACTTGTTCTTCACAGTTTTCATCATAGTTGAATTTAGGTTGTGAGTGAAGGTTGTGCCTTACATCCGTAACTCACATCTAGGTTTTCATAGAGTTCTTTGTTTTACTTCTGATTAGAATAGGTCCCACTTGGGAAAGGGGAAGTGTTCTTGTCATAAAAGGTGATTAGAACTCATTTAGTATTTTAGTCTTTTTGTTTTTCACTTATTTGGATTTTTGTAATCATCAAAGTTTTAATAGTGAAAAGTTTTTGGGCGTAAGCCTAGTTTGTTGATCTCAAAGATCAGTAAACGTATATAACCTTTGTGTTATTGATTTAGTTTGTTTTATTCCGCTGCATTATCTGTGGATGTGTGGACAGTTGTGAGACACATCTGTACTCACATCCGTATTCTGTTGAAATTGATTGTGCTTCCTAGCTACACGAAACTTTCAAATCTTGATTATAACAAGCAGCCCTGAGTTTCTTAAGTTTGGGAAACCTCTTCAGCATGTCTGCTTCATCATCTCCATGTAAAATTATGGTAGACAAGGTGCGAAGTTTCAGCAAAGTACTATTACCATTGCCTTTTGGATTATTAATATTGGTATTATATACGCGAGATAAATGTAGATGCCTCAGCTGATGCATTTCCCAAAGATTAGTTCGGAAGGTGAAGACAAAAAGCCTTATATCGCTACTTCCATACTAGACAGAAAGCCTCCTTGGTTTGGTGAGGGCTGATGCATTTCCCAAAGATTAGTTCGGGCAAAAGTTAAAATATCAACTGGAACTAATATCCAACACCCTTCGGTGCTGACAGAATTTGGAAATTTATGATATAGTCTTGGTCACCAAAAGAAACAATAGAGCGAAGTCGTGAAAACTCAGGCACAGATAAGTAATCATACCTTATCGCTACTTCCATACTGGACAAAGCACCTTTGAATTTTCTTGCAAAGTTAACTTCTCCACCTCGTTTGCGTGTATCTTCTCCTCTATCTTCAAAAAGAACTATCAAGCAAAAACCAGATTATAAATCTTTTATGAAGCAAAAACCTCTGATTCTTTCATGTCAGATGAAAGCTCCTGTAGTACTACTCAAACGGTAATTCCATAGATAGAAAAATTAATCTCCAGTGCAATATAGAAAACAAAAGGCTCAGACCAAACTCTTACTCTGCGATAAATCATTAAGAGTATGCAGATTTGAACAAGGAAGAAATCTTTCTTGGGCCATTTTAACAAGCATATATAAATCATTAAGAGTATGCAGATTAGAACAAGGAAGAAAGATACATAAACAAATTTGTAGAATAGAAATGAGAATAAAAATGCTCACATCACAAACCAACAGATAGAAGAAAAACAAAATAAATATTATTGTCATTTTTAACCCATATTTGTTATAAAATGATTTGAAGTATGATGGTAAAAATGAAAAAATAAAGTTTGATGGTAAAAGTGAAACATATGCCAAAGTATGATGGACAAAAATGAAGTTTTTCCATTAAAAGTGAATCGTGGGTCGTTTACCCAAATCTGTTCAAGTCTATGGAGATCAAAGCAAAGTCTTATTACCAAGTGGCGCAAGGAACTAATCTGCTTCAACTGATCACGAATTGATTCCAAATTTATGCAGTTGTGTATAGAAAGACAGACAAGGCAAATTAATCAGATCTGCAATATGCCTACATATAATAACCAAAAGGCTTGGACCAAACTACATACTCTGCATTTAAGCCCCCATCTCACATAAGTGATTCCCTTAGAATTGCAAAAATTAGTGAACATTTGATTCTCACATTCAGTGCCATGGTCAGATCTAATCCTCACAGTCTTAAGACCATAAAGATTTCTAACCCTTTTGTACCAATTCTTGAATTCTCCAATTGTTTCTGACTTTTTTTCTCAAGAACATTACCCAAGCGTACCTAGAATAATCATCAACACACACAAAGGCATACTTTTTCTTACCAAAGCTTTCTACTTCAATAGGTCCCATTAAGTTAGTATGAATCATCTCCAACCACCTAGAAGTGGAGCATTGTTGGACCTTTTTATGTGATACTTTTGTTTGCTTTCCCTTTTGACATGAACCACAGACACCAGGGTTCTTGAAGTTCAGTTTAGGGAGGCCTTTAATAGCTTCAAACCTTTGAAGTTCTTCCAGAGTTCTACAGCTAGCATGCCCTAATTTTGGTGCCACAGATTGACATCATTAGCTTTTGATCTTAGGCAAGAAAGATTGTCACCAAATTGGTAACAATTGTCAGCAGATCTAGGACCAGTGAACACACAGGTATTATCCTTATCAAACACTTCACACAAGTGCTTATCAAACTTCACATAAAGATCATCATCACACAATTGACTGATGCTTATTAGGTTGGCTTTCAAGCCTTCCGCATGGTACACATTGTGCAATATTGGGAGACCCTTAACATCTAGGGTTCCTTTCCCAACAATCATTCCTTGAGCACCTCCACCAAAATTTACTTTCCATCCATTAATCACTTCATAGTCTAGAAGGACTGCTTGGTTTCCAGTCATGTGCCTAGAGCACCCACTATCAAAATACCAAGAGCCAGAGACCGTACTCTTGAGGAAAGAGTAAACAACATTGCAGGTGGTAATAGGTTTGGCCACCCACTATTTTACATTTTTCTTTTTGGGTTGCAGAGGTCTCAGATTACCAGGATGTGTGTTTTGATGTGCATACATCTTCTCACACATCTGAGGCTGATTGAAGTGACCTGATTTTTTATCAGCCTTGAGTTTGTAACAGAAGGGTCTAATGTGGCCAGAAGCTAGGCAGTAATGACAGATGTAGTGCCTCTTCCTAGGTCTTTTCTCACTCAAAATGAATTTTTCTTTAAACACTTGTTTTTTCACACTTTTTGAGGTAGAAGCCTCACATCCCTCCTTTACAAAATTATTTTCAAAGCCCAAACCAGTTTTGTTAAGCTGACTAACAGTAATAGCTTCATCAAGTTTCATTTTACTTTTGTTTAACTTGGTAAAGGTATATTCAGCTTTTTCACATTCATTTTTGAATTTTTCAAGCTCAACTTCTCTTTTGGTTATAAGGACTTCAAGTTTAGCAATGGTATCTTTTTGAACATCATTTTCCTTTGAAAGTATAGCTTTTTCATCTTCACAAGTAGCCAATTTATCAGAAAGAGATTTATTTACCTTAACAAGTACCTCAATCTTGTCCAATCTTTTCATCCAATCTGTATGCAACTCCTTGTATGTTGCAAAAAGTTCATCATAGGGAATGTCCCTTTCTTCATCTTCAGAATCTCCTTTTACTGTGAAGCGATTCGGCGTGGAGTCGAGATGTGACACCAGATGTGTAAACATCTGAGACCACATCCAAAGATTTTTCAGGAACTTCATCTTCTATATCTGCACAGAAAGCATTAAACACAGAATGGCAAAGTAGGACAAGAATAAATCTTCCATGGAAGTCCCAAAATCTTCTTACCATATAGAAGTCTTTTGAAATAAGGAAACATGAATATGTTCCCACAAAACTCACGTTTTCAATCTCCCCCTATTTTGGACTTTCTGGCAAAACCAAAGATTTATGATAAACACAATTTATGACCACAAAAACAGATATAAACATAACTCCCCCTGAATGGATGTGTGTCCAGATGTGTATACACATCCACACATAAAAACTGCATAAACCAAGTTAGAGCAGAATACGAGCAGTTCATTAAATACTAAAGCAAAACACCCATTTAGCAAAATCCTAATTAAAGCTATTACAACCCATTGTTTTAAAAACTAAAAACTAAAGCAGAAATTAAAAAATTGTCTTAACAACCATTCAGAGCAAAAACAAAAAAACTTTCTCCCCCTAAATTAAAGTTCCTAGTGCTTCCAAAACAGTATACAACAAAGATCCCATTTTTTATTTCCAAGAGCGATGGCAGTACGTAACTTGATTCTCCCCCTTTTTGACTAGAAAGTTTAGCATGCCACCTGAGAAGTCTATCCTTAAGGGCTTTAAGATTATTGGCATGAGCAGTGGAGGTTTGAACTTGAGCTTCAGAAAGGGCAATTTCAGCATCCAAATCCTTCATTTGAGCCTCAAAAGGATCTTCAGATGTGGGTTCAGATGTGTCCACATCTGGCATAGTAATTTCAGGTACAGCACCCAAAGGGAGATCAACATATCTTTGCTTAGGGTCGAGAAGGGTTTTGGTTTCCTTAAACAAGTCAAACTTTTCAACCTTTTCTTCATTTTTCTCAGCCTTAACTCCATTTGCAACCAGAATTTGAGAGATTAGAGAGGGATAGGGTAAAGACCACTTCTTAGAGGGTGACTCTCCATATGCACAGATTTTCCTAAAAATGAAATCCCCAAAATTGATATTCCTATTAATGCCCAACCTATAAAGAAGATCAGCTTGCACCCTAGTCACAGAGGTTTTGTTATTTGAGGGGCAAAGGTTGGCAGCAAGAATAGAATGGAGAAAATAGTAAAGAGAGGATAAAGAACCACTTCCCAAATCTTTAGGCTTCACAGGCCAAGAGGTTATTTTGCCATGAGTGATGGCAGACACAACTTCTTCATCAGACACATCAACCAATTGATCCACAGAATTATTCAACCCAAGAAAATCATTAATTACAGCAGGTGAAAAGGGAACAAACTTACCTCTAACATAGACAGAGAGGGGAGAGTAGCATCTATCAAGACCTTTAGTCAAGTTGGCATAAAATTCATACACCATCATAGGATAGAAAGGGAGAGGGTGATCCACAGTTAAAAACATGCCTCTCTCTTCAAAAAATTTATCCATTCCTAACTTGAAAAAGGTTTCCCTATCTCTTTTCATCTCCACAATAAAAACCTTATTGGAAATAAGACCATACCTTTCAGAGGCATCCTTGGTTAGAAATTTCTTAGAAAAGGGTTTAGGGGCAGCAGTAATGGAAAGAGTTGAGGAATTACCCTTATCAGCCTTCTTTCTGGTTGATGTGCGCCTGGATGTGTGCACATCTTCAGACACATCCTTTGCAGGAGCTTGCTCTTTGAAGATTCTACCTCTGTCTCATCACCAGAAAAGGTATCCTTTTCTTGGTCCTCTTTTTCTTGTTCAATTTCATCTTTCCCTAGCTTGTAGTAGACATCTGAGGCAGTATCATCACTGTCATAGCTGGACTCAGATTCATTAGCTTCTTCTTCAATGGGCTCTAGGTCAGTAGTAGCCACCTTTTTCTTTCCTTTCAACTCCATCAAAATATTTGCTAAAGGCTCCTCATCACTAAACACAGATGAATCATCAACAGGATTTGTATCCTTAGGGACAGGAGCATCAGCACCAGGAGTGGGAGCATCAACCACAGGAGTAGGAGCAGGAATAGGGATAATAGGATCAGATGGCTCAATAGGAGAGGATGGAACAGGATCAATGGGTTCAGCATGGGGAACAGCTACAGAAGGAGCAGTAACAGGGGCAACAACTGAGGGAGGAGGATTTGCAGATTGAGCCCTAGTTCTAATAAGAGGAGCAATTACCTCTTCTTCTTCTTCTTCTTCTTCAAGGGTAATGGCAGTAGAGGGCTTCCCACCAGGCTTCTTTAAGTTCTTCAGCTTGTCAGCTTCTGACAGCTTTCTAACCCTATGCAATCGACGTAGATTGCATTGGGGAACAGGGTTCGCAACATGGCCCATGGGTTTAGCTGGGGTTAGCTTCCTCTTCTTGGTCGAAGAAGGTTCTACAGAGGGAGAAACAGGGGCGACAATCGATGGTTGTAAAACCGGAGAGATTGGAGCATTAGGGTCTTCACGAATGTGGGTATGATCGGCCATTTAAACTAAAGATTGGGGTTAGGTTGAACAGTAGAAGAGGAATTAATGCAATGTGTGTGAAATTATGTGCAGAAGGAAGGAGGAACAAAAGGTTTTAGCAAGAGTTTATGGGGGATGGGACGGATGTGAGGACTCATAAATACTCACAGCTCCCCCTTTCCAACTAAAACTTGGAATCCTTCTCCAAAAAGGTCTCACACACCCCAAATTCCTTAGGAGTCCTCCAACTGCTAGAAACCTTTGAGATTACCACACACAACCAATTTCGAAGAAATAAGGAATCAAAATAAAACAAGATTTTGATAGATTTTTATGGAAAAAATAATAATTTAGCCATATCTTTATAAAAAAAGCAGAATCCCATTCGAAATTTCCAGCCTTTTCAAACAAGGATTGATACACACCTTTTCTTTCGTGAAAGATATTGGAGATCAAAAACCTATAAAATCAAAGAATGAATTAAGAAAGAAAATTAATTAACTAGTATATTTACAAAGCTCCTATATGTCCTAAAAAATGCAATATGCCTAGCATGATGCATACACACAGGTGATGGAAATATTCTCAACTTATGGATGTGGCATAGGATGCGAGTCACATATGGGGACACATTTAGATCACAAAAAGTCAATGAGCAATAATCCAATCTGCACAGCCTCTAGGATGCATCCACCAATTTTTTGTTGTGGATTTTTGCATTGTGAGTAGCTTTCACTTTACTTGATCCCAAAGATAGCCCTTTTTCCGAATGATCTTGTCAAGTTTGACTTCAAGTTTTCTTATGAAAATCACTTGATCACAATGGTCTGGCTTCATACTAAGGGTGAAGCAGTTGTTTCTCACATATATTTTTCTTTTATAGCACCCACTGTGAGATACCTAGGAAGGTTATATCAGGTCACCAAAAGATGACATGAACAGGAAGTGCTCACAATTAAGTGATCAAAAATAATGTCAAAGATGAAGACTCACAAGTGACCACACTGAGAAATTTCGTGCTAACGCATGATTTTATTTTTTTTTTGATTTTTTACTTTTATAATTTTTTTTTCAGTTAATCTAATATACAGATGTGTTAGAGGATGTGAGACACATTTGTGCTCACAACCTTAGATATCACACAAACCAAGAGACTTACTCAAGGAGTAAAATCTCTCCAAATCTAATGCCTTTATAAATATATCAGCCAATTGATTTTTAGTCCTAACAAATTCCAGACACACAGTTTTTTGTTCTACAAGATCTCTGATGAAATGATGTCTAATATCAATGTGCTTTGTTCTAGAATGTTGGACATGATTTTTAGATATGTCCAAAGCACTTTTGTTATCACAAAAAGCAGTCAAAACTTTGCTATTCAATCCATAATCTTTCAACATTTGATTCATCCAAAGCAGTTGTGTGCAGCAACTCCCAAGGGCAACATATTCAGCCTCAGCAGTGGATAAAGACACACAATTCTGCTTCCTACTATACCAAGACACAAGGTTATTTCCTAGGTAGAAACATCCACCTGTGGTACTCTTTCTATCATCACTATTTCCAGCCCAATCAGAATCAGTGTACCCAACCAAATTGGTGTTTGTTTCTTTGGAGCAATGCAGTCCTAGGTTCAAAGTCCCACTTTCATATCTAATGATTCTTTTCAAGGCTTTCAGATGGGACACCTTGGGGTTGGCTTAGTATCTTGCACAGAGACACACACTGTACATAATATCAGGTCTACTTGCAGTGAGGTAAAGCAGACATCCTATCATGCTTCTGTACAGTGTTTGATCAACACTCTCACCATCAGAATCATGACTTAGCTTTTGGGAAGATCCCATTGGGGTTCTTTGATGTGAAGGGTGTTCAAGCTCAAACTTTTTCACAAGATTCTTGGCATACTTAGACTGTGAGATGAACATGCCATCTTTGAATTGTTTAATCTGCAGGCCTAAGAAAAAATTCAACTCACCTACCATACTCATCTCAAATGTGGAAGTTATGCTATCCACAAACTCAGCTAGCATAGGGTCAGAATTTGACCCAAACACAATATCATCCACATTGATTTGTGCCACAAGAATCTCCTTTTTATTTCTCCTCACAAATAATGTTTTGTCAACCTCACCTCTCTTGAATCCTAGGTGAAGCAAATGGTCAGTCAACCTACCATACCAAGCTCTAGGGGCTTGCTTTAGCCCATACAGAGCTTTCTTCAGCTTATACACATGGTTAGGATACTTGGAGTCCACAAAGCCTTTAGGTTGTTCAACATAGGCTTCCTCATTTAATATTCCATTTAGAAAAGCACTGTTAACATCAATTTGTTGAAGAGTAATCTTGAGGTAACAAGCAATGGCTAACAAAAGCCTAATAGACTCAATCCTTGCAACAGGAGCAAATGTCTCCTCAAAATCAATTTCCTCAATTTGAGTGTAACCTTGAGCAACTAACCTAGCTTTATTTCTAATGATCACACCTTGCTCATCAGTTTTGTTCTTGAAAATCCATTTGGTTCCTATGACATTACCATGAGAGGGTCTAGGGACAAGAGTCCAAACCTCATTCTTTTCAAATTGAATCAACTCATCTTGCATAGCAAGAATCCAGTCAGCATCTTTCAATGCTTCAGCAATATTCTTAGGTTCAATCTTAGAAACAAAACAACAAAAGCTTACCTGGGAGTATGCTGAGGAGCAACTCCATAAACCAGCTATCTTTCTATAGTCCACTTTGTCCTTTTGTCTAGTTCTCACTTGAGCATGCACATCTCCCACAACTTGTGAAGTGGGGTGGTTTTTCTAAATTTTTGAAGGAATATCCTTTGATCTATCCATACACCCATCCACATTATCATCTGAAGCACCATCCTGATCAGATTCAGAGGAACTGTCCTCAGTTACAGGATTTTGTGTGGATGTGGGAGCAGATGTGGGTTCAGATGTGGAAGCAGATGTGTCCACATCCTTGGTTACATCCTTATCAGGTTCAGCTGGTTTTTCAGCACTGGCAACATTTGTTGGTTCTCCAGCACCTGTTTCTGTATCTTTCCAGTCCAGTAAGCAACCTGAAATATCATCCTCAGCATTCTTGAGGTTAAGATCAAGTGAGTCATCAAATATAACATTAGCAGATTCCATAATGGTCTTAGTTTTGAGATTAAAAACTCTGTAAGCTCTACTATTAGTGGAATAGCCCATGAAAATTGTTTTATCACTCTTTGAATCAAACTTGGACAGATATTCTCAATCATTGAGAATATAACAAACACATCCAAACACATGAAAATATTTCACAGTTGGCTTCTTTCCAAGGAGGATTTGGTATGGAGTGACAGTGCTACCAATCCTTAGAAACACTCTATTGCTAATGTGACAAGCAGTGTTCAAAGCTCTGCCATGAATTTCTTGGACAGGTTTTTAGAACTTAGCATGACCCTAGCCATTTCTTGCAGAGTTCTATTCTTTCTTTCAGCAATTCCATTCTGCTGTTGGGTGATTGGTGCAAAAAACTCATGAGTGATTCCCTTAGAATTGCAAAAATTAGTGAACATTTGATTCTCACATTCAGTGCCATGGTCAGATCTAATCCTCACAGTCTTAAGACCATAAAGATTTCTAACCCTTTTGTACCAATTCTTGAATTCTCCAATTGTTTCTGACTTTTCTCTTAAGAACATTACCCAAGTGTACCTAGAATAATCATTAACACACACAAAGGCATACTTTTTCCTACCAAAGCTTTCTACTTCAATAGGTCCCATTAAGTCAGTATGAATCATCTCCAAACACCTAGAAGTGGAGCATTGTTGGACCTTTTTATGTGATACTTTTGTTTACTTTCCCTTTTGACATGAACCACAGACATCAGGGTTCTTGAAGTTCAGTTTAGGGAGGCCTTTAATAGCTTCAAACCTTTGAAGTTCTTCAAGAGTTCTACAGCTAGCATGCCCTAATTTTTGGTGCCACAGATTGACATCATTAGCTTTTGATCTTAGGCAAGAAAGATTGTCACCAAATTGGTAACAATTGTCAACAGATCTAGGACCAGTGAACACACAGGTATTATCCTTATCAAACACTTCACACAAGTACTTATCAAAATTCACATAAAGATCATCATCACACAATTGACTAATGCTTATTAGGTTGGCTTTCAAGCCTTCCACATGGTACACATTGTGCAATTTTGGGAGACCCTTAACATCTAGGGTTCCTTCCCAACAATCTTTCCTTGAGCACCTCCACCAAAATTTACTTTCCCTCCATTAATCACTTCATAGTCTAGAAGGACTGCTTGGTTTCCAGTCATGTGCCTAGAGCACCCACTATCAAAATACCAAGAGCCAGAGACAATAATCTTGAGGGAAGAGTAAACAACATTGCAGGTGGCAATAGGTTTGGCCACCCACTGTTTTACATTTTTCTTTTTGGGTTGCAGAGGTCTCAGATTACCAGGATGTGTGTTTGGATGTGCATACATCTTCTCACACATCTGAGGCTGATTGAAGTGACCTAATTTTTTATCAGCCTTGAGTTTGAAACAGAAGGGTCTAATGTGGCCAGAAGCTAGGCAGTAATGACAGATGTAGTGCCTCTTCCTAGGTCTTTTCTCACTCAAAATGACTTTTTCTTTAAACACTTATTTTTTCACACTTTTTGAGGTAGAAGCCTCACATCCCTCCTTTATAAAATTATTTTCAAAGCCCAAACCAGTTTTGTTAAGCTGACCAACAGTAATAGCTTCATCAAGTTTCATTTTACTTTTGTTTAACTTGGTAAAGGTATTTTCAGCCTTTTCACATTCATTTTTGAATTTTTCAAGCTCAACTTCTCTTTTAGTTATAAGGACTTCAAGTTTAGCAATGGTATCTTTTTGAACATCATTTTCCTTTGAAAGTATAGCTTTTTCATCTTCACAAGTAGCCAATTTATCAGAAAGAGATTTATTTACCTTAACAAGTAACTCAATCTTGTCCAATCTTTTCATCCAATCTGTATGAAACTCCTTGTATGTTGCAAAAAGTTCCTCATAGGGAATGTCCCTTTCTTCATCTTCTGAATCTCCTTTTACTGTGAAGCAGTTCAGCATTAGGTCAGATGTGACACCAGATGTGTACACATCTGAGACCACATCCAAAGATTTTTCAGGAACTTCATCTTCTATATCTACACAGAAAGCATTAAACACAGAATGGCAATTGATAATAGACATGTTAGCCACTTCATCTTCATCCTCACTGTCACTAAGGGTAGCAGTTAAGCTCATTCCCTTCTTTTTTAGTGTATTGGCACACTCATTGGCATAATGACCAAAGCCACGACATGCCCTACATTGAACAGACTCAGAGGATTTTTTATTTTCAAAACTTGGTTTCTTGAATCCAGTTTCAGTGCTAGGTTTTGGTTTTTCAGCAGCACTGGGAGTAGGTCTGTTATTAGGTTCAGCCATCAGACCAAAATGGTCATTCTTTCCCCAGCAGAGCGGATATACAGCTCCAGCCATCAGACCAAAAATGGTCATTCCTATCCTCAGCAGAGCAGATATACAGCTCTAGACATCAGACCAAAAATGGTCATTCCTATCCCCAGCAGAGCGGATATACAACTCTAGCCACCAGGCCAAAATGGTCATGTCCTATCCCCAACAGAGTTTCTTTCGGCAATCGACTGCAGAACTCGCTCGCCAGGTTGACATCCTAAAACAGTCACTCTAGGGTCAACATCGAAAGACCTGAACTACGACTGGCTTGATTCCTCTTAAGGATACGTAGGTAGCCTACCTCTAGGTCCAGCCACTCGACCGCTTTGGTCACCCCTTTCCACCCTGTCAAATATGGAGCCTTACTCTTATCGACGACCCCGCTTCCTTCGAAAGCGCCATCGCCGAGGGGCTACTGTAAGTGCTCCAATTTGAGTTGTTAGTATTTTCGTTAGAAAATTAACGAAAGCCCTAACATTCCTAACATTTCTAACAATTATAACAAAGTAAGGGCAAAGTAGGCATTGCTATTTAAAGTTAAACCAAGAAAAGAATCTTAAAAAAGAAAAGAAATTGTAAAAACCCGAATTGGCAAGCTGAAAAACATAGCCAGTTTGAATATTTTCAAAAATATTCCTTTGGTCCAAAGTCTGCAGCTGCATTAAATGAACAGTGCACGCTGCAGTACTCGTCCGCGCGGATGGAATTGTAAATTCCAGAGGTCTATAAATTGAGCCCCTCAGTCTCAGAAATAAAAAGCCACAACTTCATTCACAGCAACACCTTGGCGAGAATACTAGAGAAAACAGTGGGAATTCCTTTGAATTGCCACCTTTTTCTCTTGATTATTTTCCCAAATCACATTCACTCACTCTCAAATTCAAAGCTTCAAACATAAACACAAAAGAAGATAGGTATAACCTCCTTCTCCCTACCCTAAATCTCTCTCATCCATGCATGCATCTCAAGCTTTAAAAATGTAGTTTGTTCATCAACTTGGTGTTCATACTTGCTTGACCTAAAAATGTAGTTACCTTGGAATAAATTTCCATGGATGACCATTTAAAAGGTCCAAATCATTTCTTCTTAGTTAAAAAACATTTTCTTACTCACTTAAAAGTTTTCTTCCTCAAAATCATTCACTCAAAAGTGTTTTCCAAAATCATTTTCATACACAAAATCTTTCTTTCAAAGGATAAAATTCCCCTTCCCAAGCAAATGAAGTGCTTTAAGTCCTAATGTACCCTAAGGATGGCTTGATATAGTAGATCACCACTAAAATGTTTAGTGACTACTAATCAAAGCCTAAGAAAATGGGGACAATCATGAATGCAAAACCCTCTTTTAAATCACATTTTCCCTCAAGAACATCTTGCTGTCCAGTAGCATTGTTCTAAGACCTCTGTCCATGGTCTAATTTTTGGACACAAAATAACTTGGAATTTGGTGTTTACTACAAAATACTTTTTGTAGCCAACATTTAGGGATTTCCATAAATATTTTTACTTTATTTTTTTCTTGGGTATAACTCTCATTTTCAAATTATTTTCCAAAGGTCAGTTCATCAGTCTCTGGAAATCCAGATTTCACATCTGAGATTTCCAGAAGGTTTTGGTTCATCAAATAATCTCCAAATGGAATAGTCTTTTGTAGAAACCTTATTTAAGATGTTTTGAACAACTTTTATTCTCGGACTTTCCCCAGATTTTGAAGTTTTAAAGCTCTTAAATCCATTTTAAAATCAAGTGTCCACTGCCTTTTTCATTCTGGCAGAATTGATTTTCAACTTCAAGAAATCTTTTGGGTACCAAAACTCAACCCTATAATTACACTAAAAATCATGGGACTTTTTTAATGTCTTATAAAGAGTTACCAATTTTTAGTTTTCTCAGTTTAAACTTATTTTGGCCAAAGGAACACACACACACACACACACAAAAATGGTTTTTAAGCTTGGAAGACTCGTTTTACGAGGCACTCTGGGTGAACACTAATGTTCTTCCCGGCGTGTAACGTGACCTCCGAACCCAAATCTCTAATCTCGGGCATTTTTCAAAGTTTTGGCCCTTAAAACAAAAATGGCATGGCGACTCCGTGTTTTTGATTTTCGAAAGAGAAAAAATCTATTTCCGGTGGCACATTCGTTACAGTGGCGACTCCGCTGGGGAAAAATAAGCTTTATCTTTTCAAGAAAAAAAAAAGAAAAGCTTTTGTGGGTCAAGCTTCCATCCCGGCATTTGAGACCATTTGTTGTGTGTATGTTGATTTTTCACATTTTCGTGTTGTTTTGGTCGCCTCGGAAAAGTCAAAATTTTGACTATCGGACCCGTTGCCTTGAATTTTGAATTATGTGCTTATGTGCTTATGTGTGCATTTACTTTCAAAAAAATAGATTTCCAAAAAAAAAAAAGACTTCCAAAAAAAAAAAAATCATTTTCAAAAAAAAAAAAAATCATTTTTTGCATGCATATTACTTTTTAAGACACATGAAAATTTCTATTTTACTCAGAAAAAGAAGATAGACTGCTTGCACACTACGCGCACTTGGCCTTACAATGCACACTACGTCCTTAACCCGGGGAAATCCCAGTAGCAGCCCGTTTGGCCTTATTACGCCTCTCGGTGCGAGCACGGGACTACCCAAACATCCCATGGAGCCTCGTGTCGACCATGCACTTGTCCGTGACACACTTTGTCCGAGACCCGCATGGTTTTTAGTCTGGTCTATGTCATGCCCTGTCTGTGTATAGACCTTTCCTTTCAAGCCTTAGTCGGCCTACCAAGTCAATATCTTTCAGGACCCTAATCAGTCGAAGTCCTGCCGGTTTTCCGTCATGGGCTTTGACTAGATATTGACTGGCGCCTTGACTTTGACTCTGACTGGCACAAATTATACACTGACTCCCAGCATGACACTGAGTCATCAAGAATTAACGATCATTCCATGCCTAATTACGGCCTAAATGACGACGGGTCAAGATCAATTGCGGACATTTATCAGTCCAAATCATGCCGACTTTTTGTCGAGCTCTCGGACATGATCTTGACTTTGACGTCAGCTTTGTCCGTAATTTACATCGAATGCTCGTTAAGACTAGATTACCCGCCAGACTTTTAGGATCGTTTTTCTTTTCGGTCGGTGGGACCCGCTTTCCCTATAGGACCCTCGCCGGGTCATCCGCTGGGAAGTCGAAATACAGGTGGAATACGAGGGGCTTATAGACGTAGTGATGGGGCCCACTGATTCAGGATTCAGAGTAGTTTGCGAAAAAGAAGAGCAATCTTTTCCAACCGATTAGGTTAATAAAATACGTTTTATGTAAACTAGAATAAATAACTGCATGTTGCATGAGCCCAAAGCCCAAACACCTACCCTCCTTCATTCCCAGACGTCTAAACCCTCGTGTCTTTCCCCCCGCAGCTCTGCACAAAGCTTGGTTTCGGGTGCCGGGTCACCGTTTGATCAGTTGGGAAGAGTCAAGCGCATCATCAGCTTCACCGTTTGTTCCGACTCCGGGTTCCAGAATGTCTGCATCAGCTGGTAATGATGGGGACAACATCACTCCGCCTCCCGGGACCCCTCAGACAGAACAGCAGTGGAATCAGTTAGCAGAACAGATGAGATTACGAAAGGAAGCACAGGTTAATAGCCTTATGGAAGCCATCAAAAGGCATGGTTTGGCCGCCAGTCTCAATCCCGATGGCACCTTCACCGTGGAAGAAGAAGAGGATGCCAATCCCACTCTCAGTCGCCCTGATTACTCCAGGATGCCACCACCCACCTCCTATGGTACCACTACCAGAACCCATACTCCTCGATCTTTGGGTCAGCCAGCTCCCCAGCTGCAGACTACTGGATCCATGCAACCTGACGGGGCAAACCAGTTCGCGGTTCCTCAGTAGGGACAAAATCAGTACGGAATGTCTTCTCACGGTTGGGGATATCTCGGAATGCCACAGCAAATTGGGTTCTCGTCTCAGTTTGGAAACGACCAAGCCGGACCATCACAACAGCAGTTCAAAGGGCCACAGCAACAGTTTGGAATGCCCCCACAGTCTGGTCCAGGACAACAGTCAGGAGCCATTCCTCAGAATGATGCTAGCTCAGCCGCTCCTCACACAGCTTTCACAAACCCATTTCTCACTCAGGGTTCGATGGGTTACCAAGCCTCCATCCCAGTTTCATCAGAATCACCAGGACCGCAGTACCCCCCTGGTTATACACCATCGCCGCAGCCAGCCATGCAATTCAACAACCAGGGACAGCAGCCCGCACTTAAGCCTACTTATGGGCCTCACTCGGGAAATCCAAGCTACCCGGCTACATCAGGACTGCCTTCACCCTCTTTGCCAGTTGAAAATCAACAGCAAGCCGCAAGGTTCTATCCCTTCGCCCAGGCTCCTACTCATGCTCCCCCGGGCAATTTGGGCCAAGGACAGGTTTTCACCTACGTCCCCGGATCGGCCGTTCCCTCCACCAGTCTGCCGCCAGTGGTAGCTCCTCTCTCTAGCTCAGTCACTGGCTTGAACGCAATGGCTCCGCCACAAGATCCTCATCTGGCCTGGTTCATGGAACAGCACAAGGAAATGAAAGCGCAGATTGCTGAATTGACCGCTAAGAAGTCTGCCTTCCGGCCTACGGATCCGGACTCCATTGTTCCCCTGCCTCACAAATTCGTGATGCCCAATCTGGACCTCTTTGATGGGACTGCATGCCCGAAAACTCATCTGGATACATATACCTTGGCAATGAAGGCCAAAGGGTGCACCAATCAGCAGTTGGCTGACTATTTCAGTCTCTCTTTGAAGTCCAGTGCTCTAAAATGGTTCTTCCGCTTAAAACCCGAGGCCAGGGCTACATGGGATCAGATCACCAGTGCCTTTACAGAGAATTACAAGGCTAATTTGGAATGGGAAACAAATAGGGTTGACTTGCAGACAACTGTGCAGCGTCCCGACGAGAACATCGGGGACTTTTACAAGCGTTGGAATTTGAAGCTTAGCGAAATGGCAACTCCTCCTTCTGAAGAGGAACAACTGGACATCTTTCAGTCATGCTTGAAACCTCATCTGACAGCTTCCCTCAGCCACTTCCCCTATGCAGACTTGCGGGCAATGGTCAACTCCGCAGCTATGTTTGAAAAGGCTTACAATCAACGGCCATTCTTTGCACACCTTACGGATATCTGAGCTCCTCCCTCCAACACCGCCCCTGCTCCTGCTAAAGGCAAAGAGGTGATTAATTACACGGGACAGGAATGTAATAACACAACTCCTTTTGCTCCCAGAAAACCAGTTGAGCCCAGATCACGGGTCATAAACCTCGAAAACTTTGGAATGCCTCTGAACGACATCTTTAGGGGACTGGTGAAAGAAGGTTTGCTGCGGCCTTTGGAGAATTTCCAACCCAGGAATCCGAATGCTCCCGTGGATACTTCAAAGTATTGTGCTTTTCATCAAGCCCATGGACATCTGACTGATAATTGCTTTACTCTGAAAAAGGCAATCCAAGGCTTGATTGGGCAAGGAAAGTTGGAAGGCCCCGAGGGGCCTAATACAGTCAAAAATCCTCTGCCAAGAAACCATAACCAGGTAAACATGATTGAAAGCGGAGAACCTTCACATGTCCTGGAAGATGCGGAAACTGATGAAGGCCCCCAAATACCCATGGCCAACCTTGTCGAGAATCCTGAATTCGGATCCCCCCTCAGCCTTGAGGATGATGAACAAGTCAGCCCACCTTGGTCTCATGTCAGAGATTTCTTGCAAGAGTATGAGGATCGCTATTTCTTGGAGGAAGGGAAAGGCGTCTTGAAGAAGCTGGGTACATTCGGTCAAAACATGAGAAAACCATTTACACGAGATGGTTAGAGCAGTCAAGGAAGATTGAGCAAGAAAGCTTCAGACGGGCGCCTATATTGGGGCTTATCAGCAAAGAGGTCGAAGAGCATCTGGAGCTAGTACACTTCTGCAAGTTTGTTTTGGGAGAGGCTGAATATGATCCCGAGAACAGCGAAGAATCAGAGGAGAAGGATTCCTTCTATATCCTGCCTGGAGTCAAATACGTGCCACCCCCTCTCACTCTTCCCCCGCAGTTTCTGGGAGGAGAAACTGAATCGCAATTACCACTTCCAGGAATGGGGGCATATGACAATTTCTGCGGCTGCACGCACCCATCCTCCCCTAACGGGTTTGATCGGCATTCCCTCTCAGCCGAAATCCCAGTAGTATGGGAAGATGATTCCGATGACAGCGATGACGATGATGATGACGAGAGCGAAGAGTCAACTGAGGCCCCAGATCTGGAATCAATCTGGAACAATCATGCCAGAAATGATATCACGAGAGCCAGAAATAATGGTTGGTTGTCAGCAAGCGACGATGAAGGACCACCAGAAAATGTGGGTCAAATACCGATGGGGACGGGCCCCCACGAAGTGTCACTCGTAAGATGTACTTGTGGCCAGTGTCCGGATACTTCAGAGGAGGAGGAACAACAAAGCCCGCGCCCAGATCCATACATATCCAAGGTCCTAGAGCACAATGTCCCCTATAAGGACCTAACGGGCGAATGGAGAAGGTTCATCGAAGCCTTGGTCGAAAAGGGAGGTTTTCAGCAACCAGAAGACGATGAATTCGTAAACGTCATCGGATCTTTTTCTTCCTTCCCTAGAACAGACGGTATCACAACTGTAAGGGTCACGGCCGAGCCGCTCGAACACCTCGAATGCATAGAGTCACTGAGAAGGGTTATTGATCTAAATGTCTCCCCAGTCGCCTTCATACCCATGGACCCACATGACGCTTTCTTAATTGCTCCTGTACCCGACAGTGGACCCCGGGTACTCCTCATTTGGACCCAGATCTACCGAGCCGTTGCGTCAAACTACGGAAGTGAGCATTGCCTATCCTTTACTTGTGGTTGCCCTACTTGCAAGGGTGAAAGGAAGAAGATGTATGATGAAATGGAGGCTGACAGTCATAAGATCGAAGAAACTTCGGAGGACGATTATGAGACCGAGGACATGAAGGCTATGAAATTTCCTGGGGCTGAGCACGTGGACGTCATAGAGTTCAACACTGCCTACCATGCTTTGGGGAAAGGGTTTTCAGACATCCGATCCAAGCGGATAGTTGAAGATCTGTTAGAAAGAGGGAGACTGACTCCCATCCTCCCCAACGAGAAAATAACCATGGTCAGATCAAATCCGCCCCAAAGCAAAGTAACAATTCTTGTCAGGGTTACCCGAGAAGAGGTCACTTTCCCGGAATGCATTTCAGCTCTCAGAGAAGTCCTGGAAACCAGCATGATACCGGATGCGCCTCCCACACAGAGTGCTATAATTATCTCCAGCTCTGAGTATTACAGAAAGGAACCAGAGTGGCTGCACTATACCGAAGATGAAATCGAAAAGCCGCCAAGCCCTGAGAATTGCAATTCCTGTTGTATGATAACCATGGGCAATGCAGGCTATAAGGGCGAATCGGAGGACGCCCTAGCTCAGTGGGCCATCCAGGGGGCAACAACACAACCCCGAGGTTCAAAAGCTGTGGCTTGGGAAGCGGTTTGAAAGGCTGCCCGGGGAAGGAGCCGATGCGGCTCAAGCTCGGCCCCTCACCGTTGCTAGACTTCGCGTCGAGACCCGGTGGCCGATAAAAAAAAGGCTCCCCCCGTTGACCTTAAGCGGCGTTGAAGAAATCTAGTCAAGAAGCGGCCCGATGAGGAAGTCAACCTGTTGACCCAATCCGGGCAGATCTACCAGGGGAACCCCAAGACAGATAAGAAGGTAGTAGATCAAACACCAAGGGAAGACCGTCTCCCCTATGCCAAGGCAGCCAAAACTCCTGACCTCGAGAAGGAGGATCCAGTACTCACCCAGCTGAAGCAAACACAGGCCAATATCTCTCTATGGTCCCTGCTCACCTCGTCTTATCCCCATAAGCTAAAGCTGGAAGAAAGCCTGGCTCGCACTCTGGTGCCTATCGATGCTACTCCCGATGACGTAGTACAATTGATCGGGAACATCCACTACGGGAACATAATCAATTTCACGGACCTTTATCTCCCTCAATTCGGGGCCGATCATAACGAGCCTCTCTTCATCACATTCCAATTGGATGAACGACGCCTCCCTCGGGTCTTGGTCGACAATGGGTCCGGAATGAATACCCTTCCGGCAAAGATCATGAGTCTGCTCAACATCAAGTCCACAGACTTGAAGCCTTCCTCCCTCACAGTCAAAGCTTACGACTCGACAACTCGAGAAGTCCTTGGAGTTGCTACTTTGGACCTCTGGTTTGGGAAGAAATTGATACCTGTGGAATTCCAGGTTATCGATATTCCGATCACTTTTAATGCCTTATTGGGAAGACCTTGGCTACATCAAGTCAAGGGGGTTTCTTCGAGTCTCCACCAGTGTGTGAAATTCATCTCGGATGGGGATTTGACAACCATTTACGGGGATCTAGTCACCTTGGAGGGCACGGATACAGGTGGAATACCTATTCTGGAAATCAAACATGATGAGGAAGGTCTCATGTTAATAGGCTTCACGGTCGAGCCTCCTAAGGCCCAAGTTTGCAACGTAGATATGACAATCACTCGGGATAAAATCCCTACGGTCTTGAAAATGATGAGGAATATGAGCTATCTACCTGGCCTCGGTCTAGGGAAACACCAACAAGGAACTCACAAACTCATCGAGGTGAAAGGACAGAAAACTCGCCACGACCTGGGATATGAGGCCACCTCGGTGGACACCGCGAAAGAAAAAGAAATTGCCCAGAAAAGGGAAGAAGCTGCCACAGGAAGGGTCCTGGTCAATGACCCTAAATCTCTCCCTTTCAGTCCTAATCTGGCTGACTACTTCGTCAAAGGTCCTACACAGCATGGGAATGCCACAGTCAAAGAACCTACAGAAGGATGGCTGAAGCTACAAGATGACCTCAACAAGATTAGGGGAACCAAAGCTAATCCAGTCCGAAGAATGTTTCTGGATCTGCCCAAAATACCTGGGGCTACCACCACCATCCAGAGCGAGTACACTTTCAAAGGCGTGCCAAGCCTAGTAGAACAGTTCGAGAAGCTCACAACCACAATTCCGATTGTCCAGGAAGGCCTGAAGCCTGAGTTTGAATTAACAGTGCCAAAGGATAAAGCCACAGAGACCTTTTCAGATGATCGGGATGGTCCGATTATGCAGCAGTTATTCGGGGAAGAAGTTCAGGTGCCAGACCTGATTGATTTCGGCTCAGTCAAAGAGATGATAGCAATGATTGAGAAAGGAGAACAGAAACAGCACAACTCCCGAGTCATGAGGCCAATGACAGAAATGCCACTAAAAAATTGGGAAACTCTCTCAGGCCCGTCCGCGACTAAAGAGGAAATGATCACCAAGATTGGATTGGTCCCCCGTCCCTTTGTGTCAACCTTTGTAAAGTCCTCCGAGTCTCTCATTGTCTAGTTCGAGTCTCTCGAGTCATCCAATGGCCTTACGCCAGAAGACTACGAAATTGTAGCCAAGACTGTATTTCCTTTCGTTCTTAATGAATGACGAACCTTTCTGAGTATCCTTTGATTGCCACTTTAACTAATGATGAAATAACGAATAATTTAAAAAAAAAGTTAATAATGATTCACTAGATAAAGAAGCAGACACATTAAACGAACAATATATCAAAGAAATCTTTAAGCAGGTTGTTCGGAAAGAGGAAAATCGAGCCCAAGCTGCCGAAGAGGTTTTGACAAGTATGAATCTGGGAACTGCTGAAGAGCCTAAAGAGTCGCAGATTGGTAGTTTCTTCGAAGGAACTGAAAAGGATGCCCCACAAAATCCTACAAATTCCTCAACTCAGAGAAAGCATCATATGCAGATACGGGTTGCCAGCCGAAATCATCTCAGATAATGGATCCCACTTTGAAGGGGAATGCGACAGGCTGCTGGCGGAATTCAGAATAACCCGTCACAAGTCATCTCCCTATAGGCCCCAAACCAACGGAGCCGTTGAAGCAGCAAATAAGACTTTGGAAAACATCATCCGGAAAATGGCTGTCCGAGGCAGAGATTGGCCCGACAAGCTTCACCTTGCTCTCTGGGGCTACAGAACATCCGTCAGAACGGCAACTGGGGAAACACCATTTGCTCTCACCTACGGAATGGAAGCCGTACTCCCAATCGAGCTAGAAATCCCCTCACTCCGCGTGCTGTTGGAAAGTCAAATCAACGAGGTCGAATGGCTCCAGAGTCGCCATGATGAATTGGCCCTGCTAGATGAACGTTGATTGAAAGCCATGCAACATATTCGAGCTTACCAAGGAAGAATGGCCAGAGCCTTCGATAAGAAAGTAAAACATCGGGAGATCCGAGAGGGTGATCTCGTTTTGAAAGAGAAGCCCCCAGTCCGCATCAACCCACTTGGCAAATGGGAGCCTGTCTGGGTCGGATCATATGTCGTTCAGAAAATTTTCTCCGGAGGAGCCATGCAACTTGCAGATCTCGACGGAAACCCTTTGTGACACCCTAGTGAATGCGATAAGCTGCACGATACTACGCATAAACACCGGA
This sequence comes from Adenophora triphylla var. japonica, assembly GCA_022495995.1. NCBI lineage: Eukaryota > Viridiplantae > Streptophyta > Magnoliopsida > Asterales > Campanulaceae > Adenophora > Adenophora triphylla. The sequence goes on from JAFEMH010001180.1 coordinate 514,796, forward strand.
AAGTCAAAAAAAAAATAGTGCTAAAAGAGTAATACCTAACTAGGTTGAAAACCCGAAAAGGGCGGCCTAGGTAAAAACAGGGTTGCACCAAAAAAAAAAAAAAACAAAAAAAACAAAAAAAAAACAACAAAAAAAAATATATCAAAAAAAGAGTGCTAAAAGAGTAATACCCAACTAGGTTGAAAACCCGAAAAAGGGCGGCCTAGGTAAAAATAGGAGGTTGCACCAAAAAAAAAAAAAAAAACAAAACAAAAAATTTTAACCGGGTCGAACTACGAAGACCTCGAGCTCCTTTAGTCCGAAGGGAACGTAGGCAAATGAAACGGTTCGGTCTAAAACACAAATAAAAGACATACTTTGTCATCAAAACATTGATCGAAGCCATGAAGGCGTCTTGAAAACTCTAAAGCAATTCACATATTCATTACGCTTAAAAACTTTTTGATGAGTCTAAGCTCGGTTCATTCCTACGACTTACAACTCTCGCTAAAAGAAACTAAGATACATAATCAAACTAATGTGTCTGCTACGACAAGAAAGGGATACTCGGAAACCTCAAGGTCACTCCAAGCCACTCGTACTGGCTTCTCCCCTCTTCTTCCCTCCTCTTCGGGTCTTCTTCTTCTGCACTGGAAAAATGTCGGTCTTCCGCCTACCAAGCTCTGGTGTAGGGACAGGATCTATCAAACCCGCATCTGTCAGGGCCTTAGTAGCCCTAGCCTCATTTCTCATCTCCTGTAGCCGAGCTGGTAACATAGGAATCCTCCTCTCCTGTCTCTTGACATAAGCCTCATAGTCGGTCACGGCATCTCCGCTCCTATCATGAGGGTTGGCCCTCGCCTCGGCCCTCCTCCTCTCTGAAACCGTCAGGTCCTCCACACCAACAATGGCCTCACGCCGTCTCAAGATAGCCACCTGAGTCTCCCCCAAATGCCTCTCGTACCAATCCAAGTACCAAGTGGTCAGAAATATGTGTCCCGGACGCCTGAGGATAACCCTAGGAGGAAAGACGTCATACCTCCATACTCGGGAAAGAAATGGAAACACTGAAGGATCATCCATAGAAGCAGATGCCACCACCCTAGTGGCTATATCATCAAAGTCCTCCAAGGGAGTCTCGCTTCCAAGCCAAACCGCTCCGAACCAGAGCCGGAATGTAAAACTGGACCGAGAAAGCCCCTGAAGCGTAACCACATGAGACCCATCCCAAGAACTCTCCGAGTCTCTATCCGCCAATGAGGCACCAACCACTGATGTCTCGCGGTCCGGCGAACAAGCCATCCAACGCTCCCATGAGCCCTGATCATCAAGATCCACGGTAACCCTTCTCCTGGCAAATGTCCAAGGTTTGACCGCATCGGAAGTTTCGCGAAGAACCCCTGTGCGCTCCATCGCCCACATAGTCAAGAGAAAGCAATTTGCTCCCGTGCATAAATCGCCTCCGTGCGCAGCCAACCTATCAAGAGAATGAAACGTCTCCCCCGAGATCAAGGCACAACATCCCGGCCCGAACGGCCGGTGTCTGGCCAGATCCACATCCAAGAAGCTTCACGATGACAAATTCCAAAGGAATAAACCATGAACAAAGTACCAAACATACAAAGTGCAAAGGCATCCCAATAGGCATCATCAATCAAGCCTAAGCCCCTAAATCTATCAGGAAGACCAGAAATGTCAAAATGATCGGGACCACGAATCATACCTTGTGCTTCCTCCGGGGAAAGATGGAGAAGGTTGCACAACCTATCAACGAAAGAAGCACCTCCGGGCAAAGGAATCGCAATCTCCTCCGCCTCGGGACCGCCAAGCAAAGCCCGGAATTCTTCAACGGTCGGAACAACTTCATTGTAAGAAAAGCAAAAAACATGCCTTCTAGTATCCCAAAATGAAGAAGAAGCCCTCAAAAGATCATAGTCCGGAACCAATTCTTTGAGAGACCATAAACACTTTATCTTGTACCTTTCTTCAAAGAATGATCTTCTCTCGTGCATAATCTCCCTACACCACTCCTTGAACTTTTCAAAGAACAACATTTGCCTTTCTTTGGATAATTTTAGAAAGTTTTTGGTCATTTCCATGGCTTTTCCCTCTTCTCTCCCGAAATTCCAGTGAGTTTGAACTGGAGAAGATGACATTTATGGTCCAAACCAGATCCAACCACCGAAATAAATGAAACCTGCCAAATGTCACCCCTATCTGCGCGGATGGAAATGTCACCACCAAAAAAATTTGCAGCAGTTCAAACTGCTGCACCACGGAGGAATATTTCGCTCGAAACCTTTGCAAAGCCTGTCCAAACAGTTCACAGCTCAAAACCTTCACACCCTTGCCAAAAAACCAGGGCTCATGCAACATTGCATTCATAATAGATTAAAAAAAAAAAAGAAGAAAAGTAATTCTAGATCATTACATTCCAACAAAAAAAAGAAGTGTGCATGAAAAATAAAAGTGTATCTGATAGGTACAATCCCAAAATCAACCAAAAATCATCAGTCAGAATCCTCAGTGGCTGGCGCTTTCCCCCGATCCCTCTTGCGGCTCGGACCCGCCTCCTCAGTAGCCATGAATATCTCGGGCTCGGAATCGTCATCCTCGTCTCCAGAGAGAGGCTCGCCTGAATCAATCGGTACGCCACGATAAGGCAAGCCGAGATCCGCAAAGAAGTCATATCCAAACGTGAACGCGTCGGACTCCTGAACATGCAAAGAAGACCCACCGTGATGCCAAACGTGCCCCTGCCCGCGCAAATCCCCGAGGATGACGTGGTCCGGAGGAAGCTCCATGCCGGGATCTATGAGAGGAGAGAGAGGAGTCTCGGTAGAGTGCTCTGAAGGAATAGGGGAAGTCTCCCGCTCCACAGGCGCCGGCTGTGCACGTCTCGCTCTACCCTGAGCAGCCCCACAAGCAACCATCCTCCTGAGGAACCTCTTGGCCCCAATCACCTGCTTCGTCAGCTTCTCCACAACCACAGCCGGGAACTGCACGGAAACAAAAGCGTCAGAAATAAGTGATGCGAAAAATGATGATGCGAAAGAAAAGAAGAAGAGACAGTAAAAAGCCGTACCTTCATATCCGAACGAGGCCGAAAAGCTCGTGGGACCCGCTCAGGTAGAGGGATCTGCACCCTCAATCTAACCCCATCCTGGACATACGAAAAGTCCGATCGAGGGTATCGCACAACCCCCAACCCCTCTCTCTCTAGAACCTGGGGCATCCTCAGCCTCCTCAAGATGAATCTCGAATACTCCTCAATCGCCAAAAACATCGAGAAGTGCTGGCCACCTCGATAGTCACCCCAGGTCTCCGATCTCTCACTCGGATGCATCATGTCGGCAGGAGGCTCCATCGGTGCCATGCTGGCGCGTCACTCTCTCCCTCAGATAATACACATCACAGGTCAAACCTCTCAAAATCCTCCGCTGCACCGTCCATCTCTCGGCACCCTTCAGCTGCTCCACGTCGAAGCGTCCCCATGGGTAGAAAATCATCCCCTCATCTGTCTCATCTCTCGTCAAAGGCAGGCAATCCCTGTACTTGAGGGTCGTGCGCCCCCTGGAACCTATCTTCTCCCGAGCATGCTTGCTCCAGGAGAGCATGGCCGGATATGCCCCGATGTGCTCCGCCGGCTGCCGCCACATCGTGACATGAAAGAACTCCAGAGCCCATACCTGCGAAAGGTGAAGTTTACATCAATTAAGTGCGGGAAAGAATAGTGCGGGCTTAAGGAAAAGAAAAAGCAAAAAGCTTATACCTCCAGAGGAAACACAAAGCACGTCGAGAGCCGACAAATTTCTTCCTGAATGGAACTATACCGATCCGTGAGCAAAATATAGCTCGCCACTGCTCTCCCCAAGACACCTCCCCAGCCATCTCCACATCCTCCAATGTCCTCAGCAAAGCAAACACCGCCGTCCCCTCGGCGTGTCCAAAAAGGGTGCTCGAAAAAGAAAACCTTAGAAAGGCCCTAGCAATCTGCACCGCAGCCACTCTCTCATCCCCGGCCTCATAACTCTCAATGCTCTCCACGATCTTCCCGTGGACCACAAAGATACTCCATCCCCATCCCCTTTTGGGAATGGGGGTAAAGCCCGCAAGATCCCGTAGCTCCAGTCACCGTAGCCGCTCTCTCCACTCAATGCTCCGTCCTTTAATGGACAAAAAGCCCGTGATCCAGCAGCCGTAATCGGAAGGTGTGACCGTGACCTCGCCAGAAGAAATGGAATGTGTGGGTCGCGTCCCCACCAATGCTGCCAAAGCAAAGATCAGCCCCCTTACTGGGAACTTAACCAACCCCCTCAGGCACTCAATGAACTCGTACAACCCAATCCCAATGACGATCTGTCTCGGACTCATCAGAACTCCTCTGCCCAAGACCGGAAGCCGGTCCCACAGGTCAACCACGGCCTCCACTGACCCTCGAGTCTTCAGCTTATTCAGCTGCTCCGTCACAAAACGATCTCCACCCTAGAATTGAAAAAAAAATGTCAAAAAAAAATTGCATTTGCATCCAAAAAAAAAAAGAGAGCATACAAATGCATCACAAAGTTTTGAAGAAAATTCGGCAGCATAACGGCATATAATGGACTCAGCCCCATTTTTCTTGCACAAAAGAAAAGATTTTTCAGCAACCATCATTCATCATAAAAAAAAACATGTCAATAACATTGAGTCAACGGAAGTAAAAACTCCGTCCCATTTTTCATGAAATAGCATACAGAAACAATTTTCCACAATTTATACATTCAATCAACGGAAGCAAAAATCCGTCCCATTTTTCACAAAAAATCATGTTTTTACAAAAAATATGCATGCATGCACTCATATCACTCAGGGAAGCATATCAACATTGCAAGAATCCTACAAAAGAGTCCGTCCCGGATTCGGGCAAATCTTCACCATCTCATATTCCAAAAATGGCAAAATGTCCATTCTTTTCAAACAAAATGCATATTTTGGGTTACCCACATACTCATTACAACATGCAAATCATCAAATTGGAATTTCAACCCCAAGAACATGACTTTCGAAATTTAAAAAAAAAAAAAAAGAAGAAAAGTCACAAAAATCAATTTCAAATGAAAAATCAACAAAGAAAATGGAGAGATTCGAAGTATACCGTGCGAAGACTCGGATCAGTGGCCCAATGCTGCCACGCATCGGGATATGGCTCCTCCGCAATCGATTGCGAAAGTGAGTAATGCCTCCTCATTCGAACGAGCTCTAATCGCCTCTCCGCGACCGGGCCGCGTCCTTGGCCTTGAATGGTAACTCCCCCGTGTTCCATTGCTCGAAAATCGAAGAATATCGGAAGATTTCAAAGCTCCTTGGGCGTCAATGGCGGTTTTGGCTCTCCATCTCTCGAAATTGCGTTTAAAACAATGAGGAAGAAGAAGGAAAGCCTCGGCATTTTAAAACCTGTCTGGGCTTCATTCCAACCCGCGCGGATGGAATTGAAGTGGCAAAATGACTGTTTTGCCCTTTAAAATTCCAGGACTCTGTAGTTTAGTCCTCAACTTAACAGAGTTAACCAAAGTTAACCAAAGTTAACCCCCTTTTCAAAAAAACTCAACGACAGTAAAACGTAAGTCCGATATCTCCGAGAAAGTTAACGGAATCCCGTTTCTTTCATCAATATCATCAACGGCAGTAAAACGTAAGTCCGATATCTCCGGGAAAGTTAACGGAATCCCGTTTCTTTTATCAATATCATCAACGGCAGTAAAACGTAAGTCCGATATCTCCGAGAAAGTTAACGGAATCTCGTTTCTTTCATCAATATCATCAACGACAGTAAAACGTAAGCCCGTTTTCTCCGAGAAAGATAACGGAATCCCGTTTCTTTCATCAATTTCATCAACGAAAGTAAAACGTAAGTCCGATTTCTACGAGAAAGATAACGGAATCCCATCTCTTTCCTCATTATCACCAACGGCTGTAAAACGTAAGCCCGTTTTCCCCAGCAAAAGCCAAAGGGATCCCTCGATTCCACCCCCAGCAGCTTTTCGGACTACGTAAGGGCTTCGATTCCTCCTAATCGCAGGATACGTAGGTAGCCTCACCATAGGTCCAACCACTCGACCAAAATGGTCATCCTTTCCTTCCTGCTAAAGCAGACGTAAGACCGATCCCTTCCAAATGAAGTCCACCAAAGGACCATCTATCCCAAAAAACCCTCAAGAGAAATCATTTCAAATTAAGGTTCTGAGGCACCTAAAACGCCACTGGCATCTTTAAGGTTCGAGGTACCTAAAATCAGCCATCATTACTACCTTCAAAGGTTCGAGGC